>CM033635.1:32266030-32583530 GCA_019453435.1 Rhinogobius similis | reverse complement strand
ATATTTCTAGACAGTTGCATGCTCAGGCAAATACTCTTATTCACAAGTTTGGTTATTGTACTAATAATGTGAATATGACTGTTTAAAGGAAAGATATTCTGCATTTTTCATATCGTTTTTAGCCTTTAAACATGCTCTTGGGTATCTTAAATTTGCCATCTCATGCTTAAAAACAAAAAAGTTTCTTATTCATCCAATTTAGAAGTTAGCGCTGAAAAGACGTTATGCGGATTTGCTGCAGCAGTTAACGTATTTAGGGGGCAAAAATGCTCAGAAGTTTAGTGATGATTTAAGGACTTAAAACTGCGGACGATTCTGTTATAAGTGACGTAGATGATCTGAAAATACGTCCCGGATAAAGGGAGTTCAGTAGGGAGTGTGTTTGATGCTCGGAAAGGGAGGATTTTTGAATAAACATTCCTTAAAACAGTGTGAATGCAGCTGAATGATACTTCAGGTGTGTTTTCGATGATGGAACATGGTTTAAAGCTCAAAAAAGTCTCTGTAGCAGGATATGTGTCCTTTAAATCCTATTGCACACCTTTGTACACGGCCCACCTCTGGACTCATTGGACTGCAAAGGCTGCAGGTGTTGTACAGCAGTGGTTCTTAAACTAGGGGTCGCGACCCCAAGTGGGGTCGCCAAAAACTTTTGTGGGGTCGCCAAATTATTTTTCCAGTCGGGAATTAACGTGCTATTTTGTGAGGTGAAACTATGAAAAAAACATATATATACAAATTCAGAGCTGCTGTTTTCGCATTCCTAGGCGCTGTGTGTGCCGCTTAGAGCTTAAATTCTTGTCCCGAGCCGGAGCCGGCCCGAACCGACCCTTCCGCTTCTGCTGTCGGGCTGAGTCGGGCTCGGCCCGGGGCAGAGGCGCCGCGTCCGTGAGCGGGCTCGTGCGGTCCATGAGCCGGGCTCGTGAGCTCCGTGAACTGGACTCGTGAGGTCCGTGAGCGGGCGCCGCGTCCGTGAGCGGGCTCGCGCGTCCATGAGCGGGGCTCGTGAGCTCCGTGAACTGGACTCGTGAGGTCCGTGAGCGGGGCTCGCGCGGTCCGTGAGCGGGGCTCGCGCGGTCCGTGAGCGGGCTCGCGGCGTCCGTGAACTGGACTCGCGGCGGTCCATGAGCGGGCTCGCGGCGTCCATGAGCGGGGCTCGGCGGTCAGAGCGCAGGCTTGTGCGGTCCATGAGCGGGCTCGTGAGCTCCGTGAACTGGACTCGTGAGGTCCGTGAGCGGGCTCGTGCGGTCAGAGCGAGGCTTGTGCGGTCCATGAGCGGGCTCGTGAGCTCCGTGAACTGGACTCGTGAGGTCCGTGAGCGGGCTCGTGGCGGTCAGAGCGAGCTTGCCAGCGGTCCGTGAGCGGGCTCGCGCGGTCAGAGCGAGGCTTGTGCGGTCCGTGAACGGTGCGGTTCGTCATATTCAAACCCGCTTCGCGCTTCAGGTGTTCCGCCTCCTCACAGCGCCTTTATGCGGCGCTTCCTGTCCACATTCTCCAGACAGTTTCACTCAGATGATGGAGAAAGTCCCACCTGAGGCTGGGCCTCATGGCTCCTGTCGTCCACGCCTTTACTCTCTCTCTCTTCACAAAATCACAGAGGGCTCTGGCTCACTGCAGCGACGAGAAGAGCTCAATCTCTAAATCGCCCTAACTAACTCGGCCCTAACTACCTAGTGCTAACTAACTTGTCCCAGACAAGGACTGAGATGTGTCCAATACTAATTTTCTCTATAACCTGCGCAGCCTGACCTGCACCTCCAGTTTTATGTACATTTCTAAGCATATTATTTCATGTACAATTTTAAGTGTTTTAGTTTATATACATTGTAAGTGTATAGTTGACATTGAAATCTGTCAGATATAAGGCCATCAGTGAAGTGCAAGTGAAAGTTAGTTTTACTGCGGTTGTATAAGTTATTCTTTAGGGACCGTGAACAAATTACTGCACAGTGAGGTAAAGAAAATAAAATCCCACAGTACTTTTTTTTTGTAGGGCATTTGACCTAGTGACCCCTGTATTTTATAGACATAAATACAACATTATTTAGTGTATTATTTAATGTCATAATTATTCAGCGTTTATTTGTTCACTTTGTTCCACTTCTTGTGAAATAAATTTTTGTAGTTCTTACATTGCCAGTTGGTTTTTAGTTGATTTAGTTTGACGGAATGACAAAAACCTTTTGAGGGAGTGTCAATAACTATAGGTCTGCCCAAAAACGGCGTGGGAGTAATGTGGGGTCGCCAGACCTCACAAGATTTTTTTGTGGGGTCCCCAGACAAAAAGTTTAAGAACCACTGTTGTACAGTGATGCTTTCCGGGTGCTCCTGAGGAGGCCGCGATGGACGAGTGCGACAGAGATGTTTGTCACTGCTCGTGTAAAGACTCTACCAGCTGTACCAAGAACACTTATGAGTTCAATAAGTCAAAGGTGCAGTGCAGTACGATATCAATCCAATTTGTGGAGACATAAGTATAACTGTCTTTTTAAAACTAGTTAATCTACTTGATTTTTTGCACGCAATAAAGTAAAATCAGTTTTGTCCCAGCAGAGATACAATGTAAAAGCATCTATTGAGGTGAAAATGAGACCCCAGCCGTTTATTTACATCTATTCAATTCATAGAGCATTTTATTCTACGAGAAGCAGGAAGTGTGCTGAAAAGTGGTGAAAAGTGCTTCTAAACTCATGGCAGTGAATATTTCAGACGCTGGGACTGGGTCTGAAATGAGTGAGCGATACATGTGACTGATGGAAAGACTTTAACATCATAACCGGAATAAAGTTGAACTGAATTGAATTGAATGTCAAAATAAATCTGATAAAATAAAAATTCATTGCTCTGAATGTTCTTCTTCTCCAAAGTGCCCATGAGGGTGCGCACTTGAGGGTGATTGAACAAGTTCCCTGTTATTAATACCGGGGCATCTGGGTTGATGACAAGCTTTCTTTCATCAAACATGTACACGAGCCTGACAAATCATCTTAAAGCCAGCTCGTCATTCTTCTGTAGAAATAAAAGTACATCCCTCTTAATTGTAGAGAACAGTTCAACCAAGCTACATCTGTCTCAGTGCTGGATTATGGTGGTATTATTTACATGCATTCCACAACCACAGTCTAAAAACCTCTGAACTCGCTTTTTCGCTCAGCATTAAGATTCATTACAGGAGAGGGATACAGAACGCACCCCTGTTAATTATATTCTGAAGTCGGACGGCAGTCGTTAGCAGCAAGAAGAAGAAGAACACTGCGTTTTGTTTCTTTATAAGGCGCTCAGTGGTATTTTGCCTGATTATTTAACATGTATTCTGAACTTCAAATCAAGTATTCACCGATTGAGATCACAGACATTTGTACTTTAGAGTCACAAAATCAACGCAGAACTGGGGAAAAGGCTTTCAGAACCTTTAAAAACACAGTGTGTTTTTAAATTCAATGATTTTATCCCTTTAAATGAATTCAAAGTCAGACTAGGGCTGGGCGATACGGCAAAAAATGATCATCACGATTTTCTTGGGGCCAGATCATGATATCGATTTTATCACGATTCATGTTCACTTTGTATTTTTCTGTTGCCTTCAACAGAGCTGCAAGATTTAGATCTAATTGTGATTTTTCTGACCAGTGCGACTGCAATTATTTGTTATAATTTATTGTTTAACAATAATATTCTGTTCAAAATCACATTTTAAACACAAATGTGTCACTGTTAGTCGCCTTTTTGTCACGTTCAGTTGTGTTTGTCAAGCGCGTCTTTGTCACTTTTAGTGGCATCTTTGAAGTTTTTAGTCACGTTTTTGTCACTTAGCTGAATCTCTGATGTTTTTAGTCTTGTTTTTTAACTTTTAGTCGCAGTTTGGTGCATTGAGCCGTGTTCGTTGTTTGTAGTGGCGTTTTTGTCGACACATTTTTATCACTTTTGGTTGCGCTTTTGTTTGTTGTTTTTATTCAAATCAAAGCAAGACATTTTGTTATTTGCATAAATTATTGCACTTCAAAAACAGTGATTTGCTAAGTGCATCCATTAAAATTGCAATTTTGTGTCAATTTGGTTTAATTGTGCTGCCGTAACCTGTAAGAGGCTTCAGAGGCTAAACAACAGGAGAAAAAGTGGGTGTGAACAGACAGCTGCATTAAAAACACAAACAGTCAATCACGATAGGACGATTTCACGATTCCATTTTTTATCGCCGTATCACCCAGCCCTAAGTCACTCTTATTTTGCATGATTTTTTTGTTTTGTTTATGTATGCTTTTTGTAATCGTTAATGCTACTGATTGTATTGATTGTTTTATAGTTGTACATATTTCTCAAACTTGACGAGAAAGTGGGTTCCCAGAGGTGCCGTGCGTCCTCTCCTCTTGCCCGTCGTGCTAGCCCGTCGTGCTAGCCCGTCGTGAGCGTACAGTAAACCCCTCGCCGCGCCCCGACAGAGGAGCGTGTCCTTCAGACTTGAGTACAGCTCGTTCAGTCTCATCCGGGACGGCCGTGACACGCTCCAGTCAGACGCATGTCCCCCGTCCTCTGGTGTGTGTCCGCCCACAGAGGCCTCGCGTTGATTTATGCTCAACATGTGCCACAGCCGCCCCGCTTCAATCTCAATCATCCTCTGTAGCCTTACTTTTAGGCCAACTCGCTTTTGAAACTTGCGTGGTACGTTCGTTCTTCTTTTGTAGATGAGTTATTCTTGAACTCATAATATTAATCTTGATTTCAGGCATTTTGACCAGTTTGGATCTATTTGGTTGACTTGTTTCTTTTTTAGTTTTTTAAATGCAAAAGAATAGAGAATACAAAACAAGATAACGGGACCAGAGAGCACGACACGAATAAGTAAAACAGACATAGGGAGCACTGAAAACATAACAAAAGTACAGTATACATACATTCAAATAATAATCACATTTAGTTCACAGTCTGTCAAATTTGTCCATGTTCAAATGAAGTCCAAAGGAGATTTTTTTCCATTTCTCAAATGCCCGATATAATTTAGTCTATCTTCAATTGTTGGATCCCAGACTGTGATTCTATGTCATGGTGCAGTTTCAAAAGCGCTAAAAGCTAATTGTAAAGAGAGTTAGAGGAACTAAATGGAAACAACTGTATAAAACTATTCCAGACAGTCGTTTCTGAGTCATGGTGCCATATTGAGTGACAGGAAGGACTATGTGGGCGGGGCTAATGGTTCAAACAAAAACATGTTCCTGTCTCATGGCTCAAAATCAGGTACAGGCCCTTTAACATTTACATATAGTTTTTTTTGTGATAGCCTTTTATCCGGCGGCCAGGGGTACGCTCCAGAGGTATCCATTGATTGTGTCCATGGCAGGAGTTTGGAAACTGAAGTACGTCGTTATGAAATTGAGTGGAATGGGGATGACAAAAGCAGCTTGCAATGCGCTGTTAACTTCAGTCCAGTATTTTGTGCAGGACAGTCCCAGAGCACGATAGTGGTGTGCTTCCTGACACCCACACTTTCTCCAGCCTTACCCTGTGAATAGTTTGCACTTTGACATGGAAAAAGCACGAAATATTCTTCCATCAGAGGTGGTCTTCCATTGTGATCCACACATATTTTCATTTCGTTTCTTCTAACTTCAAGCCCAATTATTTGCCAATCTTTTTTAGTAATCAATGTGTGTCACGTGATCTTTTTTTGTCAGTATTTTACTTTCTTGTTAACAATTGCGTCAAAGTGTCAAGTTTTTACATATTTACAAAAATAAATAAAAGCAACTTCATATATATACACAAATTGCTGCAAACATCAGGGTGTTTAGTCTTGCAATTGAATGTGTCTAAGCCAGGGGTGACCAAACTTTTTCCATCGAGGGCCACATATTGAAACATAGACCAAGCAGAGGGCCACAAATCAATCGCGAAACGTTTAAAAAAGCTGCATTTATCTGATGTTTTAAGCACCACCACATCTACATTCAGCCTCAGTGCCTTAACATCAGGCCTGTGTCGCACCAAAATGTTAGTTATTTAGCTTGGAATTGTAGAAAATCTGAAATGTGCCGTAAATAGTACTTCTCAGGACAGAGTGGGCCAGTTCACCAGGAAGACTAAGGGCCTGAGTTTGGACAGGCCTGGTCTAAGCTATATCTTAAAAATGTACAAATACTGTGGCCACAGCTTGAAAGAGAAACACATTAACACCAAAAATGAACAAAAATGTTCCTTCTATAGTCACAATAGTCCTACACCTCCTGTGCGCTGCTCATCATTCTCTGCTGGAGCATTAAATCTAAATTCTAGTTGTATTTCACTGATTATGTTCCAAACAAATATCGTTTGCGTTTGAGTCTCTGAAACCACACCTCCTCAGTAAATACCAGGCTCCTTTCTACTGTAAACAGCACTGGAAAGAAAGAGAGTAAACTGACATGATATGACTGTAAAAGAAAGACAGTACAGTATCAAACTTCAGCCACAGTACAGTAAGTATGTGATAATTCAACGGAAGGGCATCCAAATCATCACGCAACTGGCAGCCCCTGATAACAAGAGGCCAGGGGGGTAAAAAAAACGAAAACTACTGTGACATTTACTAACCAGACTAAAGCTCCCAGGGTTTGAGCGAAGCATTACAAGGATTTTGACAATAAATATTTATCCATCGGGACAATAAATATAAATAACAAGAGCAAATAATCCTCACAGTTCATGTCTTCTCAGCCGCTGTATCAGCCAATCAGAAGTGTCTGTCCATGACTGTTGTTTTTACTTTGACATTTAAAGGCCCTGTACCTGATTTTTATTTACTCTTGTTAAGATAAATTCTCTTTACATCATGCATTGTTTGATAGAAGCAACTTCATGGAAAGACATTGGGTTTGTAAAGTATAATCTGTGCTTATTATAAATGCACTTTGTTTGGAAAGAACTAGTGCAGAAGTGTTTACCAGGGTCACCTCTTTTCAGCATATCTTACACCCTTGATTTTCAACAGTGCGCCGGGGAACACTAGTGTGCCTTGTGGTATTGCCAAGTGTTCCTTGGGAAAAATTACCTTTACCATGTTGGAGTATTCTGAGCAACTTCTGCACCACAAAACAATGCAAAACCAATACTATAGCCAAATTTATTGATAATATAGCAAATAATGTCTGTGCCTATTATAGAATAACCCCAAAAGTGTGCCTCAGCTCAAAAAAGGTTGAAAAACACTGTCTTACACTATGAATCATGGGAAAATAACCGCTTGACTCTATGCCAGACTGTGATTCTCTGTCATGGTGCAGTTTCAAAAGTGCTAAAAGCTAACTGTAAAGAGAGTTAGAGGAACTATATGGAAACAACTGCATAAAACTATCATGGTGCAATATTGAGTAACAGGAATAACTATGTGGGCGGGGCTAATGGTTCAAACACGGCTCAAAATCAGGTACAGGCCCTTTAACATTTACATATAGTTTGAATCCCAGGTGTGCACTGAATCTATGGAATCTAGATGTTAAAAGCTGAGAGTAAAATCAGAAAAAAGGTTTATTGCCATTGTCAACAAAAGTCACAAACAGAACTTGCTTTGGCGCAAGGTGCAACATTTAACAATGAATAAAATAGTAGCAAAATGTACAAAAGAAGGCACGCACAAAATTAAGAATTAGCTAATAAAATAAAATAAAGTTAAAATACAGAAAAAGCACAGTTGGCTTGACAGTAGTGCACATTTGGCAGTACAAATAGACAGCTATTATATGATTCTGGTCTAAAACGTAAAAGCTAGCGTTCAAAGCATATTTCCATGGTTTAACTTTCATGTAAATTAGCTTTTTGAATAGTGTAAAGTAGTTTATCATATTCTGATCATTCTGCTGCCCAATGGAATCGTTAGAAGCCAGTAGTTTTGACATTTGACAGTTTTGATTATGGATTAAAATGTTGAAATGCGGCATTAAAAAGCATTACATTTGATTTGCTGCAACCCTCATAAACCCTGAGCATTGTGCACTCGGCATATCACTTCTATATATCATTTTATATTTGTTTTTTTGTACATTTTTGTTATTTAACCTTCAAATGCAGCCGCAGAACTGCTTGAGGAGACGGTTCCATCGTGTGTACTTCTGGTTCGCTCACACTTCTCACTGACTTCTTAATATTCCGTTGCATAGCTCAAGGACAAAGTGGTGCCTTAATCATTTAAAGCAGCTCTTCGTTTCAGGTATTCCCAACATGACTTTACAGCGCCGCTAATTAGAATTTTAATGGGACCATTTCTTTGAACTCTTAAAGGGGCATATAGTGCTAAATCGACTTGTGGCAGTTAATTAATGTATGATGTCTGCGTTAAAAAACATACCTGGAACGTTTATTTTAATTCATGGATGTAAAGGTAATATCTTACACTTGTAATGTTTTATAAAATAATGAGTACAATCACAAGTAAAGGCACGTTTGGACTGGCCCTAATCCCCACACCGGGTCACATGAGCGCTTTGTTCTTTTCATGTGTCTCCACGGGACAAGGGTCTGCAACGTGAGCAACTGACATCACCCAAACATAACAAATGCTTTCTTTTGTTTTTTATTGAAATTTAACTATTTTAAACATAAAATAACATTATAATACAACAAAATACAATAATTAAGGTGAGACACTACAGGCAAAACGCTTTTTTTTTTTCAAATTTTTTTTTTTTGGTCAGTTTCCTCTCTCTGCATATCGACTTTCATGTGGAAACAACAAACTTGTCCAATCTGCTCCTAAAGATGTTTTATTCTTCCATTGAATCCACTTCATCCATAGATTTCTCTGGGACATTGGAACTTCAAAGGCCGTTTTCTTAAAATACATTTTTCTCCCTCGAGACGTAAAGATCAGCCTTAAAGTAGATCCTACACCAAACTGTACAATCTGGATTTTGACGAAACGTACAGAAGGATTTTTTAATATCTAATTCTAAAACTGAACTCTAAAAAAAGTCCAAAAAATTAGGACAATTTTCAGTCCAATCTAGTTTACTTAAAAGCTAAATAAGAAATCCAAAATCCCACCTTTAAAAAAAAACAAAAAAAAAAACTAATGTGTGTACAAAAACAACCAAGAAATTTAAACCTAGTTCTCTCAATTTTGTCCCAAATATGTGTCATTGTCATATGTGCCAATTTTTACACATAAAATGCCGTATGTGTGACGTATGATGAAAAACTGTTCCGTAATATTATATATTTATGTGAGTAAACTACTGGAGAAGTTTCAAATTGATATGTTTAAATTTAAGAGATTGTCTCACCTTAAAAAAGAAAAGAATGATAACCCTCCCTCCACTCCATTGGTAGGTTCGTTTCATGTCAAAAGGGACACCAAATGTCTTTAAAGTCTTCAAGCTCTCCTTTGGCTGAGGTCACTTTCTCCAGTGCCAGATTACTGGACATTAGTTTAATCCGCTGGTTATTTTGGGTCTCTCCATTTCTTTCCAGTTCTAAATACTGACTTGTTTGGCCTGAAATAAACAAAAATTGTCAAGATCCCTCTTAAACTTTGGGCTAAAATATGCAGCAACAGAGTTTAGAGTCCATTGACATATTGCTTTCAATTAAATCAGAAATCAATGTCGTGAGCTCCTTCTAAAAATGTGGAGCTCTTCACATTCACAAACAGTGAGGAGGAGCCACATTTTGCACAATCACCTGGAATATCTGAATTCAAATGGTGAGTGTAATATACGTTCTAAACAACCACTTATGATGCAGCAGCCTAAACCTGGAGTTAATTGTTTGTTTTTGTGGAATTACTCCATTCATCAACTGAACATGATATGACAAATATGACAAACTGTTTTCTTTAGAGGCTGAAAGTAAAATATTATAAGGTTTGGAGAGGAGGGCCCTACTTTGGAGGTGATTAACAGTTAAATTCTCTTTAGAGGAGAGCAGGGGTTCCACTGTTGACTTCAGAGTGGTTCTAAAACTTCAAATGCTTTCTTAATAAATAAAGTTATACCTGAGTTATACTTTTTCATCATGAGGCTGATCTCATTCATTAAAGACGTTCAGTGATTCCAGGTTTGTAGCGTGAGACGTGGCTAAAGCTAGGCACCCCTTTCTACCCGGGACAGTCCCAGTTTTGAGCCCATCAGATGTATCCAAAACCATTTATTTGTCCCAATGGTCCCGTTTTTTTGACCACTTTGATGACCAACAGCAAAGAGGAGAATATATTGTCATTACTTTAGACAAAATAGACAAAACATGCTTGAAAATATTGTGGGTTTACGAGTCATGATTTGGACTTTAGTCACTATTTTGATTACTTGACTTTATAAAACAGAACAAGATTTAGGTCTTGACTTATATTTTAAGGCAATTTCGTCGAGAATTGTGTTTTTAAAACCATTTTCTCTCTACAATTGACACTTAAAGTAGAACTAAGTAACATTTTTACATTATTAAACATCTTTGTAAGTTTGTGTGGTGATTGCAAACATATTTTTGGCCCGTTTGAAGCCCCCGCTGTCGCCCCCTGCTGTCTCTGCGCAGAAAACCAGCTGCAACATTTCCTGACACCAACCTGAAAACAGCTATACTGAGAAACCTTGACACTCTTTTTTTATATTTGGCAACATGAAATGTTTTTGCATGTGATTGTACTTCCTTATTTCAATAAAAAGCAAGGGGAAAGGCAGTGTTTCTCATTTTGACTTTATTCAGAGTGTTAATGCCTCTTATAAATATAAATGATGAGTTTTACACCAATTAGGTCTCTGTTTACGGAGAAAAGTTGAAAAATATGTTGAAAATTACAGGAAGTAAACAAATTGATGACATCACACTGGGTGTCTATCTGTCTCTGCACAGATTCATACATTTGGGGTGATAAGTGAACTAATTCATGTGCAAAAGCTGCATGTTCTTAACTGCTTTTAACAGTGGGGTTTGCCTTTGTGATTTGCTAATTGCATCCATTAAAATTGTGATTTTGTGTCGATGTTGTTTAATTGTGCAGCTCTGGCCTTTAAGAGGGTAAATAAAGTCATTTGCTCCGAGGCTTCAGAGGCTAAACAACAGGAGAAAAAGTGTGTTTGAACAGACAGCTGCATTAAAGACACAAACAGTCAATCACGATACAACGATTTCACAAAAATAGCAGACTGTCACAGAGATGAGCTCACCATTCCATTTTTATCACCGCATCACCCAGCCCTAGTTGAAAGCGTTATAAAACCTAAAATACCATAATGAATAATATAGTACTTTTAACTGTTATTTGTGTTATCCATCTGTAGATCTTTTTCAACAAAACCCTGAGCTCGGAAATGGCCAGTGTAAGGACATATAAGGAAGAGCGGTGTCATTTAGAGTGATTGATATCCTGGTTCACAGCGACAGGATGTCTCTGCGAATATCCTGAAATAGCATTTGACTTCCTACAGCGGGAGCCAATAAAAGAAGGCCTATATACGTCCGAGGGTTGAGAGTAGAGTTAGTCCACAACAGTGCGCATGTTTACTGAATTAAAAGAACATAAAGATCTAAAAGGGGAAGATGGCAGCGCTGGATTTATGCTGATGGAGCGCTGAGTCATGACAAAGGATGGAAGCTGGTTTGTGCCACGATTCCTGTCTGCTCATTACTTATTGTGGGCGGAAAAGTGTCTAGAACTAACTATAGAAATGACTAAAAATATGGAACATTATTGCATGAATTTGTATTCTTTAAAAAGA
Source organism: Rhinogobius similis (assembly GCA_019453435.1). Taxonomy (NCBI): domain Eukaryota; kingdom Metazoa; phylum Chordata; class Actinopteri; order Gobiiformes; family Gobiidae; genus Rhinogobius; species Rhinogobius similis. The sequence continues at coordinate 32,571,852 of CM033635.1, read as the reverse complement.
AAAGAAAAAGATACCTGTATTTAGATTTGATTTGAATATATCTGGTAATTGGGCGCACGGTGGCAGAGCAGTTAAAACTCCCAATAAGGAGATCATGGGTTCGAATCCTGGACCAGACCAACACCACATGCAATCTCTGGGTGGAGTTTACATGCTCCAAAGACCTGCACGTGTAGGTCACTTACACTACACTAACAATTGCCCGTAGAGAATGAATGTGGGAGTAAGTTTTACTAAATTGTACTAAATTGTACCCAGACAAAGCTGAAATGAAGGCGATTGATCCTGCTGCAGAATATTTATAGATGAACAAGGATTTTAGTCAAAAACACACAATTGACATGTTTCCTGTGTTTTTTATGTCATTCCTGCTCTGTCTGAGTCACAAAACCTCATACAACGCTCATACAATGCTTTGGAGTCTGTGACTAGACACCTTAACGATTAATCAATTATTTAATTAGTTGACAATCATTCTTGTAATCGATTAGTTGCGGCCCAAAGCCACTGGGATAGGCTTCAGTCACCCACGACCCCTAACGAGAACAAGAGGTAGAAAATGAATGAATATATCGTAACTTGATGCTACAGAGATCTACTATGTGAACAACTTATCTTATCTTAATTAACCCAATCTGAATCATACTTTTTAATCATGATAGGTATCAGCAGTTTACAAAAAGATGGTTAGTAATTCCATGTATGTTTCGCTGTGAGGCGTGGCTTAAGCGTAAATGCGCTGTAAATATAATATTTGTGATCTTGACACAAGTGTTGTGCGACAATAAACAGGAAACATCTGTTGCTAACATGCATTAGCTTTGTTTTCAAATCATTTGGGTGCGACATATTAGTTAGCGTCACTGGCTGTTCATCACAAGAGCAAGATTCACTGTTTGTATCTGCTTTTGCTGTCTTGTTTTCACCTCGGTCTGGCTTCTCTCTTGTCCAATCATCTCGCTCTGATGCTTAGCTCCTCCTTTGGTAAAGTGGTCCAGATCGCTCTGGAAGCTAAACTTTGCAGAATCCTATTGACGCTGTGCATAAAGCCAAACAGTTGATGTTTTCATGTGGCACTGCAGTAATTGCTCAGTTTTTACAGGGAATGAGGCCACGTCCGACCAAATCACGGATCAAGACTATATTATTGCGTCCGAGTCCGGCCGGATCAAGCTCCACAAATCCAGCCCCATGTTTCCACCCGTAGCCTGTGGTCTTGGAGTCAGAACCTGTCAATGGTGCCTGTACAAACTTTAAAACGAGAGGAGACTTCAAATAAGCATTCTAGTCCTTTAAATAATCTTTTCTTGTATCTCATGTTATTTTGTACGTATTGTGTTTTTACTGTAGCTTGTGAAGCACTTTGTGACCTTGGTCTGTGTAAAGTGCTACACAAATAAAGTCTACTTACTTTGTTTTTATATTTTACCTTCCCAAGAGCTTGACGGTTATTTTTACCAGATGGTGGACAAAAGCCTACGACCTAACGGCTGCTCCTCCTTTGTCATTCCCGCTCAGTTTGCAGTCCAGCCGATGCGCTACGTTTGGCTTCAAAATCTTAACTATGTCATGCTTTTCAGACGCCTCCGGGCCCTGCCAAAAATGACAATAAATTATGTCCATCGACTTGTGGATTCCCTCTCTCCTGCTCCCTTGAGTAAGCGAGAAAAGGGCTTTAAATTGCACATTTCCAGCTACATCCACAACTACGAGGGTAAGTAGGCTATGCTAATGAGCAGTGCTAGCGTTACTGAAGCGGTAACATGCAACACTTTTACGCAATCTAGCCTTTATTAATAAGCCCTTTTCCACTAACATTGACTTTCTTCTTGTAACTTGTGGAGAGCTAGCGCGCTGGTAACATAAAGTATCCTGGAGAGAAGTGCAGCCGAGTGCTGGACCAGAGACGACTTTATTATAATAACGTTACGCACGCAGTCAATTGGATCCCTCAAACGGCCAGTAAAGTTCACTTAAGGCAGTGGACAGTGGACCCTTAAGGACCCAACCCTCTCCAAAGCCATCCAGCGGAAACAAGGCTATAATGCTCTTGGGCAAGACACTGAACCCTTCTGCCAATTGTCTAAAGGCATTGGTGTGCTTGGCTGATTCGGAACAACATAAAACATTTTTGCATTTTATGGAACATTCTAGGCAAAAAACAACAACAAAAATCTCCATGGAGACAAGCAGGTGGCAGACTTTCATATTACATAGTGCACCTTTCATTTTTGTATCATAAACAACCAATAATGTCATCTAAGAAAAAAAAAATGCATACAGGATTTAATGATGACCTATGCTTTCCTGTAAAATGAGCTTTTCATGTTTTGGCAGCCATTTAGAAGATTTTTTTTCCGTTTCTAAACTGAGCTTACTGTTCATCACTCTGATACACGTGCAGTCAAATCCAAATGATCCTCTGTTCAACCTTTTATTGAGCTGTGAAACATTAACCAAAACCAACGTTGTTCTGAAGTAAATTGCTGGAATTATATATGACCTTTAAGATAACAATAGTGGTGACAATGGTAAGAGTTTGAACGTACTGATTTATAATATTCTTTATAATCAGTGTTGAGTAGTAACTGAATACAAATACCAAAAAAAAAGCACAGTTACTTTTCTAAAATTAAAGAAATCCACTGCAGTATTTTTATCTTTTCTTTCTCTAATCAATGATAAATAAATGTATAACAAACGTAGAAACACAAAGCTGATTTTAATCCTGTTTGTTTATTGCACTATAATTGAACGCAGCTAAGTGTGAAATTGTTTTTTGGAATGCGGTACTCTTATGGAACATATGGAACATAATACATTCTTTTTATTTCTAATAATTATTGTTTATTGCAGGTATTCTGTAATGTAATACATTTTCAAAGTCTTCTTCCTGACACTGTTAATATATTCTATGAAGCAGAATATTTTTTCTCTCTGTGTAATGTCAATTGACCCATTATCTAGATCCAATTCTTGTTGAGGTTTACAAATACCAGCAAAATGTGAATTTCTAGAACCTCAACAAATATAATCTGCATAAATTGTACATCGGTTGGATTATGGTGATACTTTTATCAAGGAGCCAACCCTGTTGAATAGGGATTCAAATATGTTAAACCAGTACAAAACTTCAGTCCCACAAGAACACATTCTTTAAATAAATATTTTATTTGAAAATAAATACATTTTCTTAAAATAGAATCAATAACATTACAAAAGCTTTGGGGATCTGGGAATGGGAGGGGACATAAAGAGGTTTACCCAAATAAACAGTGTCTTAGACTGCGTTCACACTTGCATCAACGTTGAGACTAAACCCAGAACTAAACCTGGACCAGGGGCCTCATTTATAAAACTTAACGTGAAATTCTTACTAAAAGGGTGCGTAAGGACTAAACACAAACTTCTAAAAACTCCCTCTAACGTTCTCAAGCCTCGGGTTTTTGGATGGAACCACTCATTTCCTCGTCATATAACATTGAAAGTCACGTATGCAACATGTTTGTACAAGCTTTATAAATAAGGCCCCAAACCAGGATCAAAGCAAGTTCACATCAGGACGAGACTGGGCTCAAACCAGGACCAAACTGGCACAAGTGTGAACACAGCCCAAGTCGGAACAAGGAGTACAATCGGACATGTTCATCCACCATCTGTAGACAGTACCATCAGTGTAGTGGACATTCTCCCTCACCTGGACATGAGAACAGCTGCACTTAAAGCTTCACTCATCCTCTGCTCTCAGACCTAAGCTCACCCATCCACACATTCTGCAGAAACGTAGGATATATTCTCCGTCAACACGTCAAAAATCAGCCACTGATACATTTACACCCGACTATGTTTCGAAGTACCTTAAATGTGTCTAGATCAACTTCACTTCTAGTCTACAGTACAAAGATACAATACACAAGAAGGCTTATTGATATAGCAGTAATCAGAGGCCACAGTTATAAGGCCGGTGGTGAGAGGCGGGCTGCAGCTCACTGGCACTTTCCCTCTCCAGCACACTCTAGTCATTTGGCTGTTGTTTGGAGAGCCTGACGATGGCAGATCTCCAGAGAGACAGGGGCAGATTAGCACAGTGCAGTGGAGCGGCTCTGACCCTTTGACTGCTCCACAAACTGCAGAACAAGTCCTCCTGCAGCGGAAAAGCAGCAACCTCCACAAAAACCTAATTACCAAATGCACTCAAAATGTGCCACACAAAGCGGCGGCATGTTTTATAATTATTGAGTCGTTGGAGAATGTGCAAAGCGACCTCAATTAAGACAAGCGTGTGAGAACATGTAATTTAAATCTAATCAGTAGAAAAGCAGCAGTGTAAGCTAATCTATGGCAAAACAACAACTTTGCACGCTTTGTGCTTCTTGCCCAGCGCTCAGGCCTAATGGAATCAATGCCACAGGTGGTGGCTTTAAACAATGATTAAACTAATGGGAGAGCGCTGCATCCACAAAGTGAACTGGCTAAACCGCTCTATTTTTAACCATCTCCTCAGCACAGCAGCCAACAGTGGAGGAGGGAGCTATAATGTTCCTGTAAGTCACCGCCAAAGCTGCGTCCTCACCAATGCTTTGCATTATGTTGCTTCATGTCAAACCATGCAATTTTTGGACTTGACTTTACATGATTACAATGACCAACCTTTTCCAAAATAAGGTTACAGATAAAGTTACAGCAAAGTTGATTTTCATTTTACGAGCCAAAATGAGACTGAATGATGATTTTCAAACTACAATCACTTTTATTCATTCAATAAATAACAAACAGCATATGATCAGCATGGGGCAAGTCATCGCATTTATACCCATACAGTAAAAGGGTCATTTTGACCAATGCTCAAAAAAGTCAAAGAAAATAAAAAAATACAGTGGCATGTTAATTGGCTAAACCAATAAACAGTGTTTTAGCAGAAGTCCATGCTGATGGAAGCACACCATGGACGCACTCCATACAAAGAATATCTTTCTATGGTTTAAAACAGTGTGCACTTTTTAAATTGAAGTGCCTCTGATAATAAAGGCAGTAATATCAGAGACTGTATAAGGCAACAACATTACTGGTGAAAACAGAAAGCATTAGTGTGGACATAGCCTTTTAATTCTTGACTTAAATTCTAGGCCTGCTGATAAAGAGCGTTCTGCTATAAGCTGCTGGCTGTACATGAACGCTTGGCTAAATCCCACACTGCGCTGTTCCAGTTAATTAGCAGGGAGCAGATGTGGTACAGTAGATGAAGGCAGGTAAATGACATTGAACGCTAAATCATCAACACCTCACCCACAGACGATAAACCCTGTCACCCAGGAATGCTGCACACCTCTCCAAGGAAATCTCTCCCTTTTAAGAATTACATCAGATTTTTTGAAGAACCAGCCTTCAATATACGCATTTCAGAAAAAAAACAAACCTCTTGTAGAAACAGGTTCTGAGGGCTACCTTTTCATAAATCAATCCATATAAAGTCTGCTACTTGATGACTAAAATACATTTCGATATATCTCGAAATCAAGTCTTTTGGGTTGATTTTGTCTTTCCGCCTTATACATTACCCTTAGTTTTGGCAATTGAGGCACTAAGGGCCTGTTGCCTGCTTCATGGTGTCCTGCTTTGGCCAAAAACATGACACAAGATCAACTGCGAGCCAATCATTGTGCACGCTTTTCCTTTGACCCAAAAAGACAGTTAAATACAGAGACACAAAACACCCAAAACATCACAAGGGGGATTGTCTCATCTTGCTGTGCTACTACGGTCCATCTTTGGAAGGTTACAACCAGCCACCCAAACGTCCATGAATCGTCCTCAGCAGCTAACTGTGCTGGGCTGCTGCTTGCAAACAAAGTCCGAAAAGAAATCAAACTCGTTCTGTCCCAGGAAAAGCTCTGGTAACTCCTGGACGCGATCCAATCCCAGTTCCAGAACCAACGACGTCAAGACCTCTTCGTCAATCAAGTCCATGTCTGTGCCGTTGAAACCCATATTTCCGCCAATGTGCTGGATCCCGGGCAGCTGGTTGTGCCCCATGCGGTACTGCGCGCCGTTGGGGAGGTGGTGTCCGTTGGCCGGGTTGAGCGGGTGTCCGTGGTACTGCGTGTTGAGTTTTTGAAGGTGCATGCTGGCCATGAGCTGTTGCGAGGTAAGGTTTCCCGGGTGGTACTGCTGCTGGGGTCCGCCCGGTTGCTGCTGCTGCTGCTGTTGTTGCGCTTGCGGGTGCATGTGATGAGCGTGCTGAGGCGGTCCTTGGTTGCTGTACATCATATTCCCCGACATCATCTGGTGGTGCGGGTGGTGGTGGTTCGCCATGGGGCCGTTCATGCCCCCGGGTCCCACCATGGCCTGTCGCTGACGCATCGCCGCCTCCATGCCGTTCTGGGGGCCCCGGTAGTGCATCATCTGCCCGTTGGGGAGGTTGCGCATGCCGGGTTGGGCGCCGTGCTGCGGGGGGGCGCTCATGCCCATTCGGAAGCCGTGGGACATGGGCATCATCATGTGGTCGGCCATGGCTGTAATGACAAAAAGAGAAGACTAGGTAAGCAAAAGAATCTACAAACATGCAATTTCAACAACAAATCTATGGCAGTTCTGTACTTGGTTTAGTTCAGGTCAGTGATGAGTATTAAGTATTGTAATTCAGTGCTGTGTGTTTTAAAGGTATTTGTTGTCAGGTTCACCTGCTGTAACTGGGGTTGTATTCAAATCTCAGATGATAATCCATGCTAAAGCTTGTATTAAACAAAAATCACATGCAGGGCAAAATTGGACATTTCCGGAACAGTATAAGAATGATCTTGAGCTTTATCAGAAACAGTTAAGAGGTGACAAAAACAGTAATATTACCTCTTGTTGTAAAATATATTCTGTGGTCTCAAAAGAGTGTAATCATCATTGTGGTATCAACATTGAGTATCGAGCCTATTCTTTTATATCAAAACAAATTCAGAAATGTTAATATTGTTTCCCCATTAAAAATTATGCTTTTTCCTTGTTGTATTATCAATAAATCATAGAAGTAACTTTATTTAATCTTTAAAATCAATCCTTTGTTGATTAGTTGAGTCAATAATTGGCATATTTACTCCAAAATACTTATTCAATGTACTTATTAATATGCATTTAGGATTGCTTATGCCACCATAGTTTTAAACCTGTGGGAAACACTTAACCCATAAACTCTGTGTTAAGTAAGTATTGGTGGTTATTCTGATTCTCTATTATTGACCACTGATGTTTTATTGTTTGATTTTCTAACTTGCTGCTGGTAAAACCATCAATTTTGGAAAACCCTGCGAGGAAATGGCTTTTGTGATTTTGGATGTTAGAAAAATAAAGTGAATTGAATTAAAATGTCAAACTTTTTCTTTCTAAGGAAAGAGTGATTATTGATACTTTTTTGAACAATAGAATGGAGTTTCCAACACAAAATAATACTAGTTACTTAAAATGTGAACTATAACTAGAACTACATAACTACAACTATCTACTTTCAATGCTAGTAGTATCTGGGTATCTTTTAACACCCCTCAAAAAACTCCAACAAGCTCCAAATTACTCTGAACTCAAAGATTGCGCACATTTTATAATACGAGGAATAATTAATGCCACCATGTTCTAAACACAACCACAAACAGAGCCGGCTCTAGAGTCAATCTGAGACACATTTGTCGGAGCCAGCCCCCACTTCAGACGAGATAGAAGAGTCCTTGTTGACCAGCGGATCTCTACACCATCCTCCACTGTTTATGGCATTACCTCACAGCTGACTCCAGTGCCCCGGGCTGCACTTCAGAGAGGCTGGGTCTACTTCAAAAACCCCCAAAACCAGAGACATCAATGGTGCTGAGCTAAGAGACTAGAACTGTTACTCAAATACCAGTTTTGTTTAGCTGGACGGTTTGATCTGTTGAAAATCAGATACTAATCGATACTTGTTATAGTCTCAAAACCAGAAAATACTTTGAACGAGTATTGCACGGAACGGAATTCAATGGAAATGATGACCTTTTAGAATGTTTTTCAGCTGTATCAGAACAAGTAAGACCACATTGTAACATAAAGAAAGTTTTGTGTTTAAAATTGTAGTCTATGATTGTATCAAAAAGGAAGTGTAGAAGATAGACTACTACTGCTGTTAAAGATAAATACATCTGCATAAATGAGGAAAAACTAGCAACATAAATGTATACAGTGACAAATCAGATAACAAGTTAATAAGTGCTTGAAATAACTAGTATTTATCATTGTATTGTATGTGTCTTAAAATAAAAATAAGAAGATACAAAAAAGACAAGCATTGTTTAACTTGAAATAAGGAAACTCACTTGTTGAATTGGTACATTTTATGAAAATCACTCAAATCACACAACTTAAAGGAGACATATCTTTCTTCCTGGTACTCTGTGTTGCATAAGTAGAACATCGTTTTCCATTTTGTTCATTGTAAACTGTGATATTGATCTTATAAATAGAAACAGGTCCATTGACTTTCCATTCAAAACTGCACAACAGCTATTCAAACAATCACAACTATGTACCGGGATGTGGGAGGGGATAGGGGGTAGGTGATACCAGGAATTTTGTGACAGGACAACACAGGATTAACTCAAACATGCAGGAATCAATCAAAATACAACTGTGAGCAAACTAATGATGAGAAAACACTGTTGTAACGAGGTTAAAAGCTCCTTAAATGCGATTTTGCACAATATGTCTGTTTTAATCCAATCAGTGTTTAATTTATACATTTATTTAAGATTGTGGCTTTTTCTAGTGTGTTTTCTATTTCATTACAACCTGCACAAAAGCTACACACAGAGAAGCAACCAGCAAAACCACAAAAAACAAGAAAAACTGGCACGATGAACAACGTACAACTAAGCTTTTCTAATTTGTTTAAGTAATTGCTTACAACTGCAACCATGGGCGATTATTATGTTTTTAAAAAAGCACTTTGAATATCACACAGAGAAACAACCAGCTGCGACTCTCACGAGGAACCGATCAAATGGAACTACATAAATGGAAAAACTGGATAATGTACAATGTATATCTTATATTTTGTATATTTTCTAAATACACAATAGCTACAGTTTACTAGAGTTTACTACAGTGTATTAGTACAAGTACAAAGAGTAAAATACTTTACGTCTCCCTGAATGTCTCCCTGAATGAATATGCATAAAAGGAGAGCAAATAATGTGCTATGTATAACTTAAATATTCAAATTTAAACTGACTAAACACACAATAGCTACAATTTTAACAAACAAAGTATAAAAAAACATGTTGGGAAACCCAACAAACAAAATAAAATCAATCTAGATAAATGGGGAAAACTGGAAAATGTACAATGTATATCTCATATTTTCTCATTTGTCCTGACTAAATACACAATAGCTACATTTTAAGTACAACTAAGTAAAAAAAACAATAAAATAAATCTAGAAAAATGGGGGGAAACTGGAAAATGCACAATGTAGAACTCATATTTTCATATTTGCACTGACTAAATACACGATTTCAAGTACAACAAAGTAAAACAAACGTGTTGGAAATGAAAACCGCGCACCTCTCACTAGAAACCAACCACTTCGAGAGCAGTTACATCATTAGTGTTTTTACAAAGGGCCCAAATGACACCGGGCAGCACTTGATACCGTGGCACCGTCTCGGCGTTTAGCGTGCAGCAGCGATACCCTTGCAGCCGAAAGGACGCGGAGGAATGCTATCAGTGACCACCTTTTTAACCCACAACACAACAGCACACTGGCAGGTAACGAAACTGCGCGCTCCGGGTCGAAAAACCACTTGCTTCTCCATTGCACGCAACAGAAACCGGACCAAACGCGTAAAAAACACTCTCAAACCCGCTGCCATCGCCTCTAACGCCGCGACCGCGTCCGTTTAACGCCGATAAAACACTTTGCACCCAACGGACTGCGCACTAACACTAATCCATTGCTCCAGCGACGGCCAATTATCGCCGTTTTACGCAAATGCCCCCGTGCGTAAAGCGTTTTCAGTGCAACGCGCCGTTCCTCGGATCCGAATGCGCGCACGGTTCGTCGCGACATCGCAGCCGAAGTGAGGGTTTCGAGTGCCGGACCATTACGCGCAAGAACGACGGCCGCGCGGCGTTTGACGAGTCACAGCGGCAACACAACGCGCGAGGATGGAAGAAGAGAGTGAGAAAAGGTGAAGAAACAAGGAAAGCACGAGGCACGTACCGTAAATGTGGGTGAAAAAGCGGCGTCCGAAGTTGTCTCGCTCCTGGTGGCTCGGTACAGCTGATGCTCCGTGTTTGTTAACGCATACACTCAGCAGAGAGGAGTTTTTTCGATTCTGGGTCAACTCATGGATTGCGCGCACGTATAAAGAGCCGGAGAGAGAGAGGGAGAGGGAGAGAGGGAGGGAGTGGGCGGAGCCAGCGTCCTCTCCTCGTCTCCTTTGTTGCCATTGGTCCTCCCCCTTTAATCACCGTGCAAAGAAACAACTGGCCGGGCGAGCGTACGTGCGTAATGGTAATGTGACCAGAGGGGCAGCAAAACAACGCACAGCGACGCGAAATGAAGGAAGCTGGTTATTTTGGTGCGTGTTCTGTTTGGAAATGAGGTTATTTTTGGAAGTTTACCAAGCGCAAATACGTTTTTAAGTCAAGGACCGGAATAATTGAGAAAAAAGGAACTATTTATCTTGCGGAAATTAGAATTAATAATAGGCTTAAAATACAACAAATGAATCAAGCACTTTTCGTAGATATTAAATAGATGTCAGGAAAGTGCGTAAAAAGTTAGACGAAGACACAAAGAGGAATAAAACAACTAAATAACACTCCCGCCACTTGGTTCTGGAAGTAAATTATCCATCCATTCGTTTTCCCTTGAGGATTAAAAAAAAAAAAACAACAACAACACAATATTAAATGTTTGAAAGCCAGGCAATGAATGCAAGATCTATAATTTTGTTTAACATTTGTTTTTGGAACTTTATAAACCGCTAAGTTATTAAAACATTTCGCCAACTTTAAAGTTTTATAGGGCTGCAACTAGCGATTATTTTGGTCATGGATTAGTCTAGCGATTATACTTTTGATTAATCGATTAGTTGTTTAGAATGTGAAAAGTATGTGAAATTAAGATTTTTACAAAATCATACCCAGATAAAGCTGAAGTGTACATCCTGGGCTAAAATATTTTTGAACACAAGGGTGTTTTAAGCAAAGGCACAGAATTTACACATTCTTCGTGTCATCTTTGTGTGATTCCTGCTTTAAAACGTCTTCTCTCAGCTCTTGGCATGGTTTGGAGTCTGTGTATAGACCAGTTAAGCATTTTTCGATTACTAAATTAGTTAACAACTATTCATATTATAATTAGTTGGGATTAATTGATTAACTTATTGCAGCCCTAAAGTTTCACATGTATTTGAGCTTAGTTACCACAGAGCTGCTTAGTCTCCATTGTGTCTTTAAACTCTTAAAGGGAAAATATTAAGCCTTTTTCGTATTATTTTTAGCCTTTTAACATGCTCTTGAGTACCTTTAATTTACCATCTCATGTTTTGAAACAAACAAAAACGGTTTATTATTAAATAGTTAATGCTTTCCTCACAAGTCTGCAAAAGACACTTACTTAATGCATCCAGCCTGTAGATGGCTCTATAAGCGAATGTGCTAATGTGCAATTATCAAGCTAGTAGTGCTTAGACGGAAGAAATGCTCAAAACAAGTCTGCCGATGATTTAAGGACTTAAAACAGTGGAATATTCTCGTATAAGAGCCGTAGATGATCTGAAAAGACGTCTGAAAATCCAGGAAATTCAGCAGGACGTGTGTGTGACGCTTTTCTTATGAACATTCCTCAAAATAGTGTGAATGCAACTGAATGCTACTCCAGGTGTGTTTTTGATGACGGAACATTTTTAGAACATGGTCTAAAGCTCAAAAAAGTCACTGCAGAAGAATCTGTGTCCTTTAATATTTGAAAAGTCTGTAGAACTATCTGCAACGACAGTGAACTTTGAAGTGGGCGGGGCTGGTGAGCTCCATACACACACAATACTGACCCTTTAAGCTCAGAAACATGTGCTCTTTGTCCCGGGCCACTGTGCTGTCTGAAGAATATTACTACTGTGTTTAGTGTGAAAACATTTCACCCGCTCAGTGTTGATGCAGGTTCTTGCACATCCAAGTGAAAATACATTTTAAAAACTTGTGATTTCACCAAAACTAGATTCCTTTAGAACGCAATTTGTTGCCAATTCAAAAGTGTTTGGTCACAGCAAGAAGTGATGGTTGATACCAGTGAATCCGATACCTCTTTACCTCCGAACTCTACTATTAAGAATTTCACCTTGACTATTATTATTTTCTCCACCTTAACATGAACTAGTTTAAAAAAAGGTTAATATATATGCAGAAAACCTCAAACAAGAAACAGAAAAATGCTGTGTTTTTTGATATCGATCCGCCCATCGCTAATGTCTAGTCTTATGGGTCACAGTATGTATTTTAAACACCAAAACTAAATGCATCTGTTTACACGCATTTCATGTCGGTAAAATGGCAAATCCCAATGGTTTCTAAATGTCCCACTTTCCCCTACCGACTGTCCCACTTTACCTAAACAGACGATCGGCTCAGGGGAGGAGTTTTATGGTGGTTTCGGGTGACAGCTTCTAAAATATGAGCTTTCTTTAACTTAGATCAATAATTGAAATTGACAAGATCTAAACCAAATGAAAAGCACACGAAGGAAATGCAACTTTTACAGATTTGTTGATGTTTCTTGACGCTGTTACGCTGAATTCCTCCGGATGTTAACATTGCCAAGTCTGTGTTTACATAGCGACTTTATACATCTTTTTTGTGTACAGTCTGAAAGTCGCGGGTTGCATTTTTTGGGCTTACTCCTGACCTGCATTTAAGTAAAAAAAAAAGGTGATTTTTAACTATGAGCTCATTAACACAACATGTTTTTGCTTTTTTTTCCTGAAGACTTGGTTGCTTGTTGCTTTCTGAAAATCTGGCAACCCACGCCTAAACCAAAATATATAGGAAAACAGATTACCTGTTTGTTTTGTCTGTTACTTTTCTCCTGGTTTGAGCCTCGTTTATTCCAGATTTTATTCTCGGTTTGGTTCTAGTTTGAACCCAGTTTAGTCCAGATTTTATTCTTGGTTTTAGCCCAGTTTAGTCCAGATTTTATTCTTGGTTTTAGCCCAGTTTAGTCCTGATTTAATTCTTGGTTTTAGCCCAGTTTAGTCCCAATTTTATTGTTGGTTTGAGTCCAGTGTAGTCGTGATTTTATTCTTGGTTTGAACCCAGTTTAGCCCTGATTTTATTCTTGGTTTGAGCCCAGTTTATCCTGATTTTATTCTTGGTTTGAGCCTCATTTATTCCAGATTTTATAGTTAGTTTAGTCCTAGTTTGAAACAAGTTTAGTCCTTATTTTATACTTGGTTTAGTCCTGATTTTATTCTTAGTTCAGTCCTTTCCTAGTCCCAGTTTTGATGTGTTTTTTATGTGCAAATGCGACCCGTTTTTGGTCATTCGAGGTGGTACACTCGAAGCTTTTCAGCGCAGGAAAGTTTGAAAATCCCCCTCTTGCACGTCGGAGGCCACGAATCGAAACAACAAGCGCGGACTCTTGTTTTGCCGCGGTTAAGTCGCACAATCATTTGACTGTACATCACAAAAGCTCATACATAATGAAATGAAGCAGAGGTCACAAAAACAAAAGCCTCCCAATCCAGCGCACATTTGCATATGAAGAGAGAATGCGTCCGATGCGGATTGAGAAAAGAGCATTTAACCCTTTGTGCAAATGCATCGTGCGACTCGTCTGGCCGGTGGTTTCTTAAATGGTAGCTGTGCATGCAAAGTGTCGCTGATCACCGTTCGTTTACGAGTGCGAGGGCTCAGTTTGGGCAAGTTGGGACAAAAACAAGAAAGTGGTTGTTGGAGTTTGTTGTGCTCAGTAAAGATAGTTGGGTTTGATGGCAGTGGGAGCAGTATCGAGACTCAAATTTACAGTTCGGACAATAGTTTGGACGCAATTTTTGGGACTTGGTTCAGTTTGATCATTTGGTTCAAACAGTTATCGGAATTGGAAAAAGGGCTGCACAATATATCGCAAAAGTATCGATATTGTCGGACGCAATAACGATATCGCACCAGACAAACTATATCGCAGTAACGTCGAAGTCTTCCATCAAATTTTTCAAACTAAATTAACCTCGGTTTTGTATTTGTTGGTGTTTATTTTAATATAGCAGACTATAAACAAAAATATCAGTCGTATTTTAATGATGGCTGTCGTTCTTTGGACTAAACAGACTTTAAAACAAAAACTTAAAGACTTTTATAACAAAGACAGTGACATTATTAAAGGTTCCATATCCTGCAAAATTGACTTTTCAGAGGTTTTAACCTTCCTACAGTGCTATTTGGGCCTCGTATGTTGTGCCCAAAGTGGTTTTTTGATTGATTCCCGCATGTTTTCGCTAGAGAACTGTCATTTCCGTCCCCCTCGGCTGAGCAGGCAGACGGGGGCTCCTCACAAGGATGACGCGGTGTTTAAGCCACGCCTCCAGGAAGCGCGCAGCCGCAGAATAAAAACAGCTAATGCTAATGCTACACAGTAATTACACGATGGATACGATAGATAGAAAAGTTAGCTTGTTATTTACCAAACGACAACGTCCGTCGTCGAGGTACTGGAGCACGTCAAACTCCAGGTCAGATCCAGGACGTAGGACTCAGTACGACGCACCGTCAGGACGGATAAAATGTTTATTCCCGTGTTTGTGTATCGCTGTTTACCGGAGCACACGGCGCATGCACCATCTCCGCTCTAGGCTTCGTCGCAGGTTGGGAGGGGGAGGCGCGCGGGTTGGGCGGGGGAGGCAGGCTGCTCTCTGTTCGGGGGGGTCAGATCTCAGAGTGAGCCGTTTGCTTTTACAAGGAAGGGGGCCAGTCCAAGAAATGGGTGTTTTTTGGAAACTGTTATGTTATGGATATTGCACAACGCAAAACTTTATCAACAAAGCCCTTAGAATAGACAGTGTAAAGGGCAAAATAGCAGAATATGGGACCTTTAAAGAAAAATGGTAAAAAACAATAGACCGGTTCTGATTTTCCTCAATTTTACACTTAAATATGAAGCCTTCAATCACAATATTTCAACATTTATTTGGTTAAAATGTTCGTTTATTCTAAGTTTCAATCTACAATAGAAAGAATCACTGACTAGTTGACTTAAATAATCATTCGTTTGAGCCTTAGTCAAAAAAGTGTATTTAAAAATCCTAATACTATAGCCATGTCACAATCATTTCCAATATCGTGCGGCCCTAATTGGAACTTGGGAGGTCGAGTCATTTGGAACATTTCTCATCAGTCCATGCAGTTCTCGGTCTCTTTCTCAGAACAGAACGCACAGCTCTCGTTCAGAGACAGAACTTTTGATTGAATTTACCTTGTTTTTTCAACAGGCCTGTTCACTCGTGGTAAAAGACTTTTGTCCTGACACTGGCGTCTATTTCAATATAGAAACTCAAACAGAACAGCAAAAACTACTATTTGAGATGCACAGACTGTATGAGTAGACAAGACTCATGTTCAGTGGGATGTTGGTGTAAATGTGAACAGATACATGTTCCTAAAGCAGGGCTGATGTAGTTTGTCTGTTGTAGGGCTGTGTACCTTTAGTCGTTCAGTCGATTAATCAGTCGATGTTGTCTTAGTCGACATTTTTATCAGTCAACTAATAATTTTATTTAGATTTAAAGGATTTATATGGCAAAAACTGCAAAAACAAGAAGCTATTGGGTGAGTGAGCTGAAGATTATGAGTTCAACGTATAAATACATGGTTTCCTAGTAAAATGGTTGTTTTAGCATGAATTTCTGTGCAGTTGTGGTCTTTTGAGTGCAGTTTGGGTCAAATACATGGAAATACTTCATAGTTTTGATATATTTTTGCCAGACCCCCCTTGTGTCGACACCCTCGGTTGATAGGGCAGGTCTTTAGTCGACCAAGAATATCTTTCAGCCCCAGTCCACAAATCGAATGTGTACATTTATTGAAATGATGATGAATGAGGAATACTGTATATTCACTGCTTTTTGACAAAAGAAAAAGCCCCAAATTCACGTGTAAAGTCTGTTCCCAGTTGCACCGAGCCCTAAAGCAGAGGTCACTTTGGTCACTGTTTTGATGGTAAAACCTGATTTTGACGGATGCTTTTATCTGTTTTTAAAGTTTAACTTCATGTCAGTTTTCAATAGAGAAGTGTGTCAAAGCAACTGAAGGGAGGGAAGTGGAGGGACAATGAAATAAAATTATTATTTGTTTTTACATTTTAAGGTGAGACACTACAGGTGAATAGGAAAAAATCTTAAATTTAAAGATATCAATTGTAAACTTCTCCAGTAGTTTACTCACATAAATGTATTACACGTGTTTCATCACTTAATGTTTTCATGTAGAAATAAGGCATTTTATGTGATTTTATGTAAAATCGCACATATTTGGGACATTTAAATCTGAAAAATGGACAGAATTAGATTTAAATTTATTAGTTAATTTTGTACACATATTAGTTACAAAAAACTATTGACTATTGATTAACTGAAAATTGTCCTAAAAATTCAAATTTTGCCTTGTTTTTTTAAACTTAAAATTTCAATAAATCAGTTTTAGAATTAAATATCAAAAAATCATTCTGTGCATTTCGTCAACATTTTGTTCAGTCCAAGACTGTAGAGTTTGATGTGTGTAGAATCTACTTTAAGGCTGATCTTTATGTCTCGAGGGAGAAAAATGCATTTTAAGAAAACGCCTTTGAAGTTCCAATGTCCCAGAGAAATCTGTGGATGAAGTGGATTCAATGAAAGAATAAAACATTTTAAAAGCAGATTGGACAAGTTTGTCGTTTCCACATGAAAGCCCACATGTTGAGAGAGAAAACTGATCAAAAACAAAAAATTCAAACAAATGTGTCTTGCCTGTAGTGTCTCGCCTTAAAATAAGACTGTAAGCGTTTGGTTGCCTTGTTTTTTATCAGTCGACGGAGCCTTAGTCGACCAAACTTTTTTATTATAAGCCGGTTCATTTTGTTGGGATTGTAAACATTTATTCGGACAACAGCAGAAAGCAGAAGACATAGTGTGAGTTAGCTGTAGTTCTTAGAGTGACTGCAGTTTCACACAACTTTCTACAAAGTCATGATTAGGTGATTATGATCTTTTGTGTGCTTTTCGGGTCAGATCTGTGGCTCGATTATGGACGTTCTTCTAGCACTAACACCCCGCTCCCTTTTAGTCGACCAGTGCAAAGGGGATGTCTTTCGTCGACCTAAGAAAACTTGGTACAAAGAAAAAAACATCTTATTTAAAAGCACGCTGGACACAAGTAAAGTAGGCCTTCTGTAATGACATGCATACCTTGTGGTGATGACTCCGGTTCTACAAGTGTAATAGCGCTTAATTACGCGAGAGTTCTAGCACGTCATTATCACATGTCATTTGAATTTTAAAACAGGCAAACACTAACACACTTTACGTCACAAAGAATGAGTTACTTGTGTCAGGAACAGTTCTTAAGCTCATAGGTGTTGGGTATTCTTTACTAAAACTACAAATGTACCTCTACTATACGTCTAAAAAGATGTAAGGAGTTTAAAGCTGCGTAATCCAACAGTGTGGCAGCTGTATTTCCCAAGAAAAATACAATTTGGTTAAAAAATAATAATAAAAAATCATTAGAATGGGACAGTTTTATATTTATAATTTAATAAACACTAACATAGCAGTTTTTGAGTGACTGTGCAGCAGAACATGTCATAATATCTAAAATTACACTCAAAAAGCTATTCTTACCATTGTTGTTGTGTTTTGGTCTGCTGCTCTAAAGTGAAAGTAAAATTTCCCAAAGCTTCATGTGTTTGTTTGTTTGCGCCGCAGATATTTTCATGTCTGAAAATAAAACATTCTCAGTGCAGATGAGCTGTTGCTTATCTATGTTTACCAAAAGTGTGGTTATAGTATGAGCGATAGTCGTTTTTATTAATAATTACGTCTATAAAGTTTCCCTGAACGTCTCTCAGCCCTCGCTCTTTGACCTTCTGTAGACTGCGACAAACGTGGCCTGATACGTTTTCGGGCAAAGACGATTGGAATTTGGTTGTTGTGCCCATTCCGAGCTCTTTGTGCATGTAAACGTAAGAATGATCTGGAGAAAGCAAGGATGTAAAGATGTAGAGAAAAAATGTGACTTCGTCCCCTCTCTCCAGAAATGAAAAACACATGCAATGACAGGACTATTCAACTTTATTTTACATTTGACATATTTAAACGAAGCCTACGTACAGTAATATAAAACAGAACTAAACCAGGTCTGAACCAGGACTAAACAAGGTCAAAACCAGGTCCAAACCAAGACTAAACCAGGTCCAAACCAGGATTAAATCAGGACTATACCAAGTCTAAACCAGGAATAAACCAGGTCTAACCCAGGGCTAAACTAGAACTAAACCAGGGTTAAACCAAGTCTAAACCAGGTCTAAACCAGGACTAAACCAGAACTAAACTAAACTAAACCAAGTCTAAACCAGGTCTAAACTAGAACTAAACCAGGGTTAAACCAAGTCTAAACCAGGCCTAAACTAGAACTAAACCAGGACTAAACCAGAACTAAACTAAACTAAACCAAGTCTAAACCAGGACTAAACTAGAACTAAACCAGGACTAAACTAGAACAAAGCCAGGGCTAAACTAGAACTAAGCCAGGACTACCAGGTCTAAACTAGAACTAAACCAGGTCTAAACCAAGTCTAAACCAGGACTGAACCAAGTCTAAACCAGTTCTAAACTAGAACTAAACCAGGTCTAAACCAAGTCTAAACCAGGACTGAACCAAGTCTAAACCAGGTCTAAACTAAACTAAACCAGAGCTAAACCAAGTCTAAACCAGGACTAAACTAGAACTAAACCAGGACTAAACTAGAACTAAGCCAGGCTAAACTAGAACTAAGCCAGGACTACCAAGTCTAAACCAGGTCTAAACTAGAACTAAACCAGGTCTAAACCAAGTCTAAACTAGGGCTAAACTAGAACTAAACCAGCGCTAAACCAAATCTAAACCAGGACTAAACTAGAACTAAACCAAGTCTAAACCAGGGCTAAAGCAGTATTAAACCAACAACAGGAGATCAAATATTTTCTATATTTTTGGAAGTTTGGTTGAGGGCCGGATCATATCCCGTGAAGGGCCTGATTTGGCCCCCGGGCCCTCAGTTGAATAGCCCTGCAGTAACTCTTGACGCTGTTCAAAAAGTGCATAACTACATAATAAACAGGTCAAATGCAAAGGTCAAATTCCCCTAAAAGAACAAAAATAAACCACTCCTTGACTAAAACATGCAGATAGTTGAAACACACGCACACTTAACACATGAACACACTATATATGTAATTAAAACGACACAGTGAAATGAGTCATCTTTAATGTGATTAACCAGAGTAGCTGTACCTTGGTTGAAGTTTCGTGCCGTTCTCTGGTGTCAGCGATAAGAGCGGAGCGACGGAAGCCCCAGAGTTGATTACACAGTGGTTCATCAGTTCATGTCAAGGAAAAGACGCGTGTTTCTGTACCGACGCTTATCACGGCAGCAGAACAGGGTGTCGTCGGGGACAGAGCGTTTGAACAACATGTGAGCCGCACCACACAGCTATGCAAAGAATGTGATGCGCTTTTGTCACTATTAGCTACAAATTGGGGGGGAAATGAGCGTTAAAAAACACATTACTGTACAAAACGGAACTATCCAAGGCACTGTTTCTTTCTTGCAGTGACAAACTTATAGCGTCCAGTCTGAGTCTCAAACACATGGGTTTCAGTGGGATTTGTTGGTGCCGTTTTGAGTTCGTCGATGTAAACCCTCATTCGTTTTGAGTGTTTTTCAAGCTCGGACTGTTGACTCGAAAATAATAATCTGCAAAATCAAAGGTGCACTGCTTGTTTCCATGGAGATGCTTCTTCTGTAAAGTTCCACAGTACTATTAAAGCTCGGAGTTATCTTGCAGTTATTCAAATACAGTCTGTTACTGCTCAGAAATCCCCAGAAAAAGGCTTAGACTTGCCTCTCCACAGATCTGACCTGTAACGTGGCCTGATTGAGCTAGATAAGTTTAATGGCATACTGTGGAACTATTGGGTAGAACAAATACATGCCAAAGACATTTTTGGACCCTTCACCAAAAATGTTACTTAGTGCAGCTTTAAAGTGCCAATGACAGTTAAGATTTTTTAAAAAATTACTAGTTTGGTCAGTTTTAGGTTTATAGTTTTAATTCTTGATTGTAAAAACATTCCATAACTGTTACCAAGCACCATGGGCCAAATTACTGTATTTATTAAACTATTATTCCTTCATTTTCTCCCGCTTGTTACCGTGAGGGGTTGTGGGTGACTGGAGCCTGTCCCAGAGACTTTGGGCCATAGGCGGGGGTCATTATTTGACGAACGAAAAAGTATGAGAACGCCTAAAATTCTGTTGAATTAATGTTTAAAGGGTAAAAAAAATTGTTTCTTGTAAATTGTGCCAAACGTATTGATGGATATCTCTACAGTTTTGTCTTTTTTTGTCCACATTTCTTCACAAATTGACACTTGATTGGTGTAAAACTACTATTTCTATTTACAGCACAAATTATCCCACCAAATAAAAATAACTTGAAAATAATTAAACCTGTCATTATCTGTGGCTGTTTCCACTCTGGCTTTTTGACCCTTTCTTTTCTCATTTCACACTTCAGCTTTCCTGCCAAACAAAAGCTTCAGACCAGAAAATCTTAAAGTGGCTGTTTTAAAAAATGTAATAAAGTAAAATCTATTTTGCTGCAGCACAGATATATTGTAAAAGCAGCTGTTGGGGTCAAAATGAGACTTGTGTGTGCCGTCTGTGTTTAATCATAGAGTGTTTTATTCTCCGAGAAGCCTGAAGTGTGCTGTTAGCATGCTAGTTGTGGTTAGCTTTACGGCAGCTCTGGCCTTTGGAGGTTGTGAAAAGCACATGTGAAATTAACTAGTAGTGTTTTTCATGTTTTTAAGATGGTAAACATCAGGTACAGCACATAAAAAAAAAAGAAACGAACAAACAAAGAGAAAGGTTAACGTTGGTTCACTGATTATTAAGCACTACCAAGTAGGGCTGTGATCCTTTAGTCGTTTGGTCGATTAATCGGTCGATGGTGTCTTAGTTGACCAACATTTGTCAACCAATTACTTTATCTAGATAAAAAAAAAAATCTTAAATAAGGAAGACAAAAGAATTAAGTAAAACAAAAAATATACTTGAAATTAGAAGGAAAAAAACTACTGTTCCAAATATGCAAATCTTATTTTAAGATGGTAAAATATACTAAAATTAAGATAAATATTACTTATTCAAACACGCATTGGCACATTATTGAAAGCAGCTAAAATTAGAAGATGTGAGTGAGTTAGCTGAAGATTTTAAAGTGAATCATGAGTTTAATCAAACTTTAACAAATAAATACACTGTTTATTAGTACTTTTCTGCCTAAATAGTTGTTGTAGCATGAATTCCAGTGCAGTTTTGGCTTTTTGAGTGCAGTTTGGTCCAGAAACATGGAGATACTACTACTAAAGTTTAGATATATTTTCACCACAACCTCTTTAAGCCACTAATCGGTCGATAAAGCAGGTCTTTAGTCGACCAAGAATTTCTTTAGTCAACAACAGCCCTAACAGGTAACACTCCTCACTCATTATAACATATTTTTTCTATTTTTGGCAATAAAAATCCATCAAAATCCCGTCGTCACTATAACAATTACAACCCTACACTGTAGCCTGAAATGACTCTCACTCACGATCTCTCAAGACGTTCTTCGAAACCCCGACACACCTGCTATTCAGTGCAAAGCTCCGGGCTTAGCTGAGTAAATATTGTTGTGTGCACATACCATCGAACTGCAACAGAGAGAAGCAGAGGCATCCCACGGTCCAACGTACGAGGAAGCAGGATTTCAACAGCGCCGCGTACCCAGAAGTATGTCACTTAAACTCATTTCAACACACGCACCAACGACTGGCTTCAACAACTGTGGATTTGATCTTATCTCGGATCACGTTTTCTATGTTTGATTGCAAAGTCCTCATTGTTTGTTATTCAGAGCTACTGCTTTTCATTTGCAAGCCGTACTGAATAAACTGTATTAATGAAAAGTGCATCGGTTTCTGCTTCCTGTTTATAGGCGCTGTTTTGTCAGCTATTAACAGTTTTTTTCTATTCATGTTGGTATCGGGAACATTTTTCGATTCTCCAATTTGAGCCATTTACCACATTTGTGTCAACCATGCACTATGTTTTCATTATTTAAAGTCAAAAACTGTTCAATCTTTTCCAATTTGTCAGTTAAAGCATCAGGTAATCAGTTATTTAAGTGAAATAGTTTGCTGAGAAAGTTTCATGATGTTTATTTTTTGATAAAGTCAAATCTTGTTCCTGCCACAGTCACCAAACACATAAATATATCACTCGAGTGAGTTTGTCTTGATGCTTCACTTTTCTCATCTGTTTGCTCAGAGTTAGTAGCGGTTACGGCGAGACGCTACAAGCAAAACTCATTTTTTTCAAATTTTTGTTTTTTGGTCAGTTTGCTCTCTCAACATATCGACTTTCATGTGGAAACAACAAACTTGTCCAGTCTGCTCTTAAAGATGTTTTATTCTTTCATTTAATCCACTTCATCCATAGATTTCTCTGGATTTCTAATTGTACAACAGATTTATTGAAGTTTTAAGTTAAAAAAATGAGGCAAGATTGGAATTTTTTAGGACAATTTTCAGTCAGATCTAGTTAACTCAAAAACTAAATCCAAAATCCCCTCCGTAATTTTTTTTGTAACTAATATGTGAACAAAATTAACCAAGAAATTTAAACCTGGTTCTGTCCATTTTTCAGATTTATATGTCCCAAATATGTGCATTTTTTGGCGATTTTAGCACTTATTTCTACATGAAAACCTTGTAATATATTTTTTCTTACGTTTATGAGTAAACTACAAGAGAAGTTTCAAATTGACATCTTTAAATTTCAGATTTTTTCTTCACCTGCAGCGTCTCACCTCAAATATTGTCTTTCTGCAAATTCATATTCATTCACTTAAAATAAACATGATTAAAAAGTAAAGATATTGCTAGCGTACGTGGTGTTGGTCCATCGTAGAAAACAGAAGCAACATTAGTATTTATGCTGCGTTCCACTGGTCCTCGGAGGTCGGAACTCGGACCTAAGAGAGCATATGGACCGTAACGACTCGAATCTAACAAGAAAACCGAAGAAAGTGCTCAAACCAGCCAAAATATGGATCGGTGTTGTTACATGTAAGTAAGAAATCAACATTTGAATGTGAATTTCTGCTTTTGTTGTCATTAGCTCCATGTAGAAGGTTAGCAACATTAGCATAACAACGTATTTATAACTACTGACCTTATTCTGCCCCGCCCACTTTTGCAGTTTTTTGCAATTTTGTTGTAAACGCACTTCCATTTGACGAGAACTCCGTTAAAGCTAAGGACGAACGAGGGAAAAGTCTCACCGCTAAAATGTTACATAAAGTAGATTGATTTGTGTAAAATGTTTAATGAACACGAGCAACAACAAGTCAACAACGCACCGATTTCCTGGTCAGTCTGAAAACGGCTTTTTAGTCCATGTAGAACTACTGTAAATTAATACAACGGAAACAAGACGGCGGAGCGTAAGGCAACTTCCGGAATAAGGTGAATAGAAGCTCAACGGCAGCACAGGAGCAACTAAAGAGAAAATAACACGAGTCTTAGCAACATGCTAACTGTTGGATGTACAACTTTATCCAAACGCAGGGAGCAGCCATGTTAGATTGCCTACCCGAGTTTCCAAGTAGGAATTCTGAGAAGTGAGAGGTCGTAACTGGGAAAATCCAACCTCCAGGGACAATTGGAACGTAGCGTAACTCCCTTAAAGTCTATATGGCAGGTTAGACGACACGTTTCACCAAAACATAGTGAACATGATTACATTTGAGATTTTACTAAACATTTTGCCAATTTATCCCCAATTTGACAGTTTTTGTAATGTTTATAATGTCACTTCCTGGTTGGACATGGGCAGTAAATATGACATAGTTAGAGGTGATTCTACAACTGTTACTTGTTATTTTCAAATTAAGGGCCAAAACCCATATAAATGACACAATAGTTATGATAACCCACTAACAACTTTATTTTGTTGAAAGACACTTTAAAGTATCAAAAAGTTGTGCCAGTTGTGTGTAAAATGTATTTGTATTTTTCATGGCACGTCACTTTTTGATGACATCACAGAGGGATTCCGTTTTAGAACTCAATCACTTCCTGTAATTTTAAACTTTTATTTTTCTAAATTTCTTCACAAACTGCAAACTGCCGCAGGTGCCCTCCCACCAAACAAAGTAATAATTTGAACATTTTGAGAACCTGTCATATCGGTTAATGCTAAACAGTGGGGTCTGGAGGGACATAATTGATCTGGTTGCCATGACAATGAGTAAACTAGCTTATATATTTTACTGGTTTATGTTTTATTTTATAGCGTAAGGTTAAGTTTTCTTAACCTAAACCCTATCCTATCCCCTTTCCCCTTTTGGGATTATGAAGTATGACACTCTTCCAGGGTCTAAGCTGCGGCGGCAATTTCAGCTGATTTTGTTTTGTTTTTGACACTATGGCACAGTCTGTGCTCCGTTTTGTTCAAATATAACAATCAGCAATCAGCAGTCAATACAGAAAGGACAGAGAAGCTTTTTCTTCATTGATTTCCGTTAGATAAGAATCAAAAAAGAAGTGGCTTGAATTGATGAGTTGAGTTTATGTCAGGCTAACTACACATGTCGCATGTTTTATCTGCGGTAACGGTATTGAACTCTTTTTACTCTTAAACAAAGGCCTGGATAGTCCTGTGTTGTAGATGTGGTACTATTAAGTTGTGTAAAAGATTATTATGACGCATTATGATGTAATTAGCCACTATTTTGTTACTAAAAAAAACATGAAAACCAGAGCTAGTTCTCCATAAACTGTCATTGTTATTGCTCACTCGCCTACTTCAGTCTAACCATCCAAATGATTCACTCTGATGAGTTTGTCAGAGCAGAGTTTACCATTACAGTAAAGCTAACAGCAACTAGCATGCTAAAGCCACACTTCCATTATTTCGGTCAATAAAACGCTCTATAATTAAACGCAGACGACACACAACAGAGATGCTTTTGCAGTATATCTGACAACACGGATTTGACTTTATTCCATGAAAATAATCAGCGACAGATGCAGAGGAACCGGAAGCGAGAAAACAAACAATCCCTTACCCTAATCCTTTTCCTCACCTAACCTTTACCCTAACAGTAACCGCTGAAGTTTTAGTATTGAATTGTTTATTGCTATGGCAACGATGCAAATATTTCATCATCACTCTGAATCCCACGGATAGAATGCAGCGAACTGAAATTGCTTCCCTTTTGGCTGTCTCTACTTTTAAACAAGCCGGTCCATTTCAGAGAGATTGCTCAGCTCCATATCCCATTGACGAAAACACACCTCCAGAGACACATTTTTTGTTCAGACGGATCCTGCAACACTCCATTGTCTCAGACACCATTCCAGTTCTCATTAGAAAGACCCAATTGTGTTCTGTCTTCACTTGTTTTGGTCAAGTGTGCTCAACCGGTTGCCTCAAACTACCCAAACAAGTCGCACTAGATATAACACACACAGGAGTTTTATTTAAATTAGCCACAGCACTTTTTATTCAGAGCGCCGTCTGAAAATGCATTTGTATTCTTACGTTTTGCAAGGGCAAAGTATGAATAAGTGGTTCTTATTTTTGCATATCTAAGGTGCGCGATGCAACAAAAACACAGTTGAAATACATGATTAAGTTTCAGACTCCATCCTTGAAACTATACCACCCTGAAATGATTCTGCTCCAACTATGTGACTGCAAAATAAGACGTGAGAAACAGAAAATATTCTGAAAATTCAACGCAAGACCATCTTGTAAAAGACTGATCTTCATTGTGGGACGTTTTATTGGTAGAATAGCCGAAAATTGTGTTCAAGGAAGAGTATCTTTACTTCAAAATGACATTGGTACAACATATTTGGGGAAAGTACTTCGCAAGTAAGAGACTATTAATTCGTTTCAGATTCCTTTTCCATGTAAGATTTTGAGGACTTTTCCCTTTCAAAAGATATAATGTTATGAATTGTTAATTCTTAATTTGTCATCATTGTGAAACTCGTGGATAAATAAAGGCTCTTTCACACCAAAGAAATAATGTTGTCAGGCAAGTTTTGGCGACTGGCATCCTGCATGTTTAGGTTGTATAACTCCACCAGACTCCAGAGGAGCGTGGCGCAGCCTGTGGGGCCTGTTTTTTGGAGGACTGGTTTGTAGAATCTGCGTTTCTAGCTGCCACAAGAGCAGTGCTCTGACTGGCCCAGTGCTACATTCACAACATTTTCTTTCAGTTCCGTTTCACTCAGCTCTAAACAAAACAAAACGAAACTCTCATCATATATCTTTTAAATGCTATTAGCTTAATTTTAGCCGTGTGCAAATCCAAATTTATAGTCGCTGGATTAAGATTTGTTACATTATTTGTACTGTTTGCATTAGTACAAATGTATTAATCACCTTATGCATTCTGAGCATCCTTATTGTTCACCGTGATTTTAAAAATGCTTTTCCCTGGTTTAGTCCTGGTTTAGACCTAGTTTAGTCCTGGTTTAGACCTAGTTTAGTCCTGGTTTAGACCTAGTTTAGTCCTGGTTTAGTCTTGGTTTAGTCCTGGTTTAGACCTAGTTTAGTCCTGGTTTAGCCCTGGTTTAGTCCTGGTTTAGACCTAGTTTAGTCCTGGTTTAGTCTTGGTTTAGTATTGGTTTAGACCTGGTTTAGTCCTGGTTTAGTCCTGGTTTAGACCTAGTTTAGTCCTGGTTTAGGCCTGGTTTAGTCCTGGTTTAGTCCTGGTTTAGACCTGGTTTAGACCTGGTTTAGTCCTGGTTTAGTCCTGGTTTAGACCTGGTTCAGTTCTACAAATGATGTTAAAGCCTTTTGTTTTATATTTATTTCATATTTCCAAAGCGTTGGGGCGTTGGGCACATTCCTGGCCTCAAGGACAAATGTGGCCCTGAGCGTCCACAGAGGAACTGTTGTAGTGTCTTTGGGTAAGACACTCGAGCGGCCTCAGTGTCTGTGTTAGAGCTGGGCCATTTTGATAAGAATACATATCCTGATATTTTTTGGAGTATGCTGATAACAATATTCAGACAATATCCAACAGAAATTTTTTAAAACATGTCATTAAATGAAGTAAAGGAAATATCTGTATCACAAAAATGCAGAAATATCACCATAAACTTTTATTTGAAAGTTTACAATGTAACTTTTTTATTTTTAATCAGCTTTTGTTGTAACATATTTAACGATAGATGATAAACTTGGTATTACAACTTTGCATCTCTTCAAAACAACAGTCTAAAATGTAAATACAACCCACCTCCAGTCTGTGCACACTGGTGTGTGTGTGTGTGTGTGTGTGTGTGTGTGTGTGTGTGCGTGTGTGTGTGTGTGGGTGTGTGTGTGTGTGTGAGTGTGTGAGTGTGTGTGTGTGTGCGTGAGTGTGTGAGTGTGTGTGCGTGTGTGCGTGTGTGCGTGTGTGTGTGTGTGGGTGTGAGTGTGTGTGTGTGTGTGTGTGTGTGTGTGTGTGTGGTTCACTGATTTAAAGCATGACAATTTATGCCATTTTAGCATATGTAAATCTTAAGAAAAGGCATACATCTTAGACATGTTTGTGTCAAACACATTTCACCAGCTGCAGATCGGGCTGATCCATCTGTTCTGTCAGTAATTCAGAGTCTGTTTGAAACTGTTTTTTTATGCATATACACACTACCTGACCAAAAGAAGAAAAAAACTTTGCCACAAAAAAAAAGGTCACATGCTTTAATATTTGGCTGGAGCGCCTTGAGCTTTGATTACAGCACATTCACCGTGCCATTGTTTCAGTACACTTCAGTACACTTCTGCAATGTCAAAAGATTAAAGTCTATTTGACAGGTTAGACTACACATGTGACTAAAACGTAGTGAACATGATTATATTTAAGATTTTACAAAATATTTTGCCTATTTTACCCCAGTTTGACAGTTTTTGTAATATTTATAATGTTACTTTCTGGTTGGACATGAGCAGCAAATATGACATAGAGGTAATTCCACAACTGGTCACTCCACAGTCCTGCCCTCTTGAGCAGACTAAATAGTGCATTCAGTCACAGAGTTATTCAGACACAGCTCACTACTTTCTCCTCACTGGCAAAACTGTAATAAAAATAGATTTCTGTAATGAATGTGGGTCTAATTCTCCTGACACGCAAATATTTATGGACTTACAATCATCATACAAGTTTTATTCATCATGGATCACACGTGAAACATTAAAGTAACTGGAATATTCAACTTTTTGCCTGCGATTTGCGATCTATCCTCAGCTCAAGCTAAGGTAAGCGGCTAACACTTGCAACTCTGCTGCTAACTGTTTGTAGCCTCGGCAGTTCAGTTCATTTAAACAGCCTCTCTTTCTGCTTCATTCAGTCTGCTGTGACCTGTCACTGTCCAATGTAGTTTTTCCAATTTTTGCAATGCATTGTGGTCAGTATTGTCTGATCTAGTTACCAGCGCTGGACACTACTTTTCAAGATGTATTGTGGAAAAATTTGAGTGCACTACCTTTTCACCTGTTGGACACTCAAACAGCACTAACAATGATGTAATCACTTTTTAGTGCCGTGTAGAGGGAACAGTGTGGACACTGGGACACAGCCTCTGTGTAAACTGTCTCTGAATTCAATCAGTAGCACTTCTCTTTTTGATTACATCAAAGAAGGATTCTGTTTTAGAACTCTGAACTTTGTGTATTTTTAAACTTTTATTTTATTTTTTATCCTTCTCATACACACTTACATCTTTTACATGATCACAGGATTTGTCTTTCCATTTGTTACATAAATGAGAAGCCACTCATTACATCATTTAAGAAACATGTTGCTCTGAAAGACAGTCACCCATGCAGCATTTATCCAACAGGAGGAGCAGATCTATTTGCTTTGCTGAATCTAAGTGGTGAGTTTTCTTGTGTCAGTCAGGCAGTGCTCCTTATCGTACGAGTATGACGCCTTGGTGGAGGTCTGCGGTCACTCCTCGCTCCTCACAGACATTCCACGTTTATCAGTTAACCCTAGTTTTCTCCCGTTTCCCTTTGCGTCTCCTCCAAGAATGTTGTTTTCATTCTCCACAGCTTACATCTTGCCTTTGGAGCCCTGAGTGAATAAAACCACCACTATCTCCCTTTAGAATGCACACAGCCTTTGTTTTGGCTTCTCCCCCCTCAGCGGCAGAGTGGTTGACACACACACACACACACACACACACACACACACACACACACACACACATAGCTGCGCTGCAATGGAATGCGTCCTCTTTTCGGGCCCCTGGAGTCACACACTTCCACCTCAATGTTCTGCTCACTCGCTTGCTTGACCACTGACTAAGTTTAGCTGAAAGAATGGAGTTGGACAATGCTCTCAGCTGGATTTCGCACTTTGTTTGAGCGAACATGCGCAAGAGACAGGCAAAGTCATGTGGACCTTGCACTCAGGCTAATGATAAGACTTGTCAACTTTTTTTCAAACCAAAGTGGAAAGGAAAACATACTGTGGCTCTAGTGTTCCATGCAAACCAATTTAAGCCCAGTTTACGACACCATTGTCAGTTTGGGGTCAGCACTAACTTATATTTCATGTGAAGAGCAGACAATTCTTGTTCCAGATTGACAATTGTTCCCTTGAATGCCCCGTGTAATGGAATAAAGAATAAACAACAATAACCAGAATACTGTGAGAAGTTTTGTTGCAGCAACAGCCAAAGAAACAAAGGAAACTACATAGAACAGGAGTCTCCAAATTTTTTCAGCCAGAGAGCTACTTTTACGAAGCAAAAATGGCAGAGAGCTACTGCTTTCAGGTGTTACAAGAAAGAGTCGATGTGACGGTGACAATAAACCTTAAATCTGGTACAGTTAGATTCTGCAGAAAATATGAAAAATTAAGATAATTATTGGTTGGATTACCACCAGAGCTAAAATGAGTCTATAACAAAAACTATATCTATATTTTTGGCCAAACCAGTAATATTTCAGGTCTACACTAGGATGACAATTGGCCTACACTGTTACTACAGTAGACCTGTCTAAGAACTAACCCAAAATGTACAAAATGTGGATAAAATGTTCTCTAAATTAGACACTAGGACTGCTGAGGGATCCACGTACCATCTGAAGGAGCTCATGTTCCACAGATTCAGAAACACTGATATAAACCATGATCTATTTATTAGTTAGCCATTTAAAGTATACATTTAAAATGGTAATACAGTTGTGATTAATCAAAATAGAGTGACTCAGTGTCACAGGTTGGAGACCCCTGACAGACCATGATCCTTTGCTTTAAAAGGAAAAAGCAGCATGTCTGCAATTCAGTTATGGCCTTTTTCGTCAGCTTCTTCTGCTTTCATTTCACTTTTCTGCGCCTCTTCACCACGTTTGAACATCTCTTTATGAAATGTGTTGGGTTTCTATAGAGCTGGCTGCATTATGCATTGAAAAATTACTAAATATGACTTTGGGTCTAAATGCTAGTGCCGTGCATTCTAAATAGAAAACTGCTGATGCTAACATGTGCTAGCTTTGTTTTGCTAACTCTGTCGACTTAACAAACAAAGTTATCGTCTCTGGAAATACGCCGTTTTTTCACAAGATCAAGTCAGTGTTTGGGGAGGAAGGATTATTTTGTCTTTTTAACCCTTGTGCTCTCTTCGTTTGAGCAATGCACATTTGGTCAAAGAGCAATATACATTTTCATCTCAGGAAAAAATAATACTTATTTTATTGAAAAATTTGGCATAGATTGTATGTTAGGTGACGTTTTGGACCACCCATGAAAGTTTCATAGCGATGAAATAAAAAATACATGTCAAATGGACCCGAGGATAGCGGGAGGGATATCTGCTGTTGCCACTTCGTTCTCACTTGCGTCTGCGTTCACTTTTGTTCTCTCTCGTCCAATCATAAACCTGTCCACACTAAAGCCAGCCAGCCCCCTCTGAGAGCTAGTACCTCTCGTGGCCCCCTTTGGACAGGGTGGTATGGTTCACATTTGTGGAAACACCTTAGACTGCGCTAATGGAAACATGACTTATGCAGCAACATGACGAAAGTACTATGGAAATGGTATCGAGTATCAAGCCCAATCCTTAGTATCAAAATCAAGTTTAAAATTTAAAAACAATAGAACATTCGAAAGCTCATTAATGACAGGAAGATAGATTATGTTTCATCACAATTTCAGTCCGTCAGTTTGAGTCCGACTTATACAACAAAACAAAAACACAATTTGCAGATTTTCAGAATTTTTCTCTCTCCAATACACCGCCTTAAACCTATTCCAAATCCACGACAATTACTCGGCTGGGACTCTCTTGTTGACTTTGGCACGTGGACTGATGATTTACAGAGACTTGAGAAAGAGGAATGCATGCAGGCGACGGATCCTTTTCATGTGGAATCTGCAGGAGATAAAGTACGGCTTCCCGGATGCCAGCGGACAGGCAGGCCGTCACTCAGAGCGGCGTGTGTTGTGTTGTCAGCCCGTGTTAGATATGGGCACACGTACGAGATGACAGCGCCGCCGACGCCCCCACTCGTCCAGGCCCACATCTGCTCGTCTGAGGAGGAGACGCAGCTGCACATCAAACGCCAACGTGTGGTGACGGGAACGCCGAAAAACAATCGCAAACGAATACGTCTCAATAGGTTCAAACGGAAACGGAGTGTGTGTGTGTTTGGTGGGAATGGTTATAATGGGTGACAAGGCAAGACTGTCCCGAGTGTGGATAAACCGAAGGCCAAACTGTCTCGAGTTCATTTATATCAGGGCTATTCAACTTTGTTTAACCGAGGGGGAGATTTTGCAGTTGGTTTTGTCCTCGGGACCGCAAACGTGCCAGGATTAAACCAGATCTAAACGAAGACTAAGCCAGGACTAAACCAGGTCTAAACTATGACTAAACCAGGTCTAAACTAGGACTAATCCAGGTCTAAACCAGGTCAAAACCAGGACTAAACTAGGACTAAACCAGGACTAAACCAGAATTAAACCAGGACTAAACCAGGATTAAACCAGGACTAAACCAGGATTAAACCAGGACTAAACCAGGACTAAACTAGGGCTAAACCAGGACTAAACCAATAACAAGAGATAACATTTAAAAAAGATGTTTTGCAAGATGGTTGAAGGCCGGAACACATCCCTTTAAGGGCCTAATTTGGCCCCCGGGCCTTAAGTTGAATTGCCCTACTTTATACACTCTATTTTGTTTTATGGTAGAAAAAGCTTCTGAAGTTTTCAGGAGGATGTTTTGTTTTTGTTTTTTTCATTCTTTGTGTCACCACGTGTACATGCCAGAGAACTCAAAGTGCACTAAACAACCAAATTCAATTCGTCTTTGCCCCTAAATGTGTCTGACTCTTGTCCCAGTCTACAACAGGTCAAAGAACTGATCTGCTCCAAGTAGGGGCTGAGAGATGTTCAGGGGCATCTAGTAATGCGTCACAACAGGATAACAGGTAAACAAAGGCAGGTTACGTTTAAGTTAAAGAACAGGTTGGTTAGGACTCTGAGACAATGCTAGTCCTGTCCCAGATCAAAATGACAAACATTTAGACAGTATCTAGAACAGAGGTCAGCAAACCCTTCAAACCAAGTACCACTTGATGATGTGTGACTTTCAGAGTAACTCCAGTTCTAAATCTGGACTTTACCCGGGTTAAATTAGGACAAAACCAAGATCTAGATGTAAAATTAGACTGAACAATGAATAAGGTTGTTCTTAATAACAATTAATTCAAAATATGTCAAAAACATTACTAGATTTGTCTTTAAATAAAACAAGTGCTCACACTGCAAAGGGCCATGTGTACCACCAAAGGCAGTTTGCATACCACCTGTGGTACAAGTACCACCGTTTGAGAAACACTGATCTTGACTAGGTGTAATAATGTAGATTATGCTCTTTATAAATTTCTTTTCATTACATTATTAATGGGAGGCCTGTCCTCTCAGAGTTCATTTATGGATGTAATATAATGCAAAGAGACCATATTTCAATCAAGGCCAATGTGTGTGATAAATGTAATATGTATTTAAGTAAACTAGATAAGTTGGAAGTAGTTTTGCAATAGTGTGTTAAGTTTGCGAGAAAACTAACACAAAGGTGTGCTTTCTGTGGTACATGTGCTCATATCAGTCTACACTTTGTGCACGCACAGTCCAGAGACTGTTTTGTTTTGCTGCTGGAACAGCCAGTCCAATGGGAAAGTGAAGGGCTCTTCAAAGGCAACGCTCCAGTGAGAACAAAAGCATTGTGAGTTTGTCCTGCTACTGCCCTCATTGCATTACATAACATTTGTGAGGTTTGTGTTTCAATGTGAGGGATTTAACTATTCAAAAAACAACTGTTGGCAACTTTCAAGACCAATGGGTTCACTGACTGTTACTGGCCTGTTAAAATCTTCCCTGTTTAGCAACATCGTGACCTCCCTCCACCCACCTCCAGAACAGCAGCAGAACAATCAGCCACCTCAGCCTGTTCATCTAATCCTCTCCATCGTCACCATTGATTTGAAAGGAAACATTATACCCAAAACAACCAAAGCCAAAGTCTGTAAAATCAACATTTTCATTGGAACTTTGAACTGCTGTTTAATTGTTGAATGCGCTGTACCTGAGTTTTGAAACGTGAAAAACAGACAGCACAGAAAACTGTTTATTTTAAAGTCACATCACATGTATCGCTCAATTTCCTAATGCAGTCCAAACATAGATTAGATATCCACTGCAGTGAGTTTCTGAGCCCGGTGCGTCATGGACTGTCACGGTAAAGCTAACAAACATAATAACGGCTCACCTGCTTCTCTCGTAGTATAAAACGCTCTATAAAAAGATGCAGAAAAAGCGCTGTGGTTTCATTTTCACCCGAATAGAAACTTTTACAATATTTCTGAGCTGTGGCAAAACAGATTTAACTTTATTGCATGCAAAAAACTGGGAACTAGTTCTGTTTTTCACGTTTCAAATTTAAAAAAATGAGGTACAGCCCCTTTTTTTGTGCATCACAGTTTACGGAGCTAAAAGGGAACAGGATGACTTTTATTCTCCCAACTTTTGCTGTGTGAACGCGTGAATGGTCAGGTCGGGTGATGCCTCTGACTAAATAGGAACTGGAGACAATAGGGACTTAGTTCTTGAAATGGCTGTTTGAAAACGATTGCTCGAAACGCTTGTCGCCGTTCATTGCCACTAACTAATCCCAAAATGGCATCCTTAGCAAATCTGGTTATATTTGATTCAGAGGTTTATTCTACATAGCTTTTAAATCCAGCACGTATTGTTTCAATTCACTTCAAAAATGTACGTGAAATATACAAAACATGTATTGCCCGATATGTCAGTTTAGCAGATTTTAGACAAAAACACATCTAGAGACACATTCACACTGCTTTAGCGCGGTGTTTTTCAGTGTTTTTTAAGTCCTAGCACGTTTTCTTTGGTTGAAAAGATACCACGGCACAAAACCTACTCAAACATTACCAAATCAGACCTTTTAGTAAACAAAATTGGCATAAAATGTGGCACGTAACCTCTGTGCCACAGTCTGGTTCGTTTAAGTTTGCAATGGGTATTGTTTTGCTTTCTTTTTGGTACAGAGGTATTTAAAGATACCACGGCACACAACCTACTCAAACATTACCAAATCAGACCTTTTAGTTAACAAAATTGGCATAAAATGTGGCAAATAACATCTGTGCCACTCTCTGGTTCGTTTAAGTTGGTCGTTTTGCTTTCTTTTTAGGTGCAGAACTATTTTCACAACACTCCTAAATGATAAATTGTTCAACTAAATCTTTTTGTGAACCCACATTGGACATTTTTCAAGGCGCACCAGGTAATACCTCAGGGCACGTTAGCGTTCCCCGGCACACCGGTTGAAAATAAAGGCTTCAGAACACCCTTGCTTCCAGGACAACCACCTCACTTGGACAAGCGCACACAAAGCCTTTACCTCGGCGGACGCTGCAGCTCCGGTGTTATCGTGGCCGGGCCGCGCGACCGGTTGCATAACGACCGCGGCTTGTATGCAAAAGGCCAGGGAGAGCCCGGTGTCATTTGTTTATGTGCGTCGCAGGAACAAAGACGTCAGGAAGGATCACCTCACTTCGTCCTTTTGTCTCTTCTAGCAACCAGTCCCACCTCAACCGGCCCCCCGTGTCGTCAAAGCCTGTAGGAAGAGCACGGGGAGGGTAACCAAAACCGCTCTTGCTGCTTTTTGTTTGAATATTGTCAGAGTAGAAGTAAAAGGTCGTGACACGGGTTATTATCTTTTTAGTCAGTGGTGGACCTAGGAATTTGGGGGCCCAAGGCAAAGTACAGGCCCCTCCTCGTCAAGTCGGATTTTCTATGCATTTTCTGTCGTGTCTTTTTGATTGTTTTTGAATGGAATTGTGAAGTTGATTTATTGAAGTTTTAAGTAAAAAAGTAGGCAAAATGTGATGGTTTAGGACAATTTTCAGTCCAATCTAGTTTACTATAGTTTACAGATGAAAATTAGCCTCTATGGCTAACTCTGGCACATTTACATGTTGTACTAACACATGTTCATTAATGTGCACTGTCCCATATTAAATCAAATAAACATAAACTTAAAAACTAAGAAATCTAAAAAATAAGAAATCCAAAAACCCCTCTGTACATTTTTTTGTAACTAACCTGGTTCTGTCCATTTGTCAGCTTCATTTTGTCCCAGATATGTGTATTTTTGGCTCTTTTTTACACATAAAATGCCTTATTTCTACATGAAAACATGACATGATGAAAAACTTGTAATATATTTCTTTCTTACATTTATGTGAGAAAACTACAGGAGAAGTTTACAATTGATATATTTAAATTTAAGATTTTTTTTCCTATTCACCTAAAGCATCTCATGATATTTATTTGAAATGTTATAATGTTATATTTTATTTACTATTTAGATTTATTGTGGGGGGAAATTAATACATTTGACAATACCAGACTATGCTGTTGGTATTTTTTCTTGTTTATAAGCACACTGCACTACTTTATTGTGATGTTTTCTTGAGTCTAGGGCATTTTATTGGGGCCCAAGGCAATTGTAGCCTTTTGCCTAAAGGTAAGTCCGCCACTGTTTTTAATATTTGTTGTTGAATGTTTTGCTGAGTACACGCTGTCGGATTTGCATTAACATCGGTGTAATCTGATATGCAATTGCACGTTTGTTCCAGAGAATAGAAACACAAAAGCACATCTGATAAACACAAGGCAAGATAAGTCTATTTGTAAAGCACAATTCGTACACAAGGCAATCCAAAGTGCTTTAAATAACAGAAAAACATTGCATTAATTAACACATGCGTTTTTTTCCAACTAAATTCCAATTGCCTCACATCAAATCTCCAGGTTAGTGCAACATGACCCAGTTATTATTCCCCAGCCTGTGGTCAAGTGCTTTCTGGTCAGTGCAGACTCTCGCTCTCTTTCCCCGCCCACTCCACTGTCCACTATTGATCAGAATCATAGGGTGTTTCCCAGTTGCCAGGTTCCTTCCTCCCAAGACCACTTTGTAGAATCCTCCAGAGCCGAGTGTCCTGCTAACGTCGCCCGGAACGCATTTGGAACAGGCTTCGGAGGGAATGAACTGAGCCGAGTTGTAATAAAAACAATGCTTTTATAAATGGAAAGAAGCTAGAAATGTCTGTCTGCCTTAACCAATTAAACATGTGTAAAATCAAGGCTTTGTGAAAAATGTGTCATTCACTTGTTTAGGCTGAGAAATAAAGAAATGCAGAGCTCATTAACTTCAGCTGGCCATTTTGTCCCCAGGAAATGGTGCCTTAAAACACAATTATATATATATAGGCTACACTACAACTAACAGGGCTTAACTGAATAAAACATGCTTTTTCAAAAACATCATTTGCTCGCTTTTATAGGCGATATGTCCTGATTTTAAATATAACTGATCTGATATTAATGTTAGTTGGTTAAGTGAACTATTTAGTAATATGATTGTGCCGCATTTTTGGTATTTCATTACCACATTTTTCTCACAGTGAAGTGAGAACTATAACCATGATCAAATATTCATTCTTTCATTTTCTACCGCTTGTTCCCGTTCCCGAGCCTATCCCAGTGACTTTGGGCCTTAGGCGGGGCACACCCTGGACAGTGGCCAGGGCTAAATGAACTATATATCTTTAGTTATGTCTAAAAAAGCAACATAAGTGATCAAATTGTTCCCTATATGCTGTAGGGCAGGGCTATGCAAGTAAACTCCTGGTTTAGTCCTGGTTTAGACCTAGCTTAGTCCTGATTTAGTCCTGGTTTAATCTTGGTTTCAACCTGCTTTAGTTCTAGTATAGTTCTGGTTTAGCAATAGTTTAGACCTGATTTAGTCCCGGTTTAGTGCTGTTTTAGACCTGATTTAGTCCTGGTTTAGTGCTGTTTTAGACCTGATTTAGTCCTGGTTTAGTGCTGTTTTAGACCTGATTTAGTCATGGTTTAGATCAATTTTAGTTCTTGTTTAGATCTGACTTAGTCCTGATTTAGTCCTGGTTTAATCTTGGTTTAGACCTGCTTTAGTTCTGGTATAGTCCTGGTTTAGTAATAGCTTAGACCTTGTTTAGTCCTGGTTTAGACACGGTTTAGTTCTGATATAGTCCTGCTTTAGTTCAGGTTTAGTCCTTGTATAGACCTGATTTAGTCCTGGGTTAGTGCTGTTTTAGACCTGTTTTAGTCCTGTTTTAGACCTGATATAGTTCTGATTTAGATGTGGTTTAGACCTGGTTTAGTCCTGTTTTAGACCTGATATAGTCCTGGTTTAGTGCTGTTTTAGACCTAATATAGCTCTGATTTAGATGTGGTTTAGACCTGGTTTAGTCCTGTTTTAGACCTGGTTTAGTCCTGTTTTAGACCTGATTTAGTCCTGTTTTAGACCTGATATAGTTCTGATTTAGATGTGGTTTAGACCTGGTTTAGTCCTGTTTTGGACCTGATTTAGTCCTGGTTTAATCTTGGTTTCGACCTGCTTTAGTTCTAGTATAGTTCTGGTTTAGTAATAGTTTAGACCTGATTTAGTCATGGTTTAGATCAATTTTAGTTCTTGTTTAGATCTGACTTAGTCCTGATTTAGTCCTGGTTTAATCTTGGTTTAGACCTGCTTTAGTTCTGGTATAGTCCTGGTTTAGTAATAGCTTAGACCTGGTTTAGTCCTGGTTTAGACACGGTTTAGTTCTGATATAGTCCTGCTTTAGTTCAGGTTTAATCCTTGTTTAGACCTGATTTAGTCCTGGTTTAGTGCTATTTTAAACCTGTTTTAGTCCTGTTTTAGACCTGATATAGTTCTGATTTAGATGTGGTTTAGACCTGGTTTAGTCCTGTTTTAGACCTGATTTACTCCTGGTTTAGACATGTTTCTGGCCCCAAGGACAAAACCATCCCCAAAACCTGTCCCTCAGTGCCACAAAGCTGAACAGTCCTGCTGAGGGGGTGCACGATTGCCCACCACTGCTGAAGTTTCTCCAGTTAATGTTCCCACCTCTGCCAACAGGTCTCATATTACTGCTTCTCCTGGCCTCCCCCGCACTCACCTCCCCCACCCCGCACCTAACCCGCCGCCTCACCCTTTGTGTTCCAATGGGGCTGTTATACATTGTCATAACAGGGGAGATGCCGTTTTTGCACCAGGCGCTCATTGCCAGGGGGAAGGCAGGGCCGGCACACGAGGGAAGGTAATCACAACACATCGCCTCATCGCGGGGGAGAGACGCAGCATTTGTACTAAGGTCAGAGGATAGATTTTCTCTGGTACAGTGGTGAGTTTTAAAGTGACAGGATTTTATGATTTACAAATTTTGACTTTATGTGGTGTATTGAATGTAAATGTAAATTATAGTTTTACACTAAGTATGTCGCTGTTTGTGGAGAAAAGTTGAAAAATCTGTTGAAAATGACAGGAAGTTAACAAATTGATGAAGGTTATACATAATTCACACAAAATAAACATATATTTTTTGTCCCTTTAAACGTTAATTCAACAAAATAAAGGTGTTCACGTGTATTTTTCTTTGTCATATAAAATAATGTGACGTCAAAAGAGGTTTTGTGCACTGTACAGGGTGGTTTCTTTGGTAATTTTCCCAGCGTGATGTCATTATTTATAACAGTAGGATTTACAAAAATTGCTCAGGGTAAAATTTTTTAAAATTTACCAGAATTTCAAATATGTTTATCTTAACTGCATTTTATTTGATTAAGTAGTTCAACCTGTCATTGGCACTTTAAAGGGGCTGTACCTGATTTTTACTGTTTTTACTAAACTAGTCCATGTTTCCGATTTTTTTGCACGTAATAAAGTAAAATTTGTTTTGTCCCAGCACAGATATAATGTAAAAGCATGTATTCAGGTGAAAATGACACCACAGTGTTTTCTCTGCATCTGTTTATAGAGCATTTTATTCAACGAGAGAAACAGGAAGTGTGACATTAGCATGCTAATGTTTGTTAGCTTTACCCGTGAAGGTCTGTGATGCTTCTAAACTCATGGAGGAGAATATTTAGGATGCTGGGGCTGCATTATGTAAGTGAGCGATACATGTGACCGATGTTAAGAGTTTTACATCAACTAGTTCTGTTTTTCATGTTTCAGGTACAGCCCCTTTAAGGTCTGTCGTTGGGCATGTTATACAGTGGGTACAATTACATAGACAGACAAAAAAAAAATCTGATTTGTAGATGATCCAATAATTTGGTCTGATTTGTAGTTAAAAACACCCTGGG
Organism: Rhinogobius similis; assembly: GCA_019453435.1. Classification (NCBI taxonomy): domain Eukaryota; kingdom Metazoa; phylum Chordata; class Actinopteri; order Gobiiformes; family Gobiidae; genus Rhinogobius; species Rhinogobius similis. The sequence goes on along the minus strand of CM033635.1, from coordinate 32,531,767 downwards.
GACGTGTATGAGTTAAGATTTCTAGAGTAACTGTTGTATTTGGAAGACAACGTATAATGAATGCAACTTTTTCAGTCTTTAACGTTTTCTCTTTCTGTCTTTGTCACATTTGTTTACCCTTTTTTTGCATACTTTCCCTTCTACGGATGTGAACAATGAAAGAAAACAGATTACTCACATCAGATAGAACTGTTTACATGGCATTTCAGTAATCTGATAATTCAAGAAATCACATGACAATTATCAGATTGTTGTTTTTTTTTATTTTAGAGAGCCTGGTTTTGCATCGTGAAGCAAAAGTCTGAATTATATATTTTTTTGTCATAATTCTGTCTGATCTCAGCAATTCACAAAAAGATGTTTATTCAATATCAAAGTTGTTGCTCTGAGACGTGGCTGAAGCTAAAGTAAACAAGAAACTTCTCTGTGCCTCTAAACCAGTCCTTAGCACAGCACATACTTAAATATAACCAAATCACAAAAATAAATATTGTCCATACCACTGTGTCTGGTTCTTAAAATGTAATAACGATGATTGTTTTGCTCACTTTTTGGTGATGATGTTGCTCACACTCCAAAATGGTAAATTGTTAAATAGTTGATTAATTTCATGAATTTGACATTTTTTAAAGGCACACCTGGTCATATTTCAAGGCACACTGGTGTTCCCCGGCACATTGGTTGAAAATTAGATCCAATATGAACTTGAAATATAATATTCTTAATACAAGTGCCGTGCGTCAATAAACAGGAAACAGCTGCTGCTAACGTGTGCTAGCTTTGTTTTGCTAACTGGATCAGTTCAATATATAAAGTTATCATCGCTGTAAACAGGGCGATGTATCACATGATCAAGGTGAGACATTATGGTTTTCTGTTTATAACTGTGTTTTGTTTGCCGTCTTGTTCTTTCCTGAGTCTGCATCTCTCTTGCTGTGGGGTGTATCCCCTCCTTAGCTAGAGTGATCCTGGAGCCAAAACCAGAATTGTTTGGAAGCTAGATCTCTCAGGATCTGCTCTGGATCTCTTGAACTGTTCAGTTAAGCGGAGACCATTTCAGACAGTACAGATCCGTGCTAAAGCGAACCAATGGAAACACACCTGTAGCTTCTATTCTATGCCTTTAGCCCAGACTGACACATTTATGAAAGATATGTAGAATAAGTGTCTTGCTCAAGGACACAATAGCAGTATGAAATGACATTGGCAGAGGTTAGTTGGAGAACACAACAATACAGCTGTGTTTTTTTGTATTGATCATACGAGGGGTGTTCATGGTTAACCGATTTGCTGATTAAATGCAACTAAACGCTTAACCGAGTGAAGACAGGACTTTTAACTGGCACGTGTTATCTTTTGCCTTGTTTACTCTGTTGAAACACACAACTGCATCATCAGAAGGCACCCGAGCGAGCACCCTGTGACGTCTGAGTGAAAACAAGTGCACTGACGACTCCAAAACAGTAGATTTTAAATACCTGTTGTTGTCGCGCAGCTCTGCGTTTGTTCTAGTAATGCTCGAAAATAACCCGTTCAGTAACAAAAAGTACAACCAAAAAGCTCAGTGTCAACGCAACCGGTTATTGACCGCAAAGAGCTTCAATGATCGGTTAAAGAAAAAATTGAAAACGTAATATTTAGCTTACATGGTTTATTTAACTTGGATAGGACGTTGGTGGAGAAAACAACCTCAAATGGAAAACTATGGATCTTTTAACCGCACAAGCTAAAGGTAAGCAGCTAACATTAGCGACTTTACAACGTGACTCTAAAAAAATAAAATAAAAGAGTGCTGAAAACCTGAACAAAGAAGCTAAATGTTAATGCAACCGGTTAAACAACTATTGGAAGAGCGCCAATGATTGGTTAAAGAAAAAAATAAGGACTAATACCAGGCAAAGCATTAACATTTCCATGGAGACAAGCAAGTTGCAGATCCCCCACCAGAAAGGTTCCACGCTGCACCTTTAAGTGACAAATGCAAAGAGGCTGATTTCAACAGCAACATCAACAACATCCTTTTACAGATGTAAAAGTCTGAGCTGCCAGTTCTGACGTGTTTAGAGGCTCCAGACACCAAGACATTGCTCATCACAAGTCCTGACTAATCCACTCCATCTAAGAATAGTTCAGAGAGCGGCCAGAAACACGACACATTTACGTAAATTACAAAACGCAGATTCAAAACAAATGAACAAACAATATTTTCCCAGTTCATTACTCAACAGTATTTGGCATTTTCGGCTTTTGTCATTTCATTAAATCATCCTGGGCAATTCCTGACATTGGCGTCTCTCTTCCCATTAAAGCACTTATGTTTTTATCCAAATTACCTCTTACCCAATCAGAATGTTATTTTGTCCAGTTACACAATGAGCTCACATTATTTTGGAAAATAATCCTCCTCCCACACACAACCCTCACACAGTAAAAATATCCTGTTGACTGCGTTTTGTATTCCACCTGCTGCACAAGACAGTCCGCCAGATCAGCTCCAAATATGGAGAAGGATATAATAAAGCTACTTTGCATAGACAGTCAGACTGGAAAAAAAAGAAACACGCACTAGACTAGTGTAACTAAGGAGAGGCAAAAGGTTTGTACTCTTACAAAAGAAAGTCGGGGGGTTGTTTCCCATATCATTTTAGGCTTTTCTGTCTGGGGTTTTTGATTCTCAATGTATTCTGGGTAAACTACTGTATTTTTGAACAGTTGTGGAAAGTAACAAAGTACAAAAGTAAAAGTACTGCACTTGAGTAAATTTTTTTAGGTATCTGTACTTAAGTAGGTATTCTTTACTTAAGTACATTTTATAGTAGATACTTTTTACTTTAACTTCAGTACATTTCAGAGCATGTATCTGTACTTTCTACTACACTACATTCTTGAACTGGACTGAAAAGTAAAAGTATATTTTCTAAAGGTTTTAGCCCTGCTGAACAGACTGAGGGGTTTATTTTTAGCACATTTATAGCGACATCTTGCATCTACATCACTAGTTTTTCCTCAGCACCTCGGTTGTAGTAAGTACAGATGTCGTCTGTGTTTCTACTGCAGGGATATTCAACTTAAGGCCCGGGGCCAAATCAGGCCCTCCAAGGGTTATGATGCGGCCCTCAACCCATCCTCCAAAAATATAGAACATATTTTTTCTCTTGTTATTGGTTAAGATCTGGATTAGTCCTGGTCGAGTCCTGGTTTAGAATCGGTGTCATCCTTGTGTAGACCTGGTTTAATCCTGGTTTAGTCCAGTTTAGTCCTGTTTAGACATGTTTTAGTCCTGGTTTAGTCCTGTTTAGACCTGGTTTAGTCCTGTTTAGACCTGATTTAGTCTTGTTTAGACCTGGTTTAGTCCTGGTTTAGTCCTGTTTAGTCCTGGTTTAGTCCTGTTTAGACCTGGTTTAGTCCTGGTTTAGTCCTGGTTTAGTCCTGTTTAGACCTGGTTTAGTCGCGTTTAACCTGGTTTAGTCCTGTTTAGACCTGGTTTAGACCTGGTTTAGTCCTGGTTTAGTCCTGGTTTAGACCTGGTTTAGTCCTGGTTTAGTCCTGGTTTAGACCTGATTTAGTCCTGGTTTAGTCCTGGTTTAGTCCTGGTTTAGTCCTGGTTTAATCCTGGTTTAGACCTGGTTTAGTCCTGGTTTAATCCTGGTTTAGTCCTGGATAAGTCCTGTTTAGACCTGGTTTAGTCCTGGTTTAGTCCTGGTTTAATCCTGGTTTAGACCTGGTTTAGACCTGGTTTAGTCCTGGTTTAGTCCTGGTTTAATCCTGGTTTAGACCTGGTTTAGACCTGGTTTAGTCCTGGTTTAGTCCTGGTTTAGTCCTGGTTTAGTCCTGGTTTAGTCCTGGTTTAGTCCTGGTTTAGTCCTGGTTTAGTCCTGGTTTAGTCCTGTGGCGCGTTGGCCATGTTTCTGTTATCTGTCCTCCATTCTAATCTCCATGTTTTATTCAGTGCTGTCATTAGTCTGGAAGTATTTGACTAGAGTGGGCGGGACAAACATGTGTCAATCAGACGAACAGGACGTGACGACAGCAGAGAGCCGTCGGTCGAAAATGGCGTGTAGCAATGTAACGCTTCCTCTTTCTATGGTTTTAACGACACGTCCTGGTTTTTTTAAACAGAGGAGAGAGCAGCCTGTTGTTCTCTGTGGTGGACGCCATCTTGCTTGTTATCCTCCTCTCGTGGCTCTGATTGGCTGATTGGTTGCAGAGGAAGCAGGGGGTTTACTGATCATTCCCATTCCCGCTTTCTCTCAAAATTGAAAGATGTTGAAACACAGTGGGAATGGCTGGTCAGGCTGACCCTGGCCCTGAGGACAAAACTATGTGAAAAACCTGGCCCTCTGTAAAATAAAGTTGAATAGCCCTGGTATAAACGAAGAAGTGGCAAAAGGTTTGTACTCTTTCAAAAACAAGATTGTGTGTTTGATTCCCATGCCATGTTAGGCCTTTCTGTCTGGAGTTTTTGATGCTCTGTGTATTCTAGACCCTTCATTTTCCACCAGTGTGCCGGGGAACACTAGTGTGCCTTGAGGATTTGCCAGGTGTGCCTTGAGTCCACAGATACACAACTATGTATGTAATTTACATTTTGGAGTGGCCTGAGCAACTTCAGAACAAAAAAAAAACAACACAAAACCATCACTATTTCCAATTTTGTAGAACCAGACAGGGGCACAAACATTATTTTTTACCATATTTTTTAACTAAATGGTCTGATTTGGTAGTTTTAGTAGAAGATGGTGTGCCGTGCTATCTTTTAAACCCAAAAAGTGTGCCACAACTCCAAAAGGGTTGAAAAACACTGTTCTAGACCAGGAGTTCCCAAACTTTTCTGTCAGGGACCCCCAAAATAGCCATGTAACCTACTCAGGACCCCCAAAGCGAAATGAAAATGACAGTAGAAATAATTTTAAGTGTGAAAGCATGTTAAATCAGGTTTAATATTGGTTATTTGAATAGTTTATTGTCTTATTGCACCCTGTTTCACCAAAATGCACTGTTTTTAATTTAAAAAATAGAGAGAGAGAGTACAATGTCATATTCGTTAAAATGAGATCTTGAAATCATCGCGACCCCCAGCTCACCCCTTGTGACCCCCACTTTGGGTGATCTAGACTACTGTATTCTGAACACTAGTTTTACCTCCAGACCTCAGGTGCATTGTAATTTCAGTCAATGCGCTGAAGCTTATATCGATTCAAAATGTCTCTACATCCATTTTATGTCCAAATCTGAACTAGACTAAGATTGATCATTTGCTACAGATAATTCTCCAATCTATTTAATACTATTTTCAACTATAAAAAAGCTAAAAACATAAAAACTGCAGTTAAGACGTGACCCCAGAAGTGGCACCCGGGACAGAGGAGTATGAAGGCTGTTTTGAGAAAGTTTGGATGCTTGTTCTCAGGGGCGAGGACGGGGGGGGCAAAGGGTAATGGTCTCCCCGGGGCCCAGGGAAAGGAAGGGCCCTCAAAAGCAAGTGAGGTTTTTCGTAGAAAGGGTTTCAGAGGTTGTCATCCGGACAACCTCTGAAACCCTTTCTACGATGGACCACACCTGGACGAATGAGGGTTTACATCGACCAAGTGAGGTTTTGTTTTTTCAGTTGTATTTTCCTACACTTTAATCTATTTTTGTTGTCCTTGAGAGACTAAATACAATTATACATGACACCTGAGGGCCCCATCACCCCTTTTAAAAATCATTATTAACATATTAGCCAAGCTGTAAACAAATAAAACTAGTGCTTTTACTTTGCAGTTTGTGTATTTTCTCATTGTAATAAGTACAATTTTAGATGTGTGTGAAAGTGGTCTGGTAATTATTGCAAAAACAAACAGTAGTGTGTCATAATATAAGCCGGTAGCTAAACAGGATGTTATTCAATTTGCATGTGATTGTTAAATGTATGTAAAAACCATTGGTGTATAGACTAGCCTAAATAGAATAGAATAGTCTAAATAGAAAAAAAAAGACAAACAATAAGAACAACATTTATGGGGATTAAAAAATCATATACAAAATTATGTATTAGGGACCCACCCGAGGTTTGTACCTGGGGCCCAGATTTGTTGCTACGCCCCTGCTTGTGGTGCTAAGTTTGGTCTCAAGGTGCAACTAATCCCATGTGAATAGAACACTTTCACTTTGAGTTGTAATATATTACAGTGTAAAAACCCAGCAGAGGTCATGTTTGTTCTATTATTTATCAATATTTTAAGAAGACATATTGTGCTTCTGTCTGCTAAAAAGTGATAATCTGTCTGTTAAAACATGGATTTACAAAATAAAGGCGTTATGTATTTTATCAGTGTAATCATAACTGCTGAGCTTTGCCCCTTGTTTACAGTATGGTTGCTTGGTAACAGTTATTGAATTACCTCTACGTATGTCACATCTGCCGCTTATGCCCAACCAGGAAGTACAATGGGCTGTGTGCATGGATGTATTAAAAGAACTGGATAAGGCACGCCCCCTCTGTCTGTGGTCCCAGATTGATTAGTGGTCGTGCGAGGTACTGCAGCCTCTTAGAATCAGCCTTTTTCTAAAATGTCACATTATAATTGCAGACAGTACTGAATTATTATCATCGGTATTTAAATAAAATAGAAGGAAATGTTCTTTTCTACCGTTTCTAAAATCACCGAAATTACTGTTTTTATATGAAGTGACGTCACCGCAAACATGTGCGAGTCACGTGATCGAGCGTCGGACGATACAAACAGAAGCTCGTGGAAAAGGCTCGACTAGAGACACCTGTGAGTTGTATTTTATTTCATTTCAGACGCTTCACGTGTGTCTAACATGAAGAACACAATTACAATCACACAAGCTAACGTTAGCACAAAAACTTGCAGCTGCGTGGTCGTTCACGTCGCTCAAAGCATCATGGGGGATTGTCGTCACGTGGCGCCCTAAAGCAAAGATGTCAGCCTCCGTATCAGGAAGTAAAGCAAAGATGTCAGCCTCCGCATCAGGAAGTAAAGCAAAGATGGCAGCCTCCGTTTCAGGAAGTAAAACAAAGATGGCAACCTCCGTTTCAGGAAGTAAAACAAAGATGGCAGCCTCCGTATCAGGAAGTAAAGCAAAGATGTCAGCCTCCGTATCAGGAAGTAAATGCGGAAGTAAGACATTTTTTTGGGGTCATGCGCCAATGAGCACTCTCCATAGGGATAAACAGGGCGTCCATTTTGGATTCATCCTCCATGTTTTATTATAGTTCTATGGCTGTGTGCATAATGCAGCTAGCTCAGTGTTAGCGTTAGTACTTCCTGTATTCTGTGCATATGGGGTTTTTGTCACTCTAAAATAAAATGAAAAAATGATAGATCAGGGAGTGAACAGGAAACTGACAACATGTTACACGCTGCATAAATGAGGAGGATGTTTCACTGTCAGACACCATTGACGACAGTGTGCTCAGAAAGGCAGGTGTTTGCGTCTCAGTACTGATGCTAATGCTAACTCTGAGGCAAAATGGATAAAAAAAAAAAAAATTAACAAATGGAAATAATGGTCACATAAAATGAATAGTGGTCTTTACTTGGAATTTGTATTGTTTGTTTATTATAGATTTTTAGTTTTAATGAAACTTAGCATTAGCTTTGAGATACAGTGAGCTAGCAAGCGCGCTGTTGTGCATAGAGCCTATTATAAACTTCACAAAAATAAAATCCTGGTAAGATGTTTAGTAAAATTTTATATATGTTTATGTAAGCTATGATTTAGTGAAGTGAGTAGTTTCAATGAGATATATTAGGCTTTTTCCAGGGATTTAGAATTGAATATAACATAGATAGATCCTTACTTCACATTTTGTTCATTTGTTCAACGACTTGGCAATAGAAACAGGTCCATTGACTTCCTGTTCAGAGCTGCAGAAATTCATAGTGACATTTCCGTGTAACAAGCATCAGATTGTCATTTACTTGTTTGTATTTATTTTGTATTTATTGTCTACGCGTCACTCGGAGTCTTCATTTTTCAAATAATTAAAACAAAGTACAGGTTATTAGCAGGGATAGGGGGTATGTGAAAACAGGAATTTTCTGAGCACTGGAGCCTCAGTTACAAGACAATACAGGATTAACACAAACATGCAGGAATCAATGAAAATACACTAATTATAGTTAAAAGCACTTTAAACTTTGCATAATAAGTCCCCTTTCACTCGTCATATGCACTTTGACCAAAAATCGCTCTTATCAAACAAAAACCTCCTTCGAACGACGACTTGTGAATGAGTAACGTAATTGTTGCTGAGGCGACTAAACCAGATCTACGCCAGCTTGTGTTTTTCTTTCCGCCGGGTTAGATTAGCGCTGCTCCGTATATGGCCTTGGCTCCTGCTGTTCGCTCCTTTGTTGTCGAATGGAGCCGCGGTGTCCTGTTACCCTCCCATGACGCTGCTCTGCCGAGGGGAGGGGCCGTCCCACCTGCTGTCCTCAGGTAAAGGAAACAAGAGCATATGTTGTTGTGTTTTTAGATGCCTGCTCCGGCTCTCTCTCCCCAGCCGGCCGCTCTGTGCCTAGCGACCGGAGTCTGTGGAGGGGGAGGGGTTTGGCAGGGTCCTCTCAGATTCCTGGGTTTCTTTGGTGTGAGCGGGTGTTTTGCTCCAGCGGTTCCATTTGGCCGTGTGTGTGCGGCCCCCCTCCCCATTCTTATCACCCTCGTAAACCCCCATTAAGCAACCTTTACCAGCCAGACCTGCCCACATCAGGTCGGATCCTGTTAACTCTTTGGCTCCTCGGTGCCGTGCAGGGACGAGGTTGTGGCTTGCAAAGAAACGTGGGCGGTTTATGCTCAAAGTGTCGCACTAAACTGGAAATATATTCTGCATTTTTCTTATTGCTGTTAGCCTTTAAACATGCTCTTGAGTGCCTTAAATTTGCCATCATGTTTAAAACAAAAATAAAAAATGTGTTATTCATCCAATAACATACTGGCTGATTTTTTTTATCATCCAGTTTGAAATGCGCCCCAGATCGAGGGAGTTCGCAGGAAGTGTGTTTGACACTCGGAGGGGGGAGGATTTTTTTAATGAATATTCCTCAATATTAGACAAGGATAGTAGAGTTAAGCTTATTGTAAAATTGTTCATATCGGGGGTTTAGTTGATTAATAAAGACACTTTATAAGTTAAGTTAAATGGGGTTGATCATTATAGAGCTATTGTATTTTATTCTTATTTTATATATATCTTATTTGTTTATAATACTTTACGGTCACTACTGGTTGGTTGCACATGTAACAAAAAGAATTTCCCCTTGGGGATAAATAAAAGTAATTCTGATTCTGATTCTGATTCAAAACAGCGTGAATGCAGCTGAATGCTACTTCAGGTGTGTTTTTGATGATGGAACATTGTTAGAACATGGTTTAAAGCTCAAAAAAGTCACTGTTGCAGAATGTGTGTGCTTTAATGTCCTTTTAAGGTAACAAAAGATGGGATTGTAAAAAGGATTGTGAAGGAAAATCAAATGAAAAGTTTTGATGCTTTAAAAAAATCCTTTGACTGATGGCTCGTCTCCATAGAAGTGTATGGTCCAGAGGTTTTTCCACTGCTCACACTAATCCGTACAGCGCTGTAAGAGGGACTAGCTTCCAAATAAAATGAGTTACTCTTTTTATCTTCTTCCTTCAACCATCACCCATACAGCACCAGTCCAACAGGATCATACCTGTTTGCTTAATTGAATCCCTTCTTTTTGCCGGACAGTGTAGATTTGTCTTTTGAAAACATATATATATATATATATATATATATATATATATATATATATATATATATCCTAAATTATTTTTTATATTTTTTCAAAATAGCCCTTTAAATTCTTCTCAAATGTAACTCGCACTAAATGAGTGCAATGTTTGCCATTTGCTTCAAGACAAAACGTCTTAAATAAGTATGTGTTGTATTTGTATTGAGATCCTGAGTAAAGTTGTAAACTGTCATCTGAGAATCACCAACAGGAATACATCGGAACTGGAAACAGTTTATGAGAATTTAGTGAAACCGGAACTAGCAAACAGATGAATGCTCCACATTGAAAGTATATGATAAACAAAAGGAGATATGCCTTTAAGCTGTGTGAACGTGACTTTGGTTCACACCGAGACCGAACTTTGGACACGAAGAGGAAGCAAAGATTCCTTTACACTTCCCCTTTGTGAAGAAAACGTATTTCTGCAGAAGGTCACGCATTTCACAAGACAAAACGTGTATCTGCTGAAACAGCTCAGGCAGTGCTTTTTCAAAAGAGTTTGAAAACATTGTGGGAAATCCTATAAAAATTCAGACTACATGCTTTCCCAGTGCAGTGTCGTGGAGCTCTAGACTGAGACTGACAGGCGGAAGAGAAACCCATGGTCTGGACAGGTCCAAATAAACATGATACAGAGAAACAGTGCAGATTTTTTACAGAAATAACAGAATTCATCTGAGTTAAAGTCTGTTTTACCCCAGTATTGCAAAAGCAGCTCTTATTTGCATTTCACTAAAATGCACTGAACATTATATTTAAGATTTGACTAAACCATTTGCCTATTCATCCTCAGTTTAACCGTTTTCATGTTTCAGTGTTTATAATGTTACTTCCGAGCAGCAAACATGACATAGTTAGAGGTAATTCCACAACTGTTACCTAGCAACCAGACTGTAAACAAGGGCCAACATCCATATAAATGACACAATAGATCTGACAAATGATGATAGCTGATAACCTTGACTTAATTTTGTTGAATGACTGTTTACACTCTCAGAAAAATTTGTCAGTTGAGTGTTTACTGTTTTTTTTATTTCAATGGTGTGTCGTTATTTGATGACGTCACAGAAGCAGCACTAGGCGCGTTCGTGTTAATTTGTGCCTCGTGTTGACGGCTGCAACGGAGGCGGAGCTAAAAGTCAGCAGTAAAGACGAACAGCAACTTCCCAAATGGCTGAAGTATCTTCCACCGTCTATTCACCTCGGATCTGCGCAGGTCTTGCTTATCCTGAACATTTACATAACACAAACATTTACCACAGGTGCCCTCCCACACAGCTAAGTCATAATAAGAAACCATGAGAACCAGATAGACTTATAAAACATATAAAAAGACATCATCAGTGAAAAGGATCAGAAAGAAGAACGATTGTATGTTTTCTGCCCTTTTATCAACTTGTCCTTAACACTGATGGTGCGCGCCTTGAAAACGTCTCAGATTTGACTTAACAGATTCACACGTGGATTTAATTGAATAATTTACCATTTTGTAGAGTCCAGAACCAACTTCTGATCCAAAACTAGAATGCAAAACAGTCATACTTGCCAAAAATTTGTCAGAACTGTTTTTCCTGTGCTGTGATTTGGTATGATTTTTAGCGGGTAGTGCGCCCCAGAATCTGTTTAATCAAAAAAGTATGCCATGAAGTTAAAAAACACTGGTATAAAAAACACTCACATTTCTATTAAATAACGCACAGAAATACATTGCAAACACAACCAATCTCTTAACTGCAACAACATAATTCTCTTTTTCATACTGTACTTACTTATTATGATCAATAAGTAATTTATGTATTTCTTGAATACCCTTATTGTTTGTTTTATTGACCATGAAGCAGTGCGCTGTTTGCATGCTAATGTTTGTTGAATGTATGAATCTGCAGACCTGGAGACAGCGCTCTGTCTAATTGACTCATTACTATGTAGAAATAAATTCTACAAGGTGGATTGCATTATAATACGCAAATCTTTTAAAATAAATATTTTTAAACATTCTGCATCCATCCACTTCATTTATAGAGCACATTTTATAAACAAGATTGTTCCCAAAGTGCTGAAAAAATGTTATTTTAAGAAGCAAAAAAAAATCTAAACTAGCAATATGCCAAAAATGAACTAAAATAATAATAAAATACATAGAACAATAATATATATAATATTCCATAATAATAATAAACAGACACAGAGGACCAGACAACTCACTCACATTAATAATATAATATAATATAATATAATGGGTGGTTGTGGATAAACTGACAATAAATGATGAATGCATACAACTGCTACCTTTACTTTTAAATAAAAATGACTGCTGTGGGGATTTTGTTCAGGAGCGGAGCTTAGCATTCTGACTTGTCTAGCTTGTGGGCTGTCCCGCGTACAAAAGACGAGCTCTAACCATAAAGATGATTTATAGTTTTCAAATAGTGCCCAGAAGAGATCCAAGGTTACTCAAACATGCATGCATTACACTTACAACCACTTAAGGCATGTTTTATAATAAGAGAATAACTTAATAATAGAAATCTGCATATAACCTCTTTACGTTCAGTGCTTTGGGATGCTATCCTCGCCCTGCAACGAAATGCCAAACATTTAGGAAGTTCATTTTCATTTTATTACTTACATAAACGGTGTACAGAACTCTCGATGGGGAAACACGAGTGCAGCCTCCAGGTCTGCATTTGGACTGCTGCAAACGGTTTAAAACTTTAAGACGGTAAAAATGGTTAGCCATAGATTATGAATATCTTTTATTTCGTTTTTAGTCTGGGTATTTAAGTCAAAATAGTCCTGGTGGAATTCACAGGGAGAGAAAATTGCGAAATCATCCGTCTGAACACAATCTCGTCTTTTTAACTAATATGGAACCGAATAAACTCTGTAAATATCTTGAAAATTCCACCAAAAACAAGTCCTGACTTCCTTGGCGTAGACCCTTGTCCCAGCGTGTGTCTAAATACAGTACGCAGAGAGGGCTATGGGGGGGATGGGTGCTGCAGGTGGGAGCAGGGCGCAAGGGTGCTGTGACCATAATCTGTCCAACTCAATGCATCGTTCACCCAAAAGCGTCCGTCTGGAGATTCAAGGCTGTCTCCAGAGCATTTTTCCATTTTGATTTGAGTGCATTATGTCAATTGTCTTAGTTTTCTTTGATCCAACAGACTATCTGCTCAGGTAGACGTCAGGGTTGCCAGATTTTCAGAGAGCAACAAGCGATCCGGACTTTGGAGAGGTTGTATTTCCTTCTTGCCGTTGCCTTACTGGGTTTATTAACGTGAAACAAAGCAGAGGAAATGCTGCCAGTGACTCAAAATTTGAAAGCCACCTGAAAAGCCCGGGTCTTACTAAAAAAAGACAACTGTTACCCTTTTTCTTTTAGATTCAACAACGAAAATCATCCAATATAAGATTATTTCGATTTGGAGTAGATTGGTATGGTTCAAAAATATCTCCACTGTCTTAAGAGAACTGTACTGGTCTATTTAAACCACACATGTCAAAGTCAAGGCCCGCAGGCCACATCAGGCCCTCGAGAGAGTTTTATCTGGCCCCTGTGATGATATTAATTTATTATTAGATCCGGCCGCGGCCAGATATAATGTACGCAACAATACTACATTTCCCACAATGCATCCTTGAAGAAAGTCTTGTTTTTGGTTAAGAGATTTTTGCACTTTATTTTATTGTATTTCAATGCAATATATTTTTTAAATTATTTCAGTTGAGTGAATGATAGAAAATTGTTGATATTATTTATTTCTTTGAAGTTGCCTAAATTCAGCCCACTTTTGCTAAATGAGAGAATATACTTATGGTGCCTTGAATAATATCACTTCATTCATTTAATTTTCATGTTATGAGTTTTTTTTTATATAAAGGACATTTGCATTTTGTGCCTGTTGAAATTAAAAATTACTGAGAGAGTCATAAGAAAATATTGCTTTATTTATCCAATCATATTGTAATATATTTGTTATGTTTTCAGTAGGTTAAATTTTGGTTTCAATAAACATTGGACAGTCTGGCCCTCGGCTTGTAGCCAAATGTTTTATTTGGCCCTCCGTCCATTTGACTTTGACACCCCTGACTTAAACGATCCACAGCAGATCCGAAGTACTAGCTTCCAAAGTGGTCTGGATCACTTTTGACTCCAGGAACATCAGAGAGAACGCAGACTCAGGTGGAAACAAGACGACAAAAAGCAGGGATAAGGAGAGAAACAAAAACAGTTCTCACCAAAGCTGAGTTGATCTTATATGATAAACTTATATATAGTTGAGCGCACATGCTACCGAAACAAAGCTAGCGCATGTTAGCATCAGCGGTTTCGTTTTTCACAGCACTCACGTCAAGATAAAAAATATTATGTTTCCAGTGTTTATTATATTCGACATTATCCAAATCTGGGGCGCACAGTGGCAGAGCTCTTGCCTCCCAATAAGGAGATCATGGGTTCGAATCCCAGACCAGACCAACATCCCACAATCTCTCTGGGTGGAGTCTGCATGTCATCTCTGTGTTACTGTGGGTTTTCTCCAGGTTTTCCGGCTTCCCTGTCCATGTCCATGTCTCTGTGTTAGCCCTGCAACAAACTGGCCCCTGTCCAGGGTGTACACCGCCTAAGGCCCAAAGTCACCCACGACCCTTGACATGAACAAGCCGTAGAAAATGAATGAATGAATTATCCAAATCTAACGCATGACATAAAAGACATGAAAACACGGCGCAGAGGCTTTGCAGAGAAAAAAATAGATGCCGAAAAATCTGACAATAAACCAGAAGTAGTTTCTTAGCCACGTCTTACAGCTGCATAAACTTGGAATAGCTGAACGTCTTTTTGTGAATTGGCTGTGATTGTGATTGCTGTGTGGCATTAAAAATAACTATATTCAGGTACAATTGTTGTTTTTTTTTATTAAAATAACCTTGTCAAAGTGTTCCTGTTGCCAAATCTGTCTGAGGGACCAGGGCCAGTCGAAACGTGGCTTTTGACAGACGGGAACTAAAACCGCTATTATTTCTCAATTCACATGATCACGAATACAAATGGGGTGGTGGGATCAGCTTCTCCTTCTGGACAGAGATCAAAGTCCTCTTCATCAGGTATTTTAAAGTTAGCGTCGGTAGTTATAGAACTCAAAAGTGACACGATTATGAATTTTTACTTCCAAAAGTTGCCAGTAGTCTAGAGGAAATGGACACGAATCAAAAGGGCCAAGCACTTTAGCTCAGAACTGACTCAAAACGGCTCACACCAACAGCAAAGGCGAGAATCACTTTTGGTGTTTATACGCGAGGTCAAATTCATCCATTCCCCATAAAGCAGTCCTTCTGGTTTTAAACATTTCCCTGCCCATATATTTGCACAGTGTCAACAACAAGAGCCTGGGATTATACGCTGGAAATGGGACACGCATTGTTTACTTGCCCCGTGGTAAGTGGGTTACAGTTGCTTTTCTTCACTTCCCCGATTTCTCTTTTAAATGTCAAGTCTGCTATGAAGCGTTTTACGTATCGCGGGTTGGGCATTATCCAACTGAAGTTCTCCAGAAGGCAGTCACCGTAATACGCGCAGTAAGGGAAGTATTGTTGTTGACTCATCTCTGTTGTAACATTTGGAAATAACACACGGAAAAGGGGTCAAGTTTCCAATTGCAAACCCAGTGGCCTGAAGGGATATTATTTTCGTTATATGTTACAGTTGTAAGCAGGACTTTGTAACTGGGGAGATTCTGCTCAAATTCAATTTCAGCTGGTATCTGAAAATTTGCAGTTTGGATTTGTATAGATTTTATGGTTGGAGAAGGTATTAAGTCATGCAGTGGTTTGCAAACTGGGGTATGTTTACCACTGGTACGTGAGCTCCTTCAAGTGATACACAAATTCTTCTACAGTTCAAACATTTTTTTGCTATTTAAAGGTGAGACACTACAGGCAAAAGTTCCTCAACATTTTATACTTCACCAGGAAACTTGTGAGTTTTGTACCAAAATGCATTGTAACCCCTCAGCTATGAACAATGATCTGTGCTATCATTTCCTTTCTGCCTCTTGAACTAACAAGAAAAGTAAATATGTGCAGAAAAACAAAAATACAACGATACTTTTCGATACCTTTTCAGTATTGATATATGTATATTTAGTTTCAATCCACCTGTCACTGCTGGAAACACCAGCATTGTCCAATCTGCACCGAAACATTTTAATTGTAACTTGAAATTTTGACAGACCATATGGAAAGATTTCAGAATCAGAATCAGAATTACTTTTATTTATCCCCATGGGGAAATTATTTTCCGTAAGTAAGACAGTAAGTATTAAAACAATATAAGATATATTTAAAATAATAATAAAATAAAATAATATTGTAAAATAAAATAATACAATAAAATTTGTTAATGTTTGTTAAATTTGTAAAGTTTTTATCTCCACAAATATGGTGCAATTTGAAATTTGTACGCCAATTTTCAGAGCATCCTGTTTACCCAAACACTAAATATATTTTTTTAATTTGATGTGCAGTTTTGCCATAAAATGTCTAATATTCATGTGGAAACATTACAAGTTGAAAAACATTTTTTGTTGCTGTTATGTCAGTAAACTACAGGACTCCTATCCACTTTGCAGTGTTTATTAATCCACAGCTTTGTTCTCCTTTGGGTTAGTTCTTGTTTGGAGCTAGTACAGCCATTGAGTAGTCCCAGATTTATCCTTAATTTAGACTTTGAAAAGTCTTGATCTCGTTTATGGAAGGCAAAATATTTTTGGAGGTGTATTTACTTCACTTAGGTGTTTGAGAACCGCTGTATTATGCCATTAACCGATGGACCTTAATAGACAAAGACATGAGCTAATGTTATCATTTTTATGTTTCTATTTGGTTGGCGCGAGAGGGTAACTGGTAAGGCACAGTAAGGATAAGGCACACTTTACTCTCCCCATAGGACATGTGTCTTCTGCATTTGACCCATCCTACATGTCAGGAGCACTGGTCGCTGCAGCGCCTGGGGATCTATCTCCAGATGAGGGAACCAAACATGAGATTGAATTTTTGGTCAATCCCATGATCAAAACTCAATGGGTGATGGTCTATGGTGCCCCTTGACTGGGTTCAATGCACTGCACTGCCGCTTTAGAGAGGAAATATGTGTACAATCAACTTTGAAAGCCTTTTAACTTTGTTACAGTGGTCTTTCCTCATCATTCGCTCACTCACAGGTTAGTGCTAGAATGTCTGGTCCGGTGGAAATGGGAGCTCTGATTGGTGATTGCTGCTAGCGTAAACAAACCCAAACCATTTAACTAAACCTTACCCTCAAGCATAATCCTTAACCATAATCCTGTTCCAAAACTTGACCAAACCTTAACGGCACTGTACCTGATTTTTACTGTTTTGGAATCATGAAAATCGTATCTTCATTGTTTTAAAGTCACATGTATTGCTCACTTCCCAAATGCAGTCCCAGCAGCCTAAATATTAACCACAATGAGTTTTTTCATGACCTTTCAGTGCGAGTTATACCTTCCCAAGTAAAGCTAACAAACATTAGAATGCTAACAAACATTAACACGCAAACGGCGCACTTCCTCCTTCTCGGATGCTCCATAAATAGATGCAGATAAAGAGTTTACTTAATTACATCCAAAAACTGGGTGCGGGAACTAGTTGTTTTTCACCTTTCAAACAATAAAAATCAGGTACAGCCCCTTTAACCACTTCCTTAACCCTAACCTTAACCATAACGCGTTTTGTTAGTGATTTTTGCTGTTGTGAATCGGGAAAAACAGAACTAGACCATGTTCCTGATTTTTTGAGTGCAATAAAGTAAAATCAGTGTTGCTCCAGAACAGATCTATTGTAAAAGTATTCGGGTGAAAATGAGACCACAGCGCTTTCTCTGCATCCATTTATAGGAGGTGCGCCATTAGTATGTTAATGTTTGGGACTGCATTAGGAAAGTGAGCGATACGTCTGACTTGAACATAAACTAGTTCTGTTTTCCGTGTTTCAAAACAGTAAAAATCAGGTACAGGGCCTTTAAATAAATTGCATTTTGATTAATTCCTATGGCTACAGCTCTCTTTTCACTTACCTCCTATCCCCGCCCACATCCCAATACTTAATTTTGATTCTTAGAAAAAAAACTGACTCGGAATGACACACTTCTAAAAGGACACATTGCTACTTTCCGAAGTAAAACAAAAACAAACAAAAAAAAAAACATGTAAATGACAATGTGCTGCTTGTTACGGTCAAATGTCAGCGGTGGGACTTTTGAACAGGAAATGAAAGGACGTGTTTCTATTACTAAGCCTTTTAGATCAATATTGCAGTTTGATGATGAACAAAATGGCAGTAAAAACTAAACGATTTCCAGGACAAATTAAATCTGCTAGAGGCTAAACATGCACCTACGCCGAAGC
This sequence comes from Rhinogobius similis, assembly GCA_019453435.1. Lineage (NCBI taxonomy): Eukaryota > Metazoa > Chordata > Actinopteri > Gobiiformes > Gobiidae > Rhinogobius > Rhinogobius similis. Next base: position 32,513,571 of record CM033635.1, on the reverse strand, counting down.
AAGTTCCTACGTTTGTGAATTTCACTGACAATGGCAATAAACAATTTCTGATTCTGATTCTGATTCTGATTCTGATTCTGAATAAAAATCCTCAAATGCTACAGGAAATTAAAAAGACAGGAACTAAAATTAATAATTTGACTTGACAATGAATAATTAAAAAAATGCTTCTTTTCCAAACAAAGTTATTATGAAAGTGAATCAAAATTCTCCAATTTACTAGCTTGGAAACTAAGAAAACAAAAAGCCAAAAGTTTAACTCTTTCAACAAAAAACGTTTCTGCAAAATATCAGGAGACGAAGAAGAAAAAAAGAGAATAATATGTCTCCTTTACCTAGCGAGATGAATTATGCATGTCCATTGTAGAAGAAACGCAGACACACAATAGAACGGAAGAATTGTAAATAAGTAGTAAGTGTCCTCTTGATTAGGAAAGTGAAAACAGCGCTCCAGAGTCTGCGGCAGAGGCAGATAAACAAGTGGACTGGTAGGAAACAGGCCGTGCCATAAAAGTGAGGCGTGAGTGCGGACACTTGAGATAAGCCTTGTTTACATTTTCTACAAGAGTTTCCGATGGACAATACAAGACGAATGGCTGCCAGGTGCCAGACAGAAAAACACATTCTGCGCATAGTAAACAGCAATGCCTGAAGAAAATACACCTTCTGTAAAAGCAGTCTCATAACACGTATAGCTAGCCTCGTATGGCCGCTCGTAGCATATGTTGTATCTTCTGTAGAGTCTCATAAATATGTTCACCAGTTAGCATTAAATTCATAATGCTGTAGCATGGCCAGGTAATACTGCACACTTTTGTTTTGTCAAATTTGCATAGTCAGATGCTTTGGCTCAAGCGTTGAAGTTACTATAGGAGGGCTATTCAACTGAAGGCCCGGGGGCTAAATCAGGCTCTCCAAGGGACATGATCTGGCCTCCACCCATCTGCCAAAAAAATATAAAATATCTTATCTCTTGTTATTGGTTTAGACCTGGTTTAGTCCGGATTTAGAACGGGTTTAGTCCTGATTTAGACCTGGTTTAGTCTTGGTTTAAACCTGGTTTAGATCTAGTTTAGACCTGGTTTAGCCCTGATTTAGCCCTGGTTCAGACCTGGTTTAGACTTGGTTTAGACCTGGTTTAGTGCTGGTTTAGAGTTGGTTTAGACATGGTTTACCCTTGATGTATCCCTGGTTTAGTCCTGGTTTAGCGCTGGTTTAGACCTGGTTTAGTCCTGCAGATGTGGTTTCTGGCCCCGAGGATGAACCACCCCACAAATCTGACCCTCGGTAAAATAAAGTTGAATAGCCCTGTGCTATAGTAACCATATTTGGAATAAATCTCATTTTTTAGATTCGTTTGAACAAATTTAATCTTGGAATATAACTTTTTTACTCTTTTTAACTCTTTTACTTTTTATTGCTCAAAATCTGTTAATAAATGTGACAAAACGGAGCAGGATGAAGTAAAGTCTGTATTCAGATGTCCAACGGCTAACTTGGATGATAATGAGATAAAACTATCTTTTTTTATTTTTTTTATTTTTGTTTCTCATCCTAAGAATAAACTCTGTAAAATTGTGATTCTGATTCTGTGTTCCAGTGTCCTCAAAGGTAGGATTTAGAGTTCCGACTAAATTCACACTGGAAAACTCTCACATCTTCTCTCCGAGTTTATCCGAGTTAGCCAATCCAACATGTCTGCCTTGCGTTTTGAGACAGTTAAAATATTGATAACCTTTGTGTAAATTTCCCCCTTAATTGTTCTGTACTGTTCACCCGCTGTTGTTAAACCAGCTCCGGTGCTGCCGTTCAGCCTCTCCAGTTTAAAATGCTCCTTGAAGCTAATGTTACTAACGTCTACACGGAGCTAATGACAACAAAAGCAGACTATAACTATTGAATTCACATTTTGGTTCATTTGAACTGTTTCCTGGTTATTATATATTACTATATTATTTGATTTGAGTCATTGCAATACGTAAACTAATGTATTGCTTGTAGTTTTTCCAAACATAGAAAACGTCTCTTTTATTTTCTGACCTCCAAGCACAGCTGGAATACAGCAATATTAATTTAACTGAGTGCTACAAGTAATCATCCACAAAACTACAAAGAAGCATGTTTAAAGGACACGCATTCTGCTACAGTGACTTTTTTGAGCTTTTAATCATGTTCTAACAATGTTCAAAAACACACCTTAAGTAGCATTCAGTTGCATTCATGCTGTTTTGAGGAGTGTTTATTAGAAAATCCTCCCCCGTCCAAGCGTCAAACACACTTCCTGCTGAACTCCTTGATCTGGGACATATTTTTGGATCATCTACGTCACATTTACTTATCAGAGAATCTTCTGCTGCTTTAAGTCCTTAAATCTCATCTCCCATCACAAAATGTAAATGTAAAAAAATAAACAAAATGTACTTCATTTTAAACTGTTTGCAATGGGTCAAATGTATCGCTCACTTACCTAATGTAGTCCCAGCACAGCTTTCAGAATCCAGAGCGAGTTTTGCTGGCACAATAACACTGAAAAACATCAGCATGTTTATGGTGTACTTTGAGTGCTCTATATATAAATAGCACACAGTGTTCTTATTATGAAGCTAAGAGCTGTATATCTGTCTTGGGGCAGAGTTTTACATGCCAAATCTGACCGGATGCTAAATCAGGCAATGACAGCCCATTCTACACAGACATGTAGTCTGTGCCCTGGGTTTATCTCCCAGAGTTCCAATGGGTGTGATTGACAGGCGGATTAGCTAATCAGAGAAGCACATTCTCCGTCCTTATCAACAACAAGCATGGCAGCAAGTAAGAGGAAAGTGAGCGCTCTGCACAAACATATATACTGTGAATTTTGTTTGCCATAATGCTATTTTGTGGACAGTTTTTCCCACTCTGTATCCTTTTTAATGATAATAATAACTCATATCTTAAAGTAAAATTGCCTGTTTTTATTTTAAGGACACAAATTATGCAAAAATGACTTTTCTGAGCTTTTTACCACGTAATAACATTGTTCCCTCATCAATGTATTTAGCTTCATTCACACTTGTTTTATGAATCCTGCTTAGCAAGAGCCTCAGAAAACACTACGTTTCCATTTTTCCACCTTTGTGACGTCATAGGTAGAACTACGAGCTCTTCTCTATTCACCTTATTCCGGACGTTGTTGTACGCGCTGCCGTCTTGTTTCCGTTGTATTAGTTTACACGGGGCAGACGAGCTCAACAGAAAATAAGTTCTACATGGACTAAAAAGACGTTTCCAGACGCCCAGGAAATCGTTGCATTGTTGACTTGTTGTTGCTCGTGTTCATTAAACATTTGACACAAATCAACCTACTTTATGTAACATTTTAGCGGCGAGACTTTTCCCTCGTTCGTCATTAGCTTTAACAGAGTTCTCGTCAAACAGAAGTGCGTTTACAACAAAAGTGTGTATCTGTGGCAAAAAACGGCAAAAGTGGGCGGGGCAGAATAAGGTGAATATGTGATTGCCACACTCGCTGTAGACCAATGGGCTCTTTGCACAGATGTAGTTGGCTAAGCTAATGCTAACTTTTATTAAAACACAAAATATAAAGAAATAACCAATTAAAATATATAGTATAGACTACCGGATTGGTTTTATATATAGGTTATACATAGATTATTTTTTTGTTTTGTTTTTTGTTTTATCTTAGCTAATACTAATTTTGAAGCATTAGCTTTAGTGTTGACCCACAAACACCTCCATTTATCAGTGTTCATCTCACAGGGGCGCCCAAAGTGGCTCAGATTTGTAAGGGGCATCTATTTAATTAAATTTAGTGCCGAAAAGGCTGTGAGTAGTTGAAAAGGAGACAAAATCAAGTCTAGTTTCCCTGAAAACACGTTAATAAAAGACAATTTAATCATCTCTTTGCAAATAAACGTTTTAAATGCAACACAAAATTACGTTCACTAACACATATTCAGTTTGGCACGCAAGGAAAAAAGATTGGTTACCTCTGCTTTAACACGTCAGGGACATCCACCTGCAGCTCACTGATCTTTAAGTATTTATTAATTTTAGTCTGACTCTGCTAAACCCCCATAGAGATAGAATTGGACAGGAAGTACTCAGTAGTACAGTGAGCAAGCCATTTAAAAAAATAAGTAGCCAACTAAAAAGACCAGTTACCACATTATTTAAAGTCTCATAACATGATGCCAAAGCATACAGACACTCAAGTGCACGTTTAAAGGCCTAATAATATACAAAAATGCATCAACACATGCCTCCTTTAGATAGACAGATAGACAGATAGACAGATAGGAAGGAAATTCAGATTCAGCTGCAGAAACATTTTCACTGCGCTTCTCAATCGTCTTTGTGTCTCAGTCAAACATCTCAGCGCAGCTTTAGCAGGAGGATTTGTCAGGTTGAGTCAGAAGATTAAGATTAAGGCATTTTAAGGTGAAACTGAACAAAATTATCAATGAGAGGCTCTGAAATACACTTGGCTTGTTAGAATGCATGACTCATTTCATTTGACGTTCACACCGTCACTACCAGATGCACTAATGTTTTGTTTTCTAAAATGACTATAACACACTTGCTTCTCATTAGATTCCAAAATTGACAACATCGACAAAATCTGTGCTATTGTTGAATCGTCTTGTCTGTGCATTCTTGAACATTCCTTGCCGTCCCTGGCTCTGTGGACTATTTAAGTCTATTCTAGGACACAAGCCATATCTGATACCAATAGGAGCTGACAGCAAGGTCTTTGTAACCTTCATGTCAGCCTCGCAGTAAGAATAGAAATTGTCACATCTGTGTTTGAACCCGCGCTAAGCCTTTCTGACTTTTTATATAAGCTATGCGTCTTTAAAGCCTTTGTTTATGACGTCCTGGCTAGGTTAACGCATTGGATGCACGTTTATATCAGTCTGTGAGCTGACGTCGCTCAATAGTTGGTGTCCGTGTGGCGTTCATTTGAACAGCGTTCGTACACCTTTTCAAAGATAAGATTCAAGCACTTTTCAAGCACAAACTAGCGCGCAACTCAATAATATTCATGCAGACGCGGGCGCATTCATGGCTCGTTCGGAGATCATTCACTCGATCGGAATCAGCTCCAGCTTTCCAGCGACAAACACCTGTGTTGTAACAAAAAGCGCTGTTCCCGTTCATGAAGTTCATTCGAGGCAAACTCATGCCACTGACACAGCGTTAGAACACCAGCACAAAGCAGTTGTTCTACGCAGCTTGAGAATACTTCAAAACAATAAGTCAAACACTACTAGCGCTCTTTATTTACTGTGAAAATGCATAGAATACAGAGTTTAAATTTCTAGCATTTTCAAGCACTTTCCTAATATTGAAAACAACATAATAAAGTTCAAGTATTTTCAAGGTTTTCAAGCTCCCATACCAACCCCGTTTAAATTTCTTAATCAACCAACTTCTTCTTTTAGCGGTTAACCCTGTTATAGTCTTGTTTCCTTGTCAAAATATACCTAGAGTTTTGTTTCCTCCTTTCTAAGTAAGTCTATTCACCTTTATTAGATTGAATTGCCTGCACAGCTAACCAACCTCTTTATATCCACCTTATTTTGGAAGTGTCAGTGGGCGCCGCCATCTTGTTTCTGTTGTATTAGTTACACGGGCCAGACGAGCTCAACAGAAAATAAGTTCTACATGGACTAAAAAGACGTTTTCAGGCCGGACAGGAAATCTATGCATTGCTGACTTGTTTTTGCCCGAGTACATTAAACATTTTACGCAAATCAGTCTACTTTACACAATGTTTTAGCGACTCGATCGTCATTTGCCTGAAAGGAGTTCTCGTCAACCAAAAGAGTGTTTACAACGGGATCTGCGACAAAAAGAGGCAAAAGTGGGCGGGGCGGAATAAGGTGAATAGAGCTTGGGATAGAACGTCAAAAAATAGCCGTTACCATGGAAATCTGCCATGTTTGCAGCTAGTGTGTTAAACTGGTGATAAACATTAGCCAAAACAATGTAAAAAAAAGTGACCGAAAACTCCATGGAAGAACCTGATAAACTGCTGGATCTCTTCTGGTAAATACATTTATCAATATATAGTGTTAGAATACTTTTTAATTAATGCTAAGTTTAGTATTTAGATTCTGTTATGTGTGACGTCACGATCCAGAGCTCAATTAGCCCGCTTTAATGCACTTCACTGCTCCACACAAAGACAAAACCTTTTTATATTATTTCAAGTTATACTGCACCAAGACCAAGGCCAAGACTAAGGTGCTCAAATGTCCAAAAGTTTAAGTTGAAATACTATGTAACATTTCTGGTGGGATGTCCGCCGCCATGGATAGAGCCTTGTTTCAACTGGCCCTGATGCTCTAGCGCTTTTCTAAATAAATACAACCTAAATCATTCACTGTGGAATTAACAAGAAACTACTAGTGGTTTATCCTCTGCATTTATTTTCACTTCTCTATGAAGCCTCTACACTGCATTTTCATGTCTCTTTATCTAATGCGTTGGATTTGGCTGGTGGTATATGTATTATCATATCATCTTACACAAAAGTGTTCCAGTAGCTAAAAGAGACCGCTTTGGAAGCTCGTACTTCCCCACTTTGGATCACTTAAATGTGCCGGTACAGTTCACTGCAGGGGAGACACTTTCAGACCATAATGTGCTCCAAAGAAGGAAACTAGCCAAAAGTAACTTTGGCTAGAATGTTCCACGGCATGGCAGTAAAAAAAATATGTATATTTATCTCCATGGAGATAAACAGGAGGCTCTACAGGGCCAAGTTACATCTGTGGAGTGGCGACCCTGTTAACAGTCAGAATGCATTTTTTTCAAGGTACATTTGAGCAATAGAAACAAATAAATGCTAGATTGAAGCGTCTTTTCGTTTTTTTTTTTATACGGTTGGCTAACCTAGTGTTTTTCAACCTTTTTTGAGACACTTTTTTGGGTTGAAAAGAAACCATGGCACGCCACCGACTCACCAAATCAGACCTTTTATTTTAAAAGTATGGTTTAAATATGATAATGTCCTTAAAGTTGGCAATATGGTGATTGGTTTGCTACAAAGTATGTTTAGGACGCTCAAAAATGGCAAATTGTTCTACTAAATCCACAAATGAATCCATTAAGTCAAATTTGACATTTTTTCAAGGGACACTTGACAAAACTTCAAGGCACACTGGTGTTCCCTGGTACACTGGTTGAAAATCAAAGAACCGACCTGTCCCAAAGCCCTAACCTTAACCAAATAACCTGTCCCAAAGCCTAGGCCTAACCCTACACTAATTGTGAAAAAACATGTTGTAAAAAGTAAACATTTGCTAGTATAGCCATCCGTGCAAAGTGCCGTTTGTGTGGCAGAACTGGGTTGGGTGAAAAATATTAAAACACCATGCAGGCAAAGAAATAAGTACGTATAAAGAAACAAATACTTTATATTTGGAACTCTAAATGCATGATATAGAACTTTAAAGAAGAGTTTATATGGACCAACTACAGTATCAAAATCCAATTGATCTATAAGGCAAAATGTAATACAGAAAAATGTTAGCATGTTGTAATATTAGAGTACTTTGCTCTTCCCCACAACACGTTACATCAAGAAGTACATTTTCACTTCCTTAGTTTGAACAATGTTGGAGTCTCTTTCTAGAGTAAGCGACCAGCAAACAATGTCCCATTTCTGCACTAGCGTGAAATCTCCTCTTCTGTGCGAGGTTGTGTGTCACCGCGACCAATCACCGCCGCATGATTTCTCCGGACGAGGAAATTACGCCGAAATGACAGCGCCCCGTGTGACGTCGGTCTTATGGTCTCAGCGTTTCAGCCACGAGACTCCGTTCATGTGACGCGTCTGTCGGTGAAAGTGCGGAGCTGAGATTGCGTCATGATAACGTCATGCCAAACGTAACGCCAAATGTGCAACACCGAGAGAGAGGAATCTGTTTGTCTGTTTCTGTTCACAGTTTGAAGAAATGTTGGTGTTGATTTGTACTGTCATATCAGATCAAAATTGAGATTAAATTGGGACAAAACCTGGACTAAGCTCAGAATAAACCAGGAATTTAATTGCACAAAAGCAATCAGGACTAAATTTGGATAAAATCAGTGTGAAAGCAGCCAGACCTGAAGCGTTCAGGCAGAGAAAATATGAAATAAGACTGAAAAGCTTTAGTTAAGTAGGTCACGCTCCAAAAGGAGAAGGAGGTCACATTAATTGTATTTTTGTTGTTGCTGTTTTTGTTTGTTTCTTCATCAAGTTAAAGTCTACATGACAGGTTCTCATGATAGTCTAATTAAGACTTTGTTTGGTGGGACAGAACCTGTGGTAAATATTTAGAGTGGGGGGTCGGACTTCTAAAAAGCGAAAGCTTCCACCATCCCCCTGTGTTGTAAACTGCAAGCAGGTTTGAAATAAAACAACTTATTATTATAGTCCTTTTACTTTACAATACATTTTGATAAATAAAAGTTTAAAATGACAAGAAATAGAGAAAAATTCTAAAACAGTCAAAAAAACAAACAAAATAAATACAGAGACAATTTACACACAACTGAAAAGGTCATTCAGTAAAATGAAGGTGTTATATTTGCTATCCGTGTTCAACCAGGAAGTACAATTACAAAAGTAGTCAAACTGGGGGCAAATCTTAAATGTAATCATGTCCACTACATTTTTGTGAAATATGTAGTATAACCTGTCATTTAGACTTAAAAAAGGAGCACAGAGAAGAGCAATCTTATGTTATTTGCCCCCATTTTCAACTTACTCTTAACACTGATTGTGTAAAACGTTACACTATACAATATATTTAACTAACGTACATGAATCTATTGCAAAAGCTTTGATAAGATACTAAGTCGCAATGTAAACAAGGGTTTGTGTTGGTGGTCAATGGAAGAAGTTGGAAAAAATTAAGAGGTTTATTGGTATGTAGAACTTTTCAAGCTTTTACAAAAATAGCATAGAAGGAAGACATAAGAGATAGTGATGTTACAAATGTTGAGGTGATGAGAGGCAAAGATAGTAGAAAACATGCAAAGTTATATGGACACATGTATCCTTTAACATAATTATAACATTCCTGTGGCCCTATTGTTATTATTATTGTTTCAATGAACCTATTTAAGAGGTTATATTGCTATGAACACCAGAACCAACTGAAAACTGTGTTTGAACAATTAACAGGTTGAAATCCTGCATGGTTTTTAAGTCCATACGTCATTACCAGACTCGTTCTGAGCATTTCAAGTCAAATCTATTTACTACTGCGTGCTTACGTTGGCATGTCGCTGGAGTTGCTTACATAGCTAACTTTTGTTTACTTTTTCATGGTTCGTTGCCAGCACTGCTATGATAGATAACAGTTGTACTGATGATAGTATCTTTGATGGATGGCTTGCTAACACTAAATGTCAGTGTGAGGAGCACATTTGATGAAACATGATGTGTGTTTTCCAAAAGCATTATTTAAACACTGTTTAAAGGAGAATTATTTAAGTTTGTATTTATCTTGAACATATAGATGCACACTTAGTCATGCATCCCGTAATTTAAAAAATGTATAATAACATTACAAATATTGCATAATATTTGTCATTTAAATTAACTGTAATTACCGTTCTTTTAGACTCCTGGACGAACCGTTTTTACCCAAACAACTATTCCAACTTACTATTGCCATCACCACAGTTAAGGAACCGTGTGTAGCCTGCGTTCATTCTAGTTTAAAAAAGGAACATCAGGCACTGATTCATGATTGGTGCAGGTGCTGGGCTTTAGGTGGTGACCCTTCAGATCAGAGAGGACACACAGGTTTAAACACACTGGATTTCAGCTTTGAAACTGGCAACACAAATGAGAGACTCATGTGAGGCTCATTCTGCTTTCTGAATTGTCTTGAGAACCAAATTGTAACATAAACAACTGCTAATTGCTAATTGTTTGTTGATTTGAACTTGTTTAACTTGTATCTAGGGACACCGAGTGGTCAAGTTTATGACATTTAAAATCAATGTCTTATAGGGTTCTTTTAACATCCTTCAACTAGGCCTAAACTCACCTTTCAACAAATCTTCATGGTTGAAAGGCATGGACAAAAGCAACTTACCATGGGACAATTTTAATGCGTAACATGTTGTACGTATTTAAAGAACAGTAGTGACATAAATGTGATAATGTGATTCTTGATGGCTGTTTTGCACTTTTACTTCTAATCAGGGGCATGGAAATATTGGTCAGAGTTCAAATCAAAACTTTCTTACAAATCATGGCAGAGCAGGAGTAGCTCAGTTCACCTAGTTTAGTTTTTTAATCTAACCTAACCTTTGACAGGACTGCTGTTTGAAATGGGGAGAGAGAGGAGAGAAACATTGTGCAAATGGTCATAGCCTGGAATCAAACCTGCTGCGCTGTGGTGGTAGCGACCGCACAAGTGCAACGCCTTTGTGCACTGAACCATTGGCGAAGCACTACTGACATTTTTATTAAGATACGATTTATTATGATTTTATTGATTAATTCATGATTAATGAAAGGCATCCAGCTGTTGTCCCTTAGACAATACGCCTGTGCATTTGTACACGTGTGTTATAATGTGATTATTTCAATGGGAAATTCAGTTTGGCTTCGGAGTATCACAACATATGATAAGTCAAGTGGGGTTTTGAAAAGTAAAAACTCAAGATTTTCAGGTTTTACTGGACAGATACTTTCATATATGTCAGCCCACAATTGTTTTTCATTTCATCTGCAGACGTATTGAGGCTAAAAATAGTATTTTTTGTATCTTTGCAACAGAAAAACAAACAAACTGACATTTCTACCATGGAAAAAGTTGTTACTTGCCCTACTTTATTTTGCCTCTGTTCCAGAATTTTGAACATTCACATGATATCGCACTTTAATCTGTCTATGGGCTCAAAGCTTAACTAGATCATTATGCTTTTTCCAAACTCTATTAAACTCTGAATGCCTCTTGTTTCACTGCCTCCTCTTCCTGCAGGTCTGCTCTGGAGCTGGTTTGTAATTTGCACCTACCGGCCCAACCACCACATCCCAGTTTGTTTGCCCATTCCTCTGCTCGCTCGCCCCTCACCCCACGCGGACCGTCCAGGCAGATGGCCACCTACTTTCAGCCTGGCTCTGTCTGAAGCTTTATGGTGAGAGCTTTCCGCATCAGTGTCGCCAAAAACTGACACAAGATAGAAATATAAATCTGCCTACAGTATGTGGTATCCGTGGCACTAAATGAGGTTAGAAACTTCAAGGTTCTTCGAAATTTTGTCGCAAGATAAATCGTGAGAATCAAAGAAAGATCATTTTCATACTCAAGATGTTGTTGAAAGAACTAGAGAAATGTGTGTGCTTTACCAAGGTCTGTGACCGGCCATCGACAAGGCTTGAGGTTTATTTTATTTTTTCCAATCTTTCCACTGTTTGTTTTTCAGGGGTTACCTAAAGTTATGCGGCTTGTTTCCACTGGTTCGCTTTGGAGCGGACTGGGATGGTTCATAAGTGTTTAAACTGTCTTAAGAGAACCATACCGGCCCGTTTAAGCAAAGCATACCCTGATAGGAAGTTATTTCGGCTTCCGGTCCCCTTTTTAGCGAGATGATTGGATAAGCGAGAACACTGTCCAGGGGAAAAAAGGCGTCAAAAAGCAGAAATAAACTTTCACCAACCGCTGACTTGATCTTGTGCTGAACGGCCGTATCTTCAGTGACGTTAGCGTTATCTGTGCACTGTTTATCGACGCACGGCACTTGTGTCAAGATCAAAAATATTTTATTTCCAGGGCATAAAGCATGTAACAACCAAACCCAGTGTGTAGTGCACAGGGTTTGGGTAAAGATGTTAAAACATGGTGTCGAGGCTTTGCAGAGAAGTGAAAAAAATGCAGAAAAAGCTGAAGAATGAACCGGAAGCAGTTTACTGTTTACTCTAGCTTTAGCCACGTCTCAAAGCGACACACATTTTGAATTACTATACATGTTTTTGTGAAATGCTGCGATCAACATTATGATTAAAAAGTGTATTATATCATATTATTAAAGCATATAAACATTTAAGGCACGATTTGGATTAGATTTCTTATGAAAACATTAAGAAACTGCTCTGGGGGCTATGACTATAACGTATTTACTCAGGCTGACTTTACTCCATGTCGTATAATCACACTTTGTGGAGGAGAAAGTGGGTCAGCAGTTACACATAGTGAGTAGTGGCCCACAGTGTGTCGGCTCGCCAACCAGACCTCAGAACATTGCTCAGTCATATTATTCAAATCAAATCAAATCAATTTATTTTTCTAATGCCCAAAATCACAACAACAGTTGCCTCGATGGGCCACAGGTAAAAGCAGTTCAGATAACTGTCCCACAACAACAGTTGCCTCGATGGGCCAGCAGTTCAGATAACTGTCCCAGAATGCCCCTGTCCTTTGACCCTCCTTCGCGGCGAGGAAAAACTACAAAAAACCCCATGGGAAAAAGTAGAAACCTCGGGGAGAACCACAGTGAAGGAGAGATCCTACTCCCACGGACGGACAGGCTGCAGATGAACTAGGACTGACATCCACTTGGACTGTGGAGCCAGAACCACTCAAGAGGGAGTTCGTCCAGGCAGACGAGGTATGGCTAATCCAGGGTTGAGGGATTTTCTCCAGGCGGGTGGCGGATAGATCATCCAGTGTAGAGATCGATCCTCAAACTCTATGTTCTGGGACAGTAGAATTTACCAATAGCGATTGGGATTGTGTCGTCACACATCCACATGATTTTCAGTTTGCCTAATGTTGAGTTCAAGATGCTAAATACTAAATTCAGTAGTGATGCACCTTCAGTGACCCAGCAGCTTCTCAGGTTGTCCCACAGCTCTTTTGTTTACTTTATAACATTGTTTTCTGATGCATCTAAATGGACTTTTTGTACTGATGACAGAAAAATGTCGGATTTTGCCAATAACATTCACTTTTTAACCTTCGATCCAAACTCAATACAGAACTATGGGGCTGGTTGTTGCTCAAATTATATCTGGTGTGTGAAGAAATCTGCCAAATCTACAATGTGACCGAATTAGATCACCCAAAACCTATTAAAAAAGGTAGAAAGTAACAAAAAAAACAAAATTCAGTTTTCATAGCTTCTACGATGCTGCTGACATGTCAACAGCACAAAACGTCAACAACAACTTGACCTTCTCCCTCCTCCACCGTGTCATTACTGGATTATTACAATACATCACAGCTTGCGTATCACTCGGAAGCATTTCTAACTTGACTTGCATGTCTTGTTTTTATGACTACACGCGCTTCCTTGGTGTAAACACGGGTAAAGTCCTCAGCCCGGCGCCCTGGCACAGTTTGGGCAACGTGCAGCGGCTCACTTGCACTTGTTGCCTGACGCTCGCGCTGAACTGTGGAGCTGGAGCGCAGAGTCCACTCGGCTATTCTTAGCTCTCTTGGAATGCTGTCTCTCTGCCCTGTTATTTTGTTTGCGCTCTCTCGGAGTCGTGTTAGGAAAGTTGTGCTCGGCCTGCTCATTGGGGACAGAGCTCTACGTGCGCAGCTCCATGACTTGATGCGACCGTCTGACAAACATGATGATCTATGGAAAGTAACAAGATACTGTCACTTGTTTACGAGACAAAAAAAAAAATCTAGAGAGATATTTTAATGGTTTTTTTTAACTGAAGAACTTAAATGGGACATATTATGTAAAATTGACTTTAAAGGGGCTGTACCTACTATTTTTTTCATGTCATAAACTAAAATTTGTTTCGTCCCAGCCCAGATATATTGTAAAAGCAGCTCTTAGGGTCAAAATGAGACTGAAGTTTGCTGTTTAATTTAATTATGGAGTGTTGTATTATCTGTGAAGCACGAAGTGCACTGTTAGCATGCGTGTTTGTTAGCTTTACCACGACAGTAAACTCTGCACTCAGTTCAGAGCCAATTGCATATAAACTTATTTCTGTGAATAATCAGGATGCTCAGAATGCATTAGGTAGTCCTCCATAATGTATTCAAAACAGTAAAAAGCCCAGGAACACCTTTAACAATGATATACTTCAAAAACAAAAATGTGCAGACATGTACAAATCATCTACCTTTGGCCCGTCGAGGCAACTGTTATTGAATTGAATTAGGTAAGAAAACAACCTTGGACCGCTGCAAATAGCCCTTGTGCTCTCTTCGATTGGGCTATGGACCTTTGGTCAGGGGCCAAAAGAATACTTATTTACGTTTTGAATTTTGCATAAATAGTCTGTTGAATGATATTTGGGATCAACTATTAAAGTTTCAGAGTGATGAAGACCCCAAGATAGCATGAGGGATAGTTCATGTGCAGTACCTTTAATTGTTTTAATTTAAATTAAATGTATTTGTTTCTTTGGTCAGGACAGAGCATGTTAATGAGCATGCAACTCCGGAAGAAACCATGGGCTAGTTTTCAACCGCCATCCTGCATTCACTCTCACAAACACACTTTTCACACACCGATTGTTCATGTTTTAGTTGTAGAGGAAACAGAGTTCCTGGAGGAAATCTACACACGGGGAGAACATGCAAACTCCACACAGAAAGGCCCTGCGCTGCCCGGGAGTCGACCTTCTTGCTGTGAAGGGAGAGTATTAACTGCCCAAATGAGATTTTAACCATGTTGCAATGTTTTTCTCTCACCATCTTTCTACTCTGAGTTGTTTGATTCATACTGAGGCTTGAGTGCTCAGCTTCAACTACTCCTAATAAAGTTTACTTTTACAAATACTGTAAAGCCGTTCTTCAGGTCAAAATGAGACCACTGTCTGCTGTCTTCATTTAATTATAAAGTGTTTTATCTGCAGCAAACCAGAAAATATGCTGTTAGAATGCTAGTTGTTGTTAGCATTACCTTGACTGTACAGTTTCAATTTTTCTTTAACCAATCATTGGAGCTCTTCACTGTCAATAATCGGTTAACCGTTTGCGTTAACACAGCACTTTGTATGAGTTATTTTAGACATCAGTGCATCACGAGCAGGTCTTAAACAGAGCACAACAGACTAAATTGAAAGCTCCAATAAACGCTGTTTTGACGAACTGTTGTAGTAATAATGAATAGAGCGCTCTTTTTTTTAAAAGTCACGTTATAAAGTCGCTAACGTTAGCTGCTTACCTTCAGCTTCTGCAGGTGAAAGATCGATAGTTTTCCATCTGAGGCAAAACACTGTCTGTTTTCTCACCAGTGAGAAATCCAACTTAAATAAACCATACAATATTAATATCAGTTCATAAATACTGCAGTGTCTCAGGTTTGTTCCATCTTCATGAGATAAATCCAAGTTGCACTTGTTTTCACTCAGATGCGTTACATTCGTATGAGTTGCACCCCCTGTGGTGTAATTGTGTATTACAACATAGTGAACAAGGCAGAAAATGAAACGTGCCATTTAACCGGGCCGGAGCTCTTCACTCGGTTAAGCGATTAGTCATGGTTAATCGGCAAATCGGTTAACCGTGAACACCCTTACTTCACTGAGACAAAATCCACTTTGACCTTGTGTAAAACGCTTTTTGGCGAATAATTACGTTGTTCAAAATGCGTTAGGAAAGTGAGAGGACCGCTACAAACCGTTTGAAATGAATTAGCTCTGTATTTCACGTTTAAAATACGGTAATTAACAATAACAATAATACATTTTATTTATAAAGCACTTTTCAGGGCACTCAAAGACACTTTGCGATGAACAAACCGATAAAAAAAAACAAAAAACAACAACATTTAAAGTCAATTAATGCAAAATCATCAGGTACAGCGCCATTCAAATTCACAGCGTAACAATCGACTGTAAAGAACAACAGCAGATACTTTCTCATACTCATTAACTCATTCAGGTGTGCGTGTTTACAACCTGTCATTACCAAACACAACAGAACCACGTCTTTTATTGTATTGTAAGGCTGTTAGGTCCAATTAGCTCCTCATTCCTGCCAGCTATTACCAGAGGCATTTCATGTTCGCGGTCAGGAATAAAAAAAACACAATGTCCTACAAAGAGCGGGGCTGGTTGTGTCAGATTGTTTGCCTTCTTTACCCTCCTCCACCTCCAAAACACGACGGCCTGGAGTTCTCGGTATCCAGCTGAGCGATCACATGTCTCCACGGGCCGGATCAGGCAGAGAGGGAACAGAACAGCAAAACAAAGATACCACTAACATATCTACGCAAACTACAATGGCCGCAGTTCAAGCGATACCGTGCGGATGGTTTACATAGTGCATTTCAAAGTATATCTGACTAGTGCGCAAACAATTTTTTATGACTCAAGACAAATAGACCTTGGAACTTGTGTGAGAAAACTCAGCTAGCAGAGAATTTAGAAGAGAGCTTTTAAGAACTATAGATGAATGAAGAATGTATAGCAAAACATGTAACTTAAAGGTGCGTTATGTCATTTCTTTCTGTCTGTAATCAGTGATAAATAAATAATAATAGGGGTTTACAAACGTATCCGTCCAAAACCCCCAAAATAACCTCTGATGCAACTTTAAGTCTATATGACAGATTAGACGACACATTTCACTAAAAGGTAATGATTATATTTATGATTTTACTAAACATTTAGCCTATTTGTTCCCAGTTTGACAGTTTTGTAAAGTTTATAATGTTACTTCCTGGTTGGACATGAGCACAAATATGACATAGTTAGGGGTAATTCCACAACTGTTACCTAGCAACCATTTGGAAAACAAGGGCCAAAATCCGTATAAATTACACAATAGACAAATAATAATATGGATAATGAGTGTTAAAGTGCATATGACAGGGTTTTATGATTTTCTAATTCTGACTTTATTCAGTGTATTAATACCTATTGAAAATTACAGGAAGTAAACAAATTGATGACATCACACTAGGAAGCCAAAGGTTATGTATAATTTACACAAAAGAAACTACTTTTTAGACTCTAAACATTGATTCAACAAAATAAAGGTGTTCACATGTATTTTTCTTTGTCAAATGAAAAAATCTGTGACATTAGATGAGTTTTAGCCCAGTAGTTGCTATGGTAATTTCCTAGTGTGATGTCGTCATTTACAACCAGGAAGTAAAATTAAAAACCTACAAAAAATGGCTAAACTGGGGTAAAATAAAAGATATTAGCAGAATTTGAAAAATATTTATCTTAACTGCATTTTAGTCAAATAAGTGGTCCGACCTGTCAGAGGCTCTTAAACTGTCTCTTTATTTTCAACTGTATGTCGCTTTTTGATGACATCACAGAGGGATTCTGTTTTAGAGCGCCGCACTTCTTGTAATTTTAAACTTTTATTTTTCAAAATTCCTTCACAAAGCTAGCTCTTACACAGTTTAGTCATGTTAGCGCTTTAAGAGACGCTTTGATTAGGTTAGCGGTAGCAGTGATTGTGTTCAGACGACAGAAATGCTCAGAACGAGTCTGGTGATGATTTAAGGGCTTAAAACAACAGAACATTCTCAGATAAGTGACGTATATGATTCGAAAAAACGTCACTGATCGAGGGAGTTCAGCAGGAAGTGCTTTTTACTGTCGGAGGGGAAAGGATTTTTAAACTGACATTCCTCAAAACAGTGTGAATGAAGCTAAATGCTACTTCAGGTGTGTTTTTGATGACATTGTTAGAACAGGGTTAAAAGCTCAAAAAAGTCACTGTAGCAGAAAATGTGTCCTTTAAGACAAATAAATGATACATATATACTTAAAGTGCGTATGACAGGTTTTTATGATTTTCTAATTTTGACTACATTTGGTGGGTTTAACTCTATTCTAAATATATATGATGGTTTTATATCAATCAAGAGAGAGTTTGTGAAGAAAAGTTGAAAAATATGTTGAAATTTACAGGAAGTAGAGCAGAGTTGCAAAACATGATGACATCACACTAGGGAGACACATTAAACCAAAAAATACATGTTTCTGATCCTTTAAACATCAATTCAGCAAAATAAAGATTTTCCTATATGCTTTTATTTGTTAAATAATAATTTCTGTGACATTAGAGGTGTTTTGGCCCAGTGTATGACATGGTTGCTAAGTAACAGCAACACAATTTCCTAGTGTGATGTCATCGTTTACAACCAGGAAGTAAAAATTTTAACCTAAACAATTGCCAAACTGGAATAAAAATAGTTAATTCTTGAGCAGAATCTTAAATATGATGATCTTGACTGTGTTTTAATAAAATGAGTTCTTCAACCTGCCATAGGCCCTTTAAGTAAATATAGGAGCAATGAGTATATCATTTGTAAAGTTGCTGTACCTGTAATTATTATGAGGGCTGGGTATTAGTACCTCACAATGCAGTACATGCATGCATATCCTGATACTCCCTATACATGTCCATAGATATTTACAAAATTGTATAAAATAACAAAATGCATTCTAACTTCTTGTTTACGGTAGTGCATAATCTCTGAATGCAATTTTCCGATTCACCGTTTCAGCTGCAGATTCAGCAAGTTAATAACTGTTTTACTCAACAATTACCATGGAATTTCTATTGTTGAAAGTACCACGTCACACATCTTCGATAGGTGTGTTGCCAAGAAGTCCGTCACGATACATCATGATACTGAAATATTAAATACAGCTCTCAAATTGTCAAAAACAGAACTATTTCATTTGAAACTGTTTGCAGTGGTCTAGATTTTTTTGCTCACTTCCCCAATCCATTCTGAGCATCCTAATGATCAACCACAAGCGCTTTTCAAAAGAGCCCAGAGCAGAGTTTACTGTCACGGCAAAGCTATCAAACAGCATTTTCTGCTTTATGGAGAATAAAAAGCTGTATGGTTTTGTTGTTTTTGTGTAGCAATACTTTTTACAAGATTTTTACAGTCTTAAAAACCTGAAAAATAGAACTAATTCACTTATAGTCCACATTTACTGCTCATTTTCCCTAATGCATCGTAATTACTCACCGCATTGAGTTTATAAGTGCTTTTCACAACTTTCAGAGCAAAGTTTACCATCAAAATTAGCATGCTAACAGTGCCCTTCTTCTTCCTCTCGGAGAATAAAACACTCTATACTCAGATGGAAACAGCACATAGAGGTCTCATTTTAACCCTAAACTGCTTTTACAATATATCTGTACAAGATGGAAAACCAGATTTTACAATAACAACAACAACAGAAAATCGGGTACAGCTCCTTTAAACTTTCCACGGTAAATATTCATCACTGGTTCACTTTTGCAGCGTCATGCTAAGTCTGGATGCATACGGGGCGGGCGGGGGTGGTTAGCACGTGTTGGACTTAGCCACGCTCCTTTAGCACGTCCAGATGAGCCGAGGAGAGCACGTGGACCAGCGGAGGGAGCGAGAGAGGGGCCGTAAACACCTCGGCTGTGGGTGTCAACCGCAGCTCCGAGGCCACGTGACGGCCCATTGTTGTCACTCACAACCGGGCAAAGCTGCAGACATGATAACGTGTGAGGGGGGCATGCTTCTGGAAGACACGTTTGGTTTGTTAAAGGGGACATGTTATGCAAAATGAACGTTACTAAGCTTGCTGCAACACTGTTTCCTCATCACTCAGAGTTGTATTTTGATTGATTTCTGAATGTTTGAGTTAAAGCAGTCATTTTGGTGACAGAGCTCCCACTGCAGGGATGCACTCCTAGTGAAAAAATTCAAAAGCTTCTGTTTTTTCTTCTACCTTGTTTATTGATAAGTACAAGTACACGTACAAAAACATTTCACATTGCCAAATGTTTTAAAGGACACATATTCCGCTACAGTGACTTTTTTGAGCCTTTAACCACAATCTCACAATGTTCTGTCATCAAAAACATACCTGGAGTAGCTTCATTCACGCTAGTTTTAGGAATGTTGGTTAGAAAATCCTCCCACTCCGACTGTCAAAAACACTTCCTGCTGAACTCCCTTGATCGCTGACGTTTTTTCAGATTTCACACGTCACTTATCCAAGAATCTGCTGCTGTTTTAAGTCCTTAAATCATCACGAGACTCATTCTGAGCATTTCTGCTACTGCTAGCCCCAGCATAGCGGCTCATAAAGTGATAACATAACATAAATATGACATAAATTGTGTAAGTACTAGGTGCCAACTACTGGCTGCATACACTCAGTAGTTTTTGTTTGTTTGTTTTTTTTTAACACGAGATGGCAAATTTATGGTACTCAAGCATGTTTAAGGTGAGGCACTGCAGGTGAACAGGAAAAAATCTTAAATTTAAAGATATGGATTTGAAACTTCTCCTGTAGTTTACTCACATAAATGTAAGAACAAAAATATTATACATTCTTCATCATGTCATGTTTTCATGTAGAGATGAGGCATTTTATGTGTAAAAATAGCCAAAATACACAGATTAGGGACATATAAACCTATATACCCATACCCATATAAACAGAACCAGGTTTAAATTTCTTGGTTCATTTTGTACACATACAAAAAGTTACCAAAAAAATGTACAGAGGGGGTTTTGGAAATCTCATTTAGTTTTAAGTAAATTAGAAATGAAATTTGTCCTAAAAATTCCAATTTTACCTAATTTTTTTTAACTTAAAACTTCAATAAATATGAAAAAGTCCTTCTGTGCATTTTGTCAAAATCTCGTTCAGTCCCAGATTGTACAGTTTGGTGTAGGATCTACTTTAAGTCTGATTTTTATGTCTCGAGGGAGAAAAATGTATTTTAAGAAAACGGCCTTTGAAGTTCCAATGTCCCAGAGAAATCTATGGATGAAGTGGATTAAGTGAAATAATTAAACATCTTTAGGAGCAGATTGAACAAGTTTGTCATGAAAGCTGATATGATGAGAGGGCAAACTGACCAAAAAACCAAAAAATTTAAAGAATGAGTTTTGCCTGTAGTGTCTCACCTTCAAAGCTAATAACAATAAGAACAGTCTTGTAATATTGCAGAAGTTTATCGGAAGAGTGGCACGGCTGTAATCAACGCTAAAGGCTCCAACGACAGCCTTTTGGAGTGGGACTAGTTTTACTCATGACTTGGTGAGTGATTGTGTGAATGTACTTGAAACGTACACCTGCGTTGTATTTTAATGGCTCGTACGAACAGAGACTGCAGATGGAAACGGCACATCCTTCCTCTTTTGTGAAGGTCAGTGTTTTAGTGCATTGTCCCTGATAAATACACAAACTAAACTAATCTAAACTAATGCCATACTGTGGGTCAATCAATCCAAAGCAATAACATCCCCATGGAGGCAAGTAAATGACAGACCCTCGCCAGAAAGGTTACATGGTTCTCCCTTAAATTCTGTGTCAAAATGACCTAAAAGACAAAGCGTTTGGCCTGGCTGCTGTGCAGGTGAGGACAAACCAAAGTACAGTAACCCAGATTCTTTATACATTATTAATACAAGCAACCACACGAAGCCACAAACGAGTTGATCCAGTCCACAAAAGGACAACGCTGACGTAACAGCTCACTGTGCTCTACTTTCTCTCATAATATTCCCCTTTGCACCTTTGCAAAATGATCTCTGAATCTTTACTCAGCTGTACTCCATGGTACCATCAATCAATCAGTCTTTCTTTTTCACATAGATATTCATAGTCCTTAAAGTGCGTATGACAGGTTTTCATGATTTTATAATTTTGTCTTAATCTGGTGTGGTAATACCTGTTGTAAATATAAATTATAGTTTTACACCAATCAAGCAGCTATTTGTGGAGAAAAGTTGAAAAATCTGTTCAAAATTACAGGAAGTAAACAAACTGATGACATCACGCTGGGGAGACAAAGGTTATGCAAAATTTAAACAAAATAAATTACTTTTTTTGAACCTTTATACATGAATTCAACAAAATAAAGGTGTTAACATGTATTTTTATTTGTAAAATAAACAAATCTGTGACATCTGAGGAGTTTTGGCCCACTGTACAGGATGGTTGCTAGGTAATTTCCTAGTGTGATGTCATCATTTACAACCAGGAAGTAAGACAAAAAACAATGAAATTTGTGAAGTTTTTTTTAACACAATTTGACACATATTTATCTTAAATGCATGTTTGTCAAATGAGTAGTCCAACCTGTCATAGGCCCTTTAACGTACTTTACATGAAGGACCTTTGCCCTTGTTTCTCTCCAGTCCATGTGTCAAAACAAAGTAGAATAGAATAAATAATAGAAATAATTAAATAGAAAAAAAGACACACGTCACCATGACAGTACAACCAAAATACATTACAATTACTTATAACAATGTTTCTTTCAATTAATTTTTTTGATCTTCTCTTTATTTCAGTTTTGTATCCCCCTCTTCTCTCTCTCCCACAAAAACAATAATAATAAAATCATTTTCTTAAATATTGTATGTATGTTTGTATGTATGCATGTATGTGTCACCGGGTGATCAATAAAGGGAACAAAAATAGAAATAAAGAACATATTCTAGTAAATAAAAATAATAAAACATTTAATTTAAAAATAATACAATAACTAGACTATATTATTATAGACATCAGGGATCACAGAATGAGTTAGTTGGGTTTTGTAGTAATATCTTATATATACCGCCACCCGCCTGGAGGAACTCCCTCAACCCTGGATTAGCCACACCTCGTCTGCCTGGACCAACTCCATCTACTTAGATGAACTGTTCCTCATCTCCTGCTGGAGGATCTCTACACTGGTGGACTGCTCCTCGTCCTCCTGGAGGAACTCTTTAAAGCCACCTCCCTCTTGAGTGGTTCTGGTTCAGTCCAAGTGGATGTCAGTCCTAGTTCATCTGCAGCCTGTCCGTCCGTGGGAGTAGGATCTCTCCTTCACTGTGGTTCTCCCCGAGGTTTCTACTTTTTCCCATGGGGTTTTTTGTAGTTTTTCCTCGCCGCGAAGGAGGGTCAAAGGACAGGGGCATTCTGGGACAGTTATCTGAACTGCTTTTACCTGTGGCCCATCGAGGCAACTGTTGTTGTGATTTTGGGCATTATAAAAAAAAATTGATTTGATTTGATATCTTATGTTTTCTCGCTACTCCTTTCTATTTCTCATCCACTATGAATACTTGACTAAATTGACATTTCTGAAACCCATGAATTAGAATCTTATTAGAATTGCGTACTTTTCAGTGAAGTTTGTCATAAATGATGACACTAAATCAACCTTTCCTGTGGTGGGTCTGGAATTTCCATGGTTATTGCTCAGCCTGAAATCACACAGAGTGACACATCGGCTCACAATTTGAATGGACGCATATTAATAACGTATTATTTATTATCTTATTTAGTATTTTATTAGTTCCGGTTTGTAAAGGGAACATATTATGCAACAATGTTCCTTCATCAAAAGCACACCTGGAGTTGCATTTAACTTCACGCTATTTTTTATGAATCCTGGTTTGATTTCCCCTCCGACTGTCAAAAACACTTCCTGCTGAACTCCCTCGATCCGTGACGTTTTTCCGATATTTGTTGTAAGTCCTTAAATCCTCACCAGACTCGCTCTGAGCATGTCTGCCTCTAAACACAACCACTGCAACCGCCAGCTTAACTTGCAACGTGTTCAGCTCGTGTAGGTGCTACTTAGCTAAACTCAGTGAGTGCCAGGGCAAACTGAGCCGGGTACAGATGTATAACTTTATAAAACATTTGTTAGTTCTAAAGTATATGAGATGTCAAACTTAAGGTACTGAAGAGCATGTTTAAAGCCTAATAACGATATAAGAAAATGCATAATATTTTTCCTTTACAAACATAAATCACAATAAATAATGGTCAAATAATTTTTTTTTAACAAATTCAGAATCAGATCAGATTCAGATTAATTTGTTTAATCTGATTAATTTCCCAAATTGTGCAGCGCTATGCAAGATGGATAACGTCCAACACCGTATTGTGGAACATTCCGAGCAAAGCATGACATCTCCATGGAGACAAGGTTTGCAGAAAGCCCACCACTTCGTTGCGTACTGTGGTAACAAACACCCTTCTACGAAATAAAATCAAATCATCTTTTGCAAGGATTGCCGGTGTGCGGGATCTTTTCTTATTTTACTGTATTGTTCCCATTCGTCCCACCCACCCGCCTCTACATCGAACTCAAAAAATGTTATTTGTTGCGCTCATTTTCACAAACTTTCTCTATGTTTTGAGCGCTTGTCTTGTCTCTTGAGTGCGCCTATTGTCACCGGCCATTCCAAACACATGCCGTTCCCAACAATAGAACATTTACTATTGATCTGCAGCTTGAATGGAGGCATTAAGCGCGATCCCCGCTGAACGGCACATGGTCTGCCTCGGGCTAATGAAGTGTGCCACGACTAAAGGTTACCCTACCTCTGCAGCGCGCGGCAGAGGAGGAGGCGGAGGAGACAATGCCAGGTCCTGTTTAGCTCCAGAAGAATAGCTGCCATCTTTGAATCCTGCTGCATGTGGCCCATCACCTGAGAAATTCACAATGCGGTAGATGAGAGAGATAAAGTCAGCGGCGAGCTTCCTTTGGCGTTAACAAAGAGTGTCCATTATCTATACAAGGCCCTATTGTATCTCGCCCTCCATTGAGCAGGTAATCACGTGCCAAAGTGGATAGCGTTAGCTTCACACGCCAGCGTCACAGCACTCTAGGTCACCTCGGTTGCTTTAAAGGTGACTCGGTTTCCCTTTTGTTGTATTTTTTTTTGATAGGTTTGCTTTGTTGACTCGCGGTTTATTACTTTATTACTTTAAAGTGCAGTATCTGATTTTTACTGTCTAAAAAACAGAACTAGATAAATGTTTGCCTCACTTAGCTAATGCATCCTGAGCATCGTAATCGTTCGCAGTAATGAGTCTTTTTACAACTTTCAGAGTCCAAAGTTAACTGTCGCGGTAAAACTAGCAAACATTAGCATGCTTACAGCGCAATGTCTGCATCATGGAAAAATAAAATGCTCTATAATCATAAAATAGTCATAAATAATTGTGGTTTTGACGGGAATCTTCTTTTTTATGCTTTGCCTTTTTATACATGTATAAATGGTCCATAAATGTTGCTGCAAAGTTGTCGGTTTTTGCCAGCTAACGCTTCGCAGGCCAGTCAGCCAGCGGAAATACTAAAAGCTCAAAAACTCTCTTAAAAACTGTCTGAATATTTATGAGAGTCCATTATGTTTGATCTGTGTACTAATTATAAATACAATGCAATTCAAATAACAAAATGCATAATACAAAACTCGCTGCAGCAGAGCCAAACTCGCGTAAAGTAAAGATTAGGACTGTTCTAATATTTGAGGAGGGTGTGCACATTTCATTGGAGTTTACAGTTGTTTACATTAGAACTAGAACCAATAGGTCCACACAGGGCATAAAGTTCACGTGTCGGGCATGGACAGATCTACATAGACTTATCTGTCTAAAAAAGTCAGGTACAGCCTCATTAAATAACAATATGAGTCTGAAAAACATTCTGATTCTTGCTTTTTTATATGGTGTTGTAACATAACAGCAACAGAGGAGTTGTCATTATAAAATATGCGTGTCATAATAAAAAATGTTTCTTTTTTTGCTAAATTGATATGTTTAGTGCCACGCTATGGAACTTTACCAGGCAAAGCAATACAACACATTAAAAAATAATGGTTTCTGTGCTTGAATTGAACTTTTTTATTAATTCAATTAATGACATTGTGTTACTATGGTTACATAACCTTTCAGCAGAACTAGATTGAGGGATAAAACATGGATGAACATTCAAAAGATGGACTTCAGTTTTGAATTGTGTGCAATGGGAAGGCATGATTCATTTTCATCACTAGGAAACACAAAACTAAACCAACATTTGAGCCTTCACTATACCAGGACTGGATTAATCCAAGACGAAACCTGTTTGAACTTTAACAGACACATAGTTTGCATTTGTTGTATTGTTATTGTCTTTTAAACATGCTCTGGAGTTTATTTGCTTTGTCATCTCATGTTATAAAACTTAAGATAATGTAATGTATTGAAAACCACACACGACTTTCTCTCAGTAAACGCAATTTAACGGCAGAAATGGGAGTCTGATAATGATGTATGGACTTCAAAACATCGCAGAAGACCTTAGAATATCTATCTTTTGAAACGGAGTATTTGGTGAGGCTCAGGGAGTGGGGCAGAGAAGATGGCCTCATAAACAGGTTCAACGAAACAAGCGCGGACGAAGCGAAACACAGCTCCAGGTACGTTACTGTCGAGGGAATAACCTAATGAGACGGTTAAAAGGTCGAGAAAGTCAATTTGGCATCATCTGTGTCCTTTAAACTTCAACCTCAACCCCAAACAAAGGACTAAAACACTTGGGTCAACACATTCTTTTCCTGGCAAAGTGAAAGCGCACACTATGGCCCAGGGCCTTGCTGACATCCTCGCGCTGCCACTGCACACCTGCTGTGTTTTGCTCTCCTTGTGCTGTACATACCGCGCCCCTCCCCCCCTCGCTCTGTCTCCACACTGTTTCCTGGCAGTGTGGCCACAGAGCCGTTGGGCTGCGTCTTTGTTTGTCTTCTGTTCCCTCTACTTCCCCTTTTACACCGAGAGCTTTAACTGAGGCAATAGTGCTACCAAACAGAGTATCTACAAGAGTTAAAGGGTTTGGAATTCAGAATTTGTACTGATTGGTTATTTGAAGTCTATATGACAAGAATGTAAGAGTTTACTAAACATTGTGCCTATCTGTCCCTGGTTTGACAGTTTTTGTAAAATTTATAATGTTACTTCCTGGTTTGCAGCAAAGTGCAGTGCAGCAAATATGATTTGGTTTAGTCCTGGTTTAGGCCTGATTTAGACATGGTTTGGTCCTTGTATAGGTCTGATTTAAGACTGGTTTAGTCCTGGGGTAGACCTGGTTTAGTCCAGGTTTAGTCCTAGTTTAGACCTTGTTGACTCCTGGTTTAGATCTTGTTTAGGCCTGTTTTAGTCCTGTTTTAGACCTGGTTTAGTCCTAGTTTAGACCAGGTTTAGGCCTTTCATATTTTTTACACATTTCAAAAGCGTTGGACACGTCTCTGGCCCAGAGGACAAAACCATCCATAAACTCTGACCCTCTGTAAAATAAAGTTGAATAGGCCTGTTACAAAAATAAACCTTGCTGTGTGTCGTCCTGTGGCAGCTCCGAAGGATCAAAGTGCCCTCAGCCTGAGCTCCAACTGTCACAAGAAACTGGAGTGGAAACTTTGGTCACGTTACTTAAGTAGTCACCTTTTTGTGCTATTATTTTTCAGGACAAAACTGAACTGTTTTCATTTTTCTTTTCTTTTTTTCTAAAGGAATTAATAACAAAAAGTCAATTTAAGGATTTGGTTAAATAACATTTGGGGATATTTGCCTCACTTTGTTCATCTTATTTTCCCTTTTCTTTATAAGGTTGAGGAAATAATACATTTTGTAAAAGTAACATACAGCCTGTGTGTAAATATTCACCTTATCCCGGAAGTTGCCATGGACGCCGCCATGTTTTTCACTTGTTGTATTAGTTTACATTGGGCAGGTGAGTCCAACAGCAAATACTACATTTCTACTGTTCCACACTGACTAAAAAGACCCCAGGAAATTGGTGCATTGTTGACTTGTTGCTAGTGGATGTTAAACATTTTACACAAATCCATCTTCTTCTTGTAAACAAAGAGGAGCAGTGCGTTAGATAGTTTTAACGCACTAACGCAGAGTTTAGAACGTTAAAACTATGTAATCCGTTTAAACCATGGTCCCACACACTGCAACAGCCGATCGGTGGGCTGTGTACTTTTTAGAATACAAATGGGACAACAGATATTTTTTCAAGACCATTTTTGATTTCCACATATAAATGTCACCGGACGTACTCTGACATTCCCCATGTCACTTCTGTTCTGAAACTACTTCTTGTTATGCATAAAGTTGACAAAATTCAATAAATTCAAAGTAACAAAATAGTACTTTATTTCTGTTCAAATCCGCTTGTTTCTGTACTGGTGTGACCTGGAGTATGAAGCTTAATGAAATATGTGATTGTGAGTTGTTGTCAGCAGAGGGTCTCGTCCTGGCTGCACTGGCACATAACTGACTGGGTCCATGTGGGAATAAAGGCAAAACCTGGAAAGTCAAAACATATAAATTAAACAAAAAGTGTGAAGTTAATGAGATCTCCAGCGTGTCTTTGGTTTGTTCTGAGGTGCAGAGCAAAGCTGAACCGCTCTCCGCTTAAACATCAGCTGCTGAGTGATCTGCGCTCGTCGACCTGAGAAATTATGGACTAAATGAACCTGGTGATTACAACTTCTCCTGTTCCTGCCTCCTTTGCTCAGGTAAAGCCTCTTGCTCCTGTAATCTTCAAGAGTGTGGTTCGTCAAATCAAACCGTGAGATTAATCCACGTCAATTTGTCTTTAATACATCGATTTCCTTTGAGTGATCGCATGAGACGTGTTCACTCTGACATCCCTGATTAAGATTGTACTCTGTGTATCCTAAAGAAAAGAAACAAAAGTAATTTATGTAATTTCTGTGACCATAAACATTATCTATTTGACTGTATTAAAGTTCCACATTAAATCCTAATTGAATCAGCAAAGTGTTAAATATTAGAATGGTGCAAAGCTCTTGAAAGCACTGTAGTTGACCATTCCTCATTCCCACTTTTGTGTCTACAATAGTTCTTTATTTATCTGACTGCACTAGAATTCTATTTTTAAAAAATCCTAATTGAGTCAGCAAAGAGTTGCAAAATAAGAATTTAGAATTGTGCTTAAAAAGCTCTTGAAAACATTGTAGTTGGCCTTCTGTTTAATCATTTGACTCTGCTAGAATTTTAAATTGAATCCTAATTGAGCGATATAAAGATGGTATGCAACAATCAATCAATCAATCAATCAATCAATCAATCAATCAATCAGGCAAACCTGGTGACTTTGTCTGTGATGATGTGTGGACAAACCTGCCTTGGGGCTCCCTGGGGCTTGGAGATGAAGTTCACTGCAGACCACAGAGCATTTGTGACAGAGTCTTCTTTCTTCTTCCTTTGCTGATCCTCATTTTGGAGATCATATTTGTCCTTTTTAGACACTTCCAGACACACATGCCACCGCAGCCTGTGGTCTCTTCCTCGTCGATGACCACGTGTCCAGAGTTTGGTTCTGACTTTCTTGGTATCTTCTCATTATCATCTGTCTCACACGGGGCTCCTCTTGGTGTTGGACAGGGACATTGTGGGGCATATTGTCCTCTTGAGGTTGAGGCTCCTCCAGTTGGTCGCCTTCATTCTTCAGAGCTGGTTCCTGGGGGCCACTGGGTTTGCTGATCCTGAACATCATATCACGTGTCCAGTTAGCGTACTCACAGTGGTCCTCCTCCAAGTGCTTCAGCGTGACGAATGGACGGTACAGGGCCGCACCTGGAGTCAGCCTCTTCTCATAATCAACATTCAGAAGACATTCACACAGACTAAGAAAAGCCAGAGTGTCGCTGATCTCTGTGTTGTCGTCGATGTTTGAAGAGGATAAAATTGCATCACCTAAATCTAATCCTGCAGTGGTCATTTTGAGCGTAGAATTTGTTTGTTAACAAACCCTTGCTCAGAATGTCTTGTGGAGGAAAACCCAGCGTGCCAATAATGTCCTCTGATTTTCGTGAGGACTTTCAGAGAAGGGCTGGACACTGAGGAACAGATTGACAAGAAGACAACCAAGAGACCACATGTCCACGGCTGCAGGCAGAGGTAACCCCAGGGTGACCTCTGGAGCCTGATAGGCCTTTGGCTGCACTTCCATTCCCTGTGACAGCTCTGACTGGAGGTAAGCTGCACGGAAGTCAATCAGTTTAACCTTCCAAGGATGACTTTTCTGATGAACGAGCATCACATTGTCCAGTTTCAGATCTGTGTAGCCCACACCCAACTCTTTGAGGGCGTCAAAGGCCACAGCAGCTGCTGAGCGACCGGTCTTATCTCACTCTGTTTTAAGGTCTTACGTTTGTCCAGCAGGCCTTTGAGGCTGAAATCCAACATCTCAAAAGCCAGATACTCACAGTTGTTCTGAACATCTGCTACTTAATTCCAAACAAACACTTACATAATGCTTTCCCAGCATGCTAATTATGAACCACAATAAATTTATGAGCACAACTTCCCAATTTGTGGAGAATAAAACTCTCCAGAACTAAAAGCATAGAGCACACAAAAGTCTCACTTTGGAGAATCAAGTATAGCCCCTTTAAAGTTAACTCTGCAGCTTTTGTTTTCTGCCTCATTGAAACAGCTTATCTCCTGTCTGCCACATTTAAAGGAGCTGTACCTGATTTCTACTGTTGTGAAACAAGAAAAACTGAACTAGTCCATGTTTCTGACTCTTTGCATGTATGAAGTAACATTAGTTTTGTCCCAGCCCAGATATATTGTAAAAGCATCTATTTGGGGGAAAATGAGTCCACGATGTTTTCTCCGCATATGTTTATGGAGTAATTATCCTTCGAGAGAAGCAGGAAGTGCACCATTAACATGCTAATGTCTTTAGCTTTACCGTGACACTCTGTGATTCATGAAAAGTGCTTCTAAACTCATTGCGGTGAATATTTAGGATGCTGGGACTGCATTAGGAAAGTGAGAGATACATGGGACTGATGTGAAGACTTTAAAGTGCCTCTGACAGGCTGGACTACTCATTTAACTAAAATGTAGTTAGCTTAGTTAGTTAGTTTTTTTCAATCTTACTTCTTCATACTTCACACTAGGAGGTTACCAAGAAATTATCCTTTTTATTATTTTTATTTTTTATTATTTATTTATAATTATGTATTAATATTTTTAAATAAATGTGAACACATTTATTTATTAATACACTGAATAGAGTGAGAAATAAGAAAATCATAAAAAACTTTTTTCATGTATCAAAACAGTAAAACTCAGGTACAAGACCTTTAACAAACGCAGACATGTTTTCCATACATTATTATTTTATGAGCTTTATTAGAGACAGCTGCAGTGTGAAACGGGGAAAGAGAAAGTAGAGACATTTAGCAAATCATCGAGGCTGGGAATTGAACTCCCAATGCCACAGCGGTAACAACAACACCCTTAAAGGGATGGTACCTGGTTTTTACAGTTTTGGAACGTGAAAAACAGCTCATGCGCCCAATTTTTTGCATGTAATAAGCACAGCACAGATATGTAAAAAAAAATAAAAAAAAGAGACCACAGGGGCCTCAAACTCATTTTGAGAGGGGACTGAATTTAGAAAATCAGAGCTTGTCAGGGGCCGCAACAGAGACTTGAAACGCACTAAAATACATTTTTCTTTCCCACTAAATCTATATACATGACATTTTAGTTGCAAGAAGTTTTACATTTTAAGGCATATTTGGTATATTTTAGAATTTAGAAATGATAATACATTACAATCCACAAACTACCTTCAAACTATGTGTTTTATTGATAAGCTCATGTTGATATTAGTTAAGGCATGTATTATTTTGCCCAATGATTACTGATCTGCAAAGCCTGGGATTCTCTTTATCTGAGACAGTGGTTTAACACTACACGCAGTTATCAAGCTCGCAGCAGAGGTTATCGCGCTTAGACGGAAGAAATGCTCAGAGCGTGTTTTTAAGGACTTAAAACTGCAGATTATTAGATAAGTGACGTATGAAGTCTGAAATACATCCCAGAACCAGGAAGATGATGACGGAACATTGTTAGAGCATGGTTAAAAGCTCAAAAAAGTCACGCAGCAGAATATGTGTCCTTTAAAACGAAGAAAAAAAAAAACATCTCATGCTTTTGAGGGCCCTTTTATGCTCTGTGCCCGGGAACCCAGTGCCGGGATAATGCATCATATTGGATCTTTAAAGGGCCTGTACCTGATTTTGAGACAGGAACATGTTTTTGTTTGAACCGTTAGCCCCGCCCACATAGTCCTTCCTGTCACTCAATATTGCACCATGACTCAGAAACGTCTGGATCTGTCTTATGCACTTGCTTCCATTTAGTTCCTCTAACGCTCTTTATAATTAGCCTTTAGCACTTTTGAAACTGCACCATGACAGAGAATCACAGTGTGGGATAGAGTCAAGCAGTTATTTTCCCATGATTCATAGTGTATGATATGCCTGATTGGCCAAAAAGATGTGATCCTGGCACTTTTGCACTACTTCTTTCCACAAAAAAAAAAAGTTCTTTTCAAAGTACATTTATAATAAGCACAGATTATACATTATAAACCCAATATCTTTCCATGAAGTTGCTCTTATCAAACAATGTGTGATGTAAAGAGCATTATCTATGTAAAGAGTTAATAAAAATCAAGTACAGGGCTTTTCATTTGAAGTAAACAGTTGTAAACAGTCCTCGGTGTGTCGTCACTTGCCCAGCGACCTGACACTCTGCCTGGACGGCTGGCTTTTATTGTCCCGGCTGTTTATCGCCGAGTCCTGAGCCGGAGCACGTAGCACAGAGCTTTATGTCGACTTAGCACGTGCGGAGATAGTGAGCTGTTTACTGTTACGACCGACAATTCATTATCTACCGTTTCAATGCAGGTTCTTACTCCATAAAAGCGCAGCGGACGCACATGAAGGGGTGTGGCTAAAGCGCACGCATGGAAACGCTGCAGGTTTGTGTTGGATTAGCAACTGCAGCAACGACAACGACATTGCTCAAATTTGACAACATGACTTTTATGGATTGGTTTGGAGGATGGGGATGAAAAGCCAAGACAGAAAAACTTGTTTACGATACAAGAACGAAAAAGAAATAGTTGACTTTAAAGGACACATTCTGCTCCAGTAACTTTTTTGAGCTTTTAACCCTGTTCTAACAATGTTCCGTCATCGAAAACACACCTGAAGTAGCATTCAGCGTCAAACACACTTCCTGCTGAACTTCAGGGATTTTTGGACGTATATTCAGACTTTATACGTCACTTATCCAAGAATATCTAAACATGATAAGTGCTGCAGCAAATCCACACAATGACATCTTTTCAGCGCTAACTTCACTAGATTGTATATAGCGCTGGCGCCATCTGCTGGCTGGATGCACTCAGTAAGTGTCATTTCATAGTGGCTGAAAACACAGGTCATAGAATGAATAAGAAACTTTTATTTGTTTGTTATAAAACATGAGATGGCGAATTTAAGGCACTCAAGAGCATGTTTAAAGGCTTACACCAATATGAAAAATGCAGAATACTTTTCCTTTAAAGTACAAATATTATGCCAAAAACATTAGACATCAGGCAACTTTATCATTTTGTATTTGTATTTTGTGTTTGGGGGTTGTGACTTGCAAATGCCAACGGTATGAATGCCGGTTTGTAAATCCTCTCTCCAACCCTGAGGACTATTTTACATTTTGCAGGTTTGATCTTAACCCTTTCTGATCCACATGTGCGCCGATTTTTGCATTTATTTTTAGCAACTTGCAGAAAATAAACCAGTAAATGTAGAGTTATAGATTATTACAAAAAAGTGGACAAAATGATCTTTAAAAAGCACACATTAATGACCTCGTTCTGCAGTGTTTTCTGTTGCTTACATTTCACACAAAAAATGTCAAAATACATCACATCTAATCCACTGTGAACAATGTAATTTTAATGTAACAGTTTTGTGTAAATGTCAGCATTTGTGTCTCATTTGTACATTTCATGGATAAACCTGCCAATGAAATGACATTTATTAATTTGGAATCTCAAAAAAATGATTTGCCTGTTCACCAATTCATAAATGAGTTCTTGTTGTTACTATTTTATTCAGTTTTTGCAAATAAAATGCTAACATTTTACTTACTTTTTGATTATTATTAATATTCTTAAATCATCTGTGTCTAAAAAGCATAACAGATAGAAATGTCAAATAACTTTTATGGTTTAAAAAAAAGATATTTTGAAACTTTTTTTCAATTTTGGGGAATGAGAACAGAATTTTCGGGATTCGGTAACAAAATATGTGCAGTTTAAATTTTTTTTGATGATTCATTGGGTATTTTAACTATTTGAAATATTAAACATGGACTTATTGATAATATATTGCTAGAGTTAGAAGCGTGAGAGGTTTTTAAATGTGACATAACAACAAATTCTCCAAATGACACTACAGCATGAAAACATTGAAAATAAGGCCGAGGCAAAGGTGTTGTAGAGTTCTTACTGTCACTTGCTGATGCGCTCGATGGGAGCAACAGACAGCACTTCCTTAAGCAGCCCTTGACATTCCATTTGCATAAAACACGTCTATATTTGGAAGCACATGGAGACTTCTATGCATGCGGTCTGTGCATGTGCCTCTTTAAATCAATGCTGGTGATCTCGCACTGCATCCTGATCATCCTGAACTGTACCCAACTCCCAGGATTATTCATAACGCTGGGGGGAGTGGCTCAGTGGTTAGAGAAAGGGCCCTAAAACTCACGGTATGCATCAGAGTGGAGAGCTGACCCCGCCCACAGGAAGAATGCATGTTGAGTAGGGCTGAAAAACGAGCAATTATGTTTTCAATTTGTCGACTAGTGAGAGAATGATTTCAATTCTATATTTACATTTTTTAGCCAAATAAAGGTTGAAATATGGCGACTTGGTTTAATCCTGGTTTAATCCTGGTTCATTTCTGCAGATGTCTTTAAAGCCTTAACATTTCTTAAATTTTTTTTTTCTTCTTTTTTTATTTGTTGAAGATGTTTCTGGCCCCGAGGACTAAACCGGACTAAAACATTGGTCCCTCGGTAATATAAAGTTAAACAGCCCTGTTGTAGTTGTTTTGTATCTGTATTGTACTGTAGTTGTATTGTATTGTATTGTAGTGTAGTATTATTGTATTGTAGTTGTATTGTATTGTAGTTGTATTGTATTGTATTGTAGTGTAGTATTATTGTATTGTAGTTGTATTGTATTGTAGTATTATCTTATTGTAGTGTAGTAATATTGTAATGTAGTTATAGTTCTATTTTATTGTAGTATTATTGTACTGTAGTTGTATTGTAGTTGTATTGTATTGTAGTATTATTGTATTGTATTGTAGTATTATTGTATTCTAGTATTATTGTATTGTAGTTGTGTTGTATTGTAGTTGTATTGTATTGTATTGTAGTATTATCTTATTGTAGTGTAGTAATATTGTATTGTAGTTATAGTTGTATTTTATTGTAGTATTATTGTACTGTAGTTGTATTGTAGTTGTATTTTATTGTAGTATTATTGTATTGTATTGTAGTTGTAGTTATAGTTGCAGTTGTATTTTATCGTAGTATTATTGTACTGTATTGTAGTTGTAGTTGTATTGTAGTTGTATTGTAGTATTATTGTATTGTATTGTAGTTATATTGTAGTTGTATTATAGTTGTATTTTATTGTAGTATTATTGTATTGTATTGTAGTTGTATTGTATTGTATTGTAGTTGTATTTTATTGTAGTATTATTGTATTGTATTGTAGTTGTATTGTATTGTATTGTAGTTGTATAGTAGTTGTATTTTATTGTAGTATTATTGTATTGTATTGTATTGTATTGTAGTTGTATTGTACTTGTATTTTATTGTAGTATTATTGTATTGTATTGTAGTTGTATTTTATTGTAGTATTATTGTATTGTATTGTAGTTGTATTGTACTTGTATATTATTGTAGTATTATTGTATTGTATTGTAGTTGTATTGTATTGTAGTATTATTGTATTGTATTGTATTGTAGTTGTATTGTAGTTGTATTGTAGTTGTATTTTATTGTAGTATTATTGTATTGTATTGTAGTTGTATTGTAGTTGTATTTTATTGTAGTATTATTGTATTGTATTGTAGTATTATTGTATTCTAGTATTATTGTATTGTAGTTGTGTTGTATTGTAGTTGTATTGTATTGTATTGTAGTATTATCTTATTGTAGTGTAGTAATATTGTATTGTAGTTATAGTTGTATTTTATTGTAGTATTATTGTACTGTAGTTGTATTGTAGTTGTATTTTATTGTAGTATTATTGTATTGTATTGTAGTTGTAGTTATAGTTGCAGTTGTATTTTATCGTAGTATTATTGTACTGTATTGTAGTTGTAGTTGTATTGTAGTTGTATTGTAGTATTATTGTATTGTATTGTAGTTAT
Organism: Rhinogobius similis; assembly: GCA_019453435.1. Classification (NCBI taxonomy): domain Eukaryota; kingdom Metazoa; phylum Chordata; class Actinopteri; order Gobiiformes; family Gobiidae; genus Rhinogobius; species Rhinogobius similis. The sequence continues at coordinate 32,477,550 of CM033635.1, read as the reverse complement.
ATTGTAGTTGTATTGTAGTTGTATTTTATTGTAGTATTATTGTATTGTATTGTAGTTGTATTGTATTGTATTGTAGTTGTATTTTATTGTAGTATTATTGTATTGTATTGTAGTTGTATTGTATTGTATTGTAGTTGTATAGTAGTTGTATTTTATTGTAGTATTATTGTATTGTATTGTATTGTATTGTAGTTGTATTGTACTTGTATTTTATTGTAGTATTATTGTATTGTATTGTAGTTGTATTGTAGTTGTATTTTATTGTAGTATTATTGTATTGTATTGTAGTTGTATTGTACTTGTATATTATTGTAGTATTATTGTATTGTATTGTAGTTGTATTGTATTGTAGTATTATTGTATTGTATTGTAGTTGTATTGTAGTTGTATTTTATTGTAGTATTATTGTATTGTATTGTAGTTGTATTGTAGTTGTATTTTATTGTAGTATTATTGTATTGTATTGTAGTTGTATTGCAGTTGTATTTTATTGTAGTATTATTGTATTGTATTGTAGTTGTATAGTAGTTGTATTGTAGTTGTATAGTAGTTGTATTGTAGTTGTATTTTATTGTAGTATTATTGTATTGTATTGTAGTTGTATTGTAGTTGTATTGTAGTTGTATTGTAGTTGTATTGTATTGTAGTATTATTGTATTGTATTGTAGTTGTATTGTAGTTGTATTGTAGTTGTATTGTATTATTGTAGTGCTGTATTATTCTCACACTGATCAAACCTGTCAGGGTCTTATTGCCTGTAAGGTCTGTCCTGATGAGTGAGTCCAGGTGGAGTCATTCTGAGCCGGAGCGGTGCAGAGGACATTCCCCTCGCGGTCGTCTCTGTCTCCTCGGGCCTCTCCGGTTTCTCCCTCTATCCAAACACACACAGGTCAGACAGAGTGGAGCAGCGCCGTTCCCACAGGTGTGAATAAACAAGGTATTTCCCTGTCACCCAATGCATGCTGGGATGGGCTCCTGGTAATCCTATGCCGTCTGCGTTAGTGCTCTGTTTTCTGGTTCTTGTTCTTTAGGGTCCTTGAATGGAAAAGAACATACAGGCTTTAGGAGCCGGTAACAATGCAATGACATTTTATTGAATTTAAAGATGCACTACAACAGGACTATTGACTTTATTTTACTTTTATTTTAGAATGGTTTCATCCTCGGGGCCAGAAATATGTCCAATACTTTAGAAATACATAAAAAAGATGTAAAAAAAATCTGCAGCCAAGAGGGGACTAAACCAGGACTAAACCAGGTCTAAACCAGGACCAAACCAGGTATAAACCAGGTCTAAACCAGGACTAAACCGGGACTAAACCAGGACTAAACCAGGTCTAAACCAGGACCAAACCAGGTCTAAACCAGGACTAAACTGGGACTAAACCAGGACTAAACCAGGTCTAAACCAGGACCAAACCAGGTATAAACCAGGTCTAAACCAGGACTAAACCGGGACTAAACCAGGACTAAACCAGGTCTAAACCAGGACCAAACCAGGTCTAAACCAGGACTAAACTGGGACTAAACCAGGACTAAACCAGGTCTAAACCAGGACCAAACCAGGTATAAACCAGGTCTATACCAGGACTAAACCAGGTCTAAACCAGATCTAAACCAGGACTAAACCAGGACTAAGCCAGGTCTAAACAAGGATTAAACCAGTAGTCTAAACCAGGTCTAAACCAGGACTGAACCAGGTCTAAACCAGGACCAAACCAGGTATAAACCAGGTCTAAACCAGGACTAAACCAGGACTAAACCAGGTCTAAACCAGGACTAAACCAGGTCTAAACAAGGATTAAACCAGTAGTCTAAACAAGGACTAAACCAGGACTAAACCAGGTCTAAACCAGGATTAAACCAGTAATCCAAACCAGGACTAAACCAGGTCTAAACAAGCATTAAACCAGTAGTCTAAACCAGGACCAAACCAGGTATAAACCAGGTCTAAACCAGGACTAAACCAGGACTAAACCAGGTCTAAACCAGGACTAAACCAGGACTAAACCAGGTCTAAACAAGGATTAAACCAGTAGTCTAAACCAGGTCTAAACCAGGACTAAACCAGGACTAAACCAGGTCTAAACCAGGACTAAACCAGGACTAAACCAGGTCTAAACCAGGATTAAACCAGTAATCTAAACCAGGACTAAACCAGGTCTAAACAAGCATTAAACCAGTAGTCTAAACCAGGTCTAAACCAGGTCTAAACCAGGACTAAACCAGGTCTAAACAAGGATTAAACCAGTAGTCTAAACCAGGACTAAACCAGGACTAAACCAGGTCTAAACCAGGTCTAAACAAGCATTAAACCAGTAGTCTAAACCAGGTATAAACCAGGTCTAAACCAGGACTAAACCAGGACTAAACCAGGTCTAAACCAGGATTAAACCAGTAATCTAAACCAGAACTAAACCAGGTCTAAACAAGCATTAAACCAGTAATCTAAACCAGGTATAAACCAGGTATAAACCAGGTCTAAACCAGGACTAAACCAGGTATAAACCAGGTCTAAACCAGGACTAAACCAGTCCACTCTTAAGAACACTCTTAAGCACTGAGCCACTGCTGTATAATAATATAAGACCATGGTTTAGGTCAGTGGTTCTCAACATGGGGGTCGCAGATTATTTCAGGTGGTCCCCAGATGTTATAAAGAAAACTGAACTGTATCCATTAGTCCACTTCAAATTCAGTGAGAATTGCACGTTCTTATTTAATTCCTATTAGTCCTAGAGTTCTTGCTGCGGGCCCCCGAATTCCTGTCGACGGGCCTGTGAGGGGCACGTGACTGAAAACGTTTGAGAATCATTGGTTGAGGTAATAACAAATTGGTCCAAACAGATTCTGTGAAATAGCTTGGTCACTTCTTGATTGTAAACATTGACAGAAACAAGATTCAAAGTCCATGTTGCAGGGATATTGTTATTCTTAAGCCCAGAAGATAATAATTGCAGTTCTTAAAGGGGCTGTACTTGATTTTTACTGTTTTGAAATGTGAAAAACAAAACAAAGTGTGTCCCAGCTTCCTAACTATTCACCTCCATGAGTTTAGAAGCACTTTTCACGAGTCCCTGAGCCCTGAACAAGTTTTGCTGTCCCAGGCAAAGTTCACAAAGATTAGCATGCTAACTCCTCACTTCGTGCTTCTCGTCGAATAAAACACTCTATAAATAGATTCAGAGAAAATGTTGTGGTCTCATTTTCAGCAGAATAGATGCTTTTACAATATATCTGTGCTTATTACATGCAAAAATTGGTTACATCAACTAGTTTTGTTTTTAGCATTGTAAAATCGTGAAAACTAGGTACAGCCCCTTTAAAGTGTGAGATTTCTCCTTCCTAATTTGTGAAAAAGTAGCACAAATCCTGTTTTAAGGTGAGGCACTACAGGTGAATAGGAAAATATCTTGTATTTGTAGTTTACTCACAGAAATGTACAATAAAAAAGAATAAAATGTACTACATGTTTCTCATCATGTCATGTTTTCATGTAGATATAAGGCATTTTATGAGTAAAAATGGCCAAAAATACACATATTCGGGACATTTAAGTCTGAGAATTGAACAGAACCAGGTTTAAATTTCTTGGTTCATTTTGTACACATATTAGTTACAAACACTTTAAAAATTTTACTAAAAATTCAAATTTCAGCTCAGTTTTTGACTTATAACTTTAATAAATAAGTTTAGGAATTAGATATCAAAAAATCCTTCTGTACGTTTCGTCAAAATCTTGTTGAAAGATTGTAAAGATTGGTGTAGGAGCTACTTTAAGGCTGATCTTTATGTCTCTGTGGGTAAGAAAAATGCATTTTAAGAAAATGGCCTTTGAAGTTACAATGTCCCACAGAAATCTATGGATGATGTGGATTAAATTAAATAATAAAACATATTTAAGAGCAGATTGGACTAGTTTGTTGTTTCCACATGAAAGCTGAGACAGCAAACTAACCAAAAAACAAAAAAATTGAACAAAATGAGTTTTCCTGCAGTCATGTTCTAACACTGTAATATAATATAACACAACATGAAAGTATTCAGACCACAGTACTCTGATCAGACCATAACAGAATACATTACAAAATACATTTCAATGCATGTTTTTAGAATCCTGCAACTAAATACATTTTCAAACTAAGACCGTCTACCTCCAGATTATAAAAAACAACAACAACTGACAGCCGATTAACATCAAATTTGATCCGTTTTGCTGTTCCGTCTTCCTCGCACTGCACCATTGTTTGGGCTGCGGATGGTTTATTTGTAGCAATTATGATTACAGATTCAGTTTTCTGGCACCGAGCTGAATATTAATTGAGAAAACCACATTCATATCGCCTGGATTGTTCCATCGGCCCCCGAAGAAAAAGCAGGCAGCGTGTTAAAAATTCATCGAAGAGCGCAATCAACCCCCGGGGTAAGCGCGATGGCAGCGGATAGCAAATGAGCGCCGGAATATACATGACTGTGAGACTGCCTACAGAAACAACACGACTATATTGTTTATTATTAAAAGGCCAAGTACAAATCAGAACACATCTAAGAGCTATTTGTATGCTAGGCGCTAAGTGCTGTCGAGTAATAAAAATGGTACGACTCAATTATCTCCCCAAAGAGGTATGAACTGTTGTGATTTAAAATTAAGTAAGGATTTGTCTATATTTCGAGGGTTTTCTCACTATGCTGATGAGTATTTGTTGACGTCACTCAGCTCGTTTGACCTCGCCAGGGTTGAAAATGCTGGGCTACGTAAAAGTATATGGGTCTGAACTGAAGTTAGATCAGGCAAATCAACGGCAGAATTGATGAGTTGACCTGTGGCTGTTAACGTTTTGCTGGCATTTTTGAAAGGATGGTTTCTGAACGTCTTCTTACCGGCACAAATACCTTACGATGCCGTTATGTTGTAAATAATATTATGTACTGGAAGGATTTTGACGCTACTGTTACTTATTTCTCTCTTTAAAGCCACCTCCCTCTTGAGTGGTTGTGGCTCCACAGTCCAAGTGGATGTCAGTCCTAGTTCATCTGCAGCCTGTCCGTCCGTGGGAGTAGGATCTCTCCTTCACTGTGGTTCTCCCCGAGGTTTCTACTTTTTCCCATGGGGTTTTTTGTAGTTTTTCCTCGCCGCGAAGGAGGGTCAAAGGACAGGGGCATTCTGGGACAGTTATCTGAACTGCTTTTACCTGTGGCCCATCGAGGCAACTGTTGTTGTGATTTTGGGCATTATAAAAATAAATTGATTTGATTTGAATTGATTTATTTGCAGTGCCACCCCTCCCGGTGCGTGGAGTGCCCCGGGGCACCAGCTTGACCGGGAAGTGTGAAGTGAATGACAGAATAGACCAAAGACAAATAAACAGGGAGCTCACAGCTTTTACTTCTGTTTTAAGTTCTGCTTCATTTCAAAACGAATAGTACTAAAGTGTCGCCGCTTTCTCTCTCTAAAGCCAGTTTAAGATGTGCACGAGCAGCTTAGCCTCAGTTTAAACAGACAGCAGGGGACTGTGGAGCAGCTCTGCACACACATTCTACCATCCATATGGAGCAAATGATAAAATCTGTCTTATATTGAGGTAGAAACAGTGCAATGTAGTGAATGATAAAAGACATGTGATGCGTCCAACCTTCGCGGCGAACGACCAAGCTAACACTACGGAGCCGACAACGCGGAGCGCGCAAAGCCAAAGTACTTGAACGTCTAATCAATGCCTAAATCATGTTTTTATAAATGCAACAGAAAGAGCCTTTAGTTTGCAGCGTTTTCTAGAGCTTTGGTCTGTCTTGTGATGCTCAAACAGGGGCGGAGCAGGGAAATGTAGGGACTGTGGGGGCTCATAATAAACTATGTAATGAGTTGCTGATAATATTATATTTGACAAGCACTAGAATTCAAGAAATTATAGATTTTTTGTTGAAAACTAATTGAGGGAGGACTCCGAGGATTGTGATTCATACAATCTATATAAAATGCACAGTAGCACTCTCGCTTTGCATGTTCTCCTTGTGTCTGCGTAGATTTCCTTCGGGTGCTCCGATTTCCCCTCCCACTAAAAACATGTACAATAGGCTCCTCCCCTCTGGGGCCAGGTCACCCTTGAAAAAGAGGTTTGGATCTCAATGGGTTCTTACCTGGTTGAATAAAGGTCAATAAATAAATAAAATATTTCAGAAGAGAAGAGTGCAGGTAATTCAAGTTGTGTGTCTTGAAATATTCCTTTAACTTTTCTCTCTTTTGTCACATTCCTTTTCCTTCCTTTCTGCAGCTGCTTTTTCCCGCATTTCTAAACATGCCATACTAAAAATACTTTTTTATTTCACTTATTTGTCTTTTTTTCATCATCTATTCTGTTTCTCGATGGCATCAGACGCTGTCACTCATCTTTCCATTAAATCTTTTCACTTTTCACTCATCAGCTTCCTCAGTACTTTTCGGTCATACAAACTACATTTTCTTTTCAAAAATCTTTTTCTTGACGGTCTTAAACTTGACTGGGATCTCACAAAATGAATTTCAATAAAATTACTCGTGATTTAAATAGACTAGACTATTTTCAGAGACTATTTTCAAATTTTAGACAATCCTTCCAGGTGTCTTCTATCCAGAAAAACCTCATCTATTTATGTTTCAGTCGTGTGCACAGCTGAACAGAACTGTTTTAGCCTGGATTTAAACATGGTCAGAGTGTCCCTATGGCTTCTCTGACCACCCTAATCAGTCATTCACACACCAAATTATAGAAATACTAACTAATTAAATAATGGAATAATCATTAAATGCTCTATGTAGAACCCAAAACATGCCAAAAGACGAGGTTTCATGACTCAGACAGAGCAGGAATCACACAGAAATGACATGTAAACTGTGTCAATTTTGTGTTTTTTCATGAAAACACAATTTTTTCTGTCAATATTCTCCACCAGGACGCCCTCAGATGACTTCAGTTCAGCTTCATCTGGGTCAAATTGAGTACAAATCTCATATTCACAGACCCTTTGCTTTCTAAACAACTCATCCATTGATTGAAAGAAGCTGCAGCCCTGGTCCGGAGCTAAGATCAAACCACCAACGTTCAGAATGTAGGAAAACCAAGCCTAAAATCCGTATGTATTTTTTACCATCTTACATAATTGCATTACCAACTTAAATCCAGAGATCCTTTGTTCTTCCTGTTGCACAATCTTATCAGTTAAACATGGCTGGCGTACTGAGAAAAATACCCACAGCGCTGCTTGTTTACTGGCTTTGTTCCACAATTAGTGCGTGAATGAATCATCCTGATGGGCTCATTTTCCTGACGCCGCCGCTGCTCTTGTTTTCACGCTGGCGATAATGACGAGGAGCACGATTTATTAATACCCACAATTCCTTCGGGGGCTCGCTATCTCACGGCCTAAACACAAAGATGACACTGCCACGGGGAGGTTTTCACAAGCTGTCCACGATAAGCTAAACATATTTGTCGATGTGCATTTGTCGACGCCACATTCTCGACGTCGTGATGGTTGCAAATGAATCAGATGTAATTTTGCATGTTTGGCGGGGCACAAAGTGAGTTTTAATACGGTTTTGGAGCGCCTGATTAGAGACGGGAGGAGATAAAGCGGAATTTGCAGAGATGTAATTGGAAATCGTATCTAATCAACGGCATTTAGAGTGAATGCGAGCGGATGCAGTTGGAGAGTAGTCGCAAAATGATTCCGAAGTGATGTTTTTAATATTGGACTTATTGAGCTGGTTCGTAAGCAGTGATTTGTAACAGCGAGCAAGAGTTCTCAGAGTGGTTAGAGGGAAAACTGGGATGTTGCTGGTGTTTTCCTCGCAAAAATTCAACAGCTAATCGAGTGATGGATAAACGTAGGCACTTAAGACGCTGACGCAGCGAATGGTGGTTTGGTTGGAGGAATATACACTACCTGCCTGGATTCAACAAAGCAAATAGGTACGAGCCTCCTGTTGGATAATTGTTGCAGGTGGTTGTCTTTCAGCTGCAACACGGTACTTAAACCCAACTGATGCAGTGAGTGGCTTTTCATTTCTGTAGCAAATGTGGAAAGACGAATCCTGTGGTCGTGGAAAAGATGTAAGTGTGTTTGAGAAGAGTGTAATCACTGGCATCAGACAGACAAACATCTGAGGAGAAACTACTCAAATTTGCATTGGTGATGCATTAATAAAGCTGGGGGACCTGATTTTTACGGTGCAGAACCAGACGTAGGTTTTTTAATCTATTTAACTCGTCCCTCGCTCTCACAAACCCTTTGGCACATCTTTAAAATTGACATGCATTCATTTTTGGTCCTATGCACAGCTTTACAGCAGCTTCTTTCATACGACAAAGTGAATTTGGGGAGGACAGCCCAAGTGCAACCAATCAGAGTGCTGTTTTAGCTCTTACTTCAAGACAAAATACTTTATTATTAGATGCAGACAGATCGCAGAAGTCTAATTATAGCTGCTTTTACAAGACACTCTATGATGGAAAATACAAAATTTACAACTTTACACCCAAAAAAGTCAAGTACTCCATCTTTAAAAACTGGAAGAAAAGTGAGAAACCATAGTCTTGGAGGAGGAGCTGTGGTCAGAGCAGCAGGTGAAGTGAAGCGGGTCAGTAACACTATGTGCCCAAAGAATGAGATCAACTGAACCTGAACATCCTGAACCACCAGGTCATTTCATCAGATTTCTTCTTCACTGATTCCAAGATGACAATGTCAGGATTCATGGCCCACATTGTGACAGAGTGGTTCAGGATTCATGGCCCACATTGTGACAGAGCGGTCCAGGATTCATGGCCCACATTGTGACAGAGTGGTCCAGGATTCATGACACACATTGTGACAGAGCGGTCCAGGATTCATGGCCCACATTGTGACAGAGCGGTCCAGGATTCATGGCCCACATTGTGACAGAGTGGTCCAGGATTCATGGCCCACATTGTGACAGAGCGGTCCAGGATTCATGGCCCACATTGTGACAGAGCGGTCCAGGATTCATGACACACATTGTGACAGAGCGGTCCAGGATTCATGGCCCACATTGTGACAGAGCAGTCCAGGATTCATGACACACATTGTGACAGAGCGGTCCAGGATTCATGGCCCACATTGTGACAGAGCGGTCCAGGATTCATGGCCCACATTGTGACAGAGCGGTCCAGGATTCATGGCCCACATTGTGACAGAGTGGTCCAGGATTCAAGGCCCACATTGTGACAGAGTGGTTCAGGATTCAAGGCCCACATTGTGACAGAGTGGTTCAGGATTCATGGCCCACATTGTGACAGAGCGGTTCAGGATTCATGGCCCACATTGTGACAGAGCGGTTCTGGATTCATGATCCACATTGTGACAGAGCGGTCCGGGATTCATGGCCCACATTGTGACAGAGTGGTCCGGGATTCATGGCCCACATTGTGACAGAGTGGTCCAGGATTCATGGCCCACATTGTGACAGAGCGGTCCAGGATTCATGGCCCACATTGTGACAGAGCGGTCCAGGATTCATGGCCCACATTGTGACAGAGTGGTCCAGGATTCAAGGCCCACATTGTGACAGAGTGGTTCAGGATTCATGGCCCACATTGTGACAGAGTGGTCCAGGATTCATGGCCCACATTGTGACAGAGCGGTCCAGGATTCATGGCCCACATTGTGACAGAGTGGTCCAGGATTCAAGGCCCACATTGTGACAGAGCGGCTCAGGATTCATGGCCCACATTGTGACAGAGTGGTCCAGGATTCATGGCCCACATTGTGACAGAGCGGCTCAGGATTCATGGCCCACATTGTGACAGAGCGGTCCAGGATTCATGATCCACATTGTGACAGAGCGGTCCAGGATTCATGGCCCACATTGTGACAGAGCGGTCCAGGATTCATGGCCCACATTGTACAGAGTGGTTCATTTTCACACATGGATCGACCTCCACAGAGTCCAGACTTGAACCCCTTAGAGGATCTTTGGCAGTAGTTGCGCGCGTCCATCATCAACACAACATTTTGGTGAAAAACGAATGAAATCCCGGAGTTTAAATACATTTTTAAATTGCAGAAGCGTATTCAAACGATGGCACAGTGATTGTGTGCTATAATCAAAGCCAAAGGGGTCCAACCAAATATTAGAGCGCGTGACCTTGTTTTTCTGTGGCAACTTTTCTTTGGCATGCTTTAAAAAAATAGAATATTCCTACAAAATGATGAGGCTTTTAGATGCTCTATCACAGGGGTTCTCTGCCAATTATAAATATTGTACTTTCTTGTTTCATGGTATTGGTGTCGAAATGAGTCTATGTTTGGGGAGACTGTGCATTTCACCTCAGTAAAAGTGAAACACAGATTTAAAAAGGTTTGAATAGCTCCTTTGTCAAATGTGTAACAAGCAATTAACACTTCATATTGATATGTTCTCAAAGCACCAATCTGAAAAGACAGCAATCATTTGAAAGGATTTTTGTCCTTTTGGAATTAGATGCATTGGTTTTTAGTAAATGATTATATATTAAACAATTCTAAGTGGTTTATTGATCCATTAGACGAAATACTCATCATGGCGACAATGACACTTATATTTATATATTTAAAATCACACTTTTATACTCTTTTAATTATAATTCAGTAGAAAGGTATTGTTGCAGGGATTTTTTGATACAATCTAACAAGGAATTTAACAAATTGTGGCCCAAAAATGTTCCAAATAATATGGGTGACACATCAACTTTGTAACGTTATACAGTTGACACTCCATAGTCTATCGCAAGAGAAACTTTTCAAATGTGTTCCTTATCTGTAGTCAATTGGACAATAAAAAAAAGTTTTAACACTTTGGATGAAAAAATCGACGGTCTAAAGCTCATAAACCTCCATTAAACGCTGGGTAAAACAGATTTGACTCTGATACAATCCATGGGCATCGTGACCCACTTGATGTGTTAATCATTGACTCCTTTTGTAATGTTTCAGGATGTTGTGTGTTTATTCTGAGCTCAAACACTCCTTACATTAACTTGAACTATTTTATGCCATTCGTCTCATCCCATTCTTCTTTGCAAATCTAAAATCGAATGTAATTCTTCACAAATATGTCAGTTATCCCATTGACGTCTAAAAGGTTTGCGCGGTGGATACGTGATAAAATTTGCTGAATCTTTACGAGAACTGGATTAAACCTGAACAAGTCTCTTTTCAAATATCCCTCCAGAACAGCTGAGGCATGTTGTGGCGTTCAGTTTGTGACTTTGGAGGGAACCGTTGCAGTTTTACAAGGTTTTATCCCAGGTTTTACAGGTGGCTCACTGTTTTTGGACATGCAGTCTTCACTACATTTTGTCGTACTAAAATATGTTTTCTGGGGATTATTCACCTTATTCCGGAAGTTGCCGTACGTGCCGCCATCTTGTTTCCGTTGTAGTTTACATGGAGCAGATGAGCTCAACAGAAAATAAGTTCTACATGGACTAAAAAGCCGTTTTCAGACACCCAGGAAATCGTTGTGTTGTGACTTGTTGTTGCTCGTGTTCATTAAACATTTTACACAAATCAATCTACTTTATGTAACATTTTAGCGGCAATACTTTTCCCTCGTTCGTCATTAGCTTTAACGGAGTTCTCGTCAAACGGAAGTGCGTTACAACAAAAATGCGTATCTGTGGCAAAAAAACGGCAAAAGTGGGCGTGGCAGAATAAGGTGAATAAATGAAGTCTAAATTGAACATTTGAAAAACGGACAAAACAAAAACGCTATATACATCATACAAATTGACTGTGTCTATCTAAACTGTAATCATACTCGATCAATACCCCTAACTATAGACTGAAACAGAAACTTTGCTAAGGGTGTAAAATGTACAACAAAGAACATTTTATATTCACATACTACTACCGCTTGGGCCCCTGTACCTGGCTGGGACACACTGCTCCATCAGGCCTCAGCCTAGACTCCCCAACAGTCATGATGCATTAGACACTAAATAGGCCACTCGACACGGCAGGGAGTTCTCCTGGCATCGCACACAGGTGACACCCTGACGACACACACAGGCGACACACACACGACACATAGACAACACACAGATGACACACAGGCGACACACAGGCGAGCAGGAGGAGACAGCTCCACACAAATCTCACGTTATCGAAGACATTAGAATAAGGAAATGTATCTTAACCTAGAAAAACAACTGATTTATGCAACTGCCGTTTCATTAAACCTCAAGTCAAGGCTTGCACTGACATCTGGAGCAGACCAATCATGCTTACGGCAAGAAGCATTAGCTCATTGTTAGCTCATTGTTAGCTCATTGTTAGCGCATACAAGGTGTATTAGGGTTTCAGATTACCAAAAATGCAAACATGGTTACGTCAGGTTTTTGTCTTTACCGTAGGAGACAGAAACTGGAGAGGAAGCACCATTCCAAAGACTAAGGAAAAAATGTTTGTCATAATTTAATATATATGTTACAGTATTTTTAATTAAAGATGCACCAGTCCTGATGATTACCATGTGGATTTAATGATGCAAAGCTAGCATACTATTCAGAAATTGTTTTAAAGTTTTAAAGAGTCCAATTAGGCTAAAATGATTTCAGACATATCTACAGAAGTGGTTCTCAAACTTTTCTTCTCAAGTACCTCGTATGATAATATTTGGGCTTCCAAGTACCACCAGATCTAAACCAGGTCAACATCAGGACTAAACTAGGTCTAAAACAAGTCTGAAATCAGGATAACCCCAAATGAAATGACACAAACAGCAGAGGTCCTTGCCTACCAGCAGTACCTGCAGTGGAACCATAGTTTGAGAAGCACTGCAATCTTAAGCAGTTCCCTGGTTAAAAAGCAAGCCTGTTTGAGAAGGTCATTTGCATCAAGCAGAGAAAATATTGCACAAAGTACTACGATTGGCTTAAGAATTGTCCAATGCATTATTAAAAACTGGAAGGCTAGTGGAGAACCATCACCTTCAAGGAAAATGTGTGATCAGAGAGGCAGGCGAAGTGATACTCCCATCATGCCTAGTGCCTGTGGGGGTGTGGCTATGATCTGGGCTGATGCAGTTGGTCAAGTCTACGTTCAACAACACTATGAGCTAAGACCAGCTGATGACCTGAACATCCTGAACGACCAGGTTATTTCACCAATGGATTTCTGCTTCACTGATTCCAAGATGACAATCTGGGACGGCGATGAGTCTGTCTACAGGAGGGAGGTGGACCGGCTGGTGTCCTGGTGCAGCGGACACAACCTGGATCTCAACAGAAGAAGGTGGAGATGATCGTGGACTTCAGGAAAGTCTCAGCCCCCCTGCCCCCCCTCGCCCTGACAGACTCTCCCATCACTACAGTGGACTCTTTCCGCTTCCTCTGCTCCACCATCACTCAGGACCTCAAGTGGAGCCGACCATCAGCTCCATCATCAGTCCGGCCCAGCAGAGGATGGACTTCTGCTGCAGCTGAGGAAGGCCAGGCTGCAGATGATGATTAATAATGCAAATGATACTATTCCACTGTTGTTCACCGACAATGGCAATAAAAACTTTTCTGATTTTTGATTCTGATCATCAGTACAAGATTCTGGGGAAAATGAATGCTATACAGGATGACATTGCAGAGCTTTCTGAAACAATGGCTTTGCAAATATGGGCTGCAATCAAAGCTAATGGCGTAATATTGCACCGTATGACATTTTTATTTTTGTCCAGACGGTTTATCCACACTTGGAAGCATTTCAGTTACTTTGAGCAATTACTTTTTAGAAATATTTGGAAATGTGTATCTTACAAGTTGATTGTTCTCAGTGCAATTAAATACGTCAGGGCTCCTATAGTTTTTAGTTAAAACCTTTTGACATGGACAAAAACGATAACGAAACAACACAAGTGAGTCCACAGCGTTTTTGGATTGCAACATGAAGCAGCAGAAGTCGAGCTCGTCCGATCTGAAAAGTTCTAATTGAGTTCTTCGAAATCTTGTCAAATCGAAATAGGTCAGAACTTTTTTCGTACCATGCACGTTTTTCTATTCTTTTCTATTCTTTTATTAGCAAGGAGATCGTGGGTTCGAATCCCGGACCAGACCAACATCACACGATCTCTGTGGGTGGAGTCTGCATGTCCTCCCCGTGTTACTGTGGGTTCTCTCCGGGTTCTCAGGCTCCTCCCACCGTCCAAAGACATGACTGTGTAGGTTAACTGACAACTCTAAATTGTCCCTAGTGAATGAATGTGAGAGTGAATGGTTGTCTGTCCTTGTCTCTGTCTCTATGTGTCAGCCCAGTGACGAGTTGGCCACTGTCCAGGGTGTACCCCGCCTAAGGCCCAAAGTCACTGGGATAGGCTCCAGTCACCCACGACCCCTAATGGGAATAAGCGGTAGAAAATGAATGAATGAATGAATGAATGAACATAAGCTTACAAACACTCGGAGCGGACAAGTGATAGCAATTAAAATAAAAAGAAATGCTAAGGGTCGTAAGTAAAATAGATACAAGGACAATACAAGCGCCAAGCAGTGGAACACGTTACCAAAACAAATTTCAGTGCAGCCATTCATCACTCTGCCCAACGCTGCAAACCATCTTCATACCTTCAAAACAAAAGAAATGTATTAGATGATCAGATTTGCAAAACTAGATTGTAATCAGAGAGTTACAAAACAACTTAAATTCATTCATTAAACGAAAAAAATGAGGGCTTATTCGCACTCCATTTACTACAATTAATGTGATATTTAGTGTTTACAATCATTTTTGAAGACGAATCCAACTTATCAAAATAAAATCGAATGTGGGTAATCTTGAACGGGGGAATTTTCATTTTTAAATCCAGCCAATTTGTGACATCTGACCAAAAAACCTCCTGGCGTGCATGTAAACCCAGTGACTCACAAAGCCACGTCCCAAAGTAAACACATCCATTTGGCTGAGGGCTCCCTGCTGTTGATCTCCCCCCACCCCCTGACGCCACCCCACCCGTCTCCCAGTGCATTGTGGGAGGACAAATAAACAGTCGAAGGCAGAGGAGGAAGAGCTGCTCGTCCGGCCTCCGCACTTGACGCTCGGGCGCTGAGTCAGAGTGAATCAGAGCGGCCCGTCGCTTTAAACATCTGTGTGTCCAAGCAACCCCTCGTCACTGTGTGCACCACACTTAAGTCCAACAGCCCCGACGCTTCAGGACAACGAGCGGCGGAAACGGGGCGCTGACGAGAAATACTGTGGAAGAATTTGCGCAGACATTAAGCAGGGGTGTTAAGCTTGGGACAAACTCTTTCGGTGGGAATCTAATACATCATTTTGTATGTGATTTAAGGTGAGACACTACAAGGGAAGAGGGAAAAATCTTAATTTTAAAGATATCAAATTGAAACTTTGAAGTTTTTAATCATGTGTAATGTGTTTTCGTGTAGAAATAAGGCATTTTACGTGTAAAAATGGGTCATTTAAAACTGAAAAATGGACAGAACCAGGTTTAAATTTCTTGGTTCATTTTGTACAAAAACATTTACAGACGGGATTTTGGATTTCTTATTTAGTTTTTAAGTAAACTAGATTGGATTGGATTGGAAAATGTTCCTAAAATTCAGATTTTGCCTCACTTTTTTGATTTAAAACTTCAATAAATCTGTTTTATAATTAGATATGAAAAAAATCCTTCTGTATGTTTCGTCAAAATCTTGTTGAGTCCAAGATTGTAAAGTTTGGTGTGGGATCTACTTTAAGGCTGATCTTTATGTCTCAAGGGAGAAAAATGCATTTTAAGAAAACAGCCTTTGAAGTTACAATGTCCCAGAGAAATCTATGGATGAAGTGGATTAAATTAAATTAAATAATAAAACATTTAAAGAGCAGATTGGAAAAGTTTGTTGTTTCCACATGAAAGGCGACACACGGAGAAAGCAAAATGACCAAAAAACAAAAAAAAATCAAAACAAATTGAAACAGAGTTTTGCCTGTAGTGTCTCGCCTTAATTATCCCCGAAAATTTGGTTATTATTGTTACACTTCATTTACTATTGCTAGATACACCCTATAGTTTCTACTTTTCTTTAACTTTTATAGATTTAATTTAATTTATAGACATCCCGTGTAGCTACCAGCCTACATTATGATACAGCACTGTTTGTTTTTGCAATAACAAGATCAGATCAGATCAATTTCACAGACAACTCGCAGCAGGGCCTATGTTTAGTCCTGACTCTGGCACCAGCGGGAGGCCGGCCTATGTTTAGTCCTGACTCTGGCACCAGCGGGAGGCCGGTCCATGTTTAGTCCCGACTCTGGCACCAGCAGGAGGCCGGTCCATGTTTAGTCCCGACTCTGGCACCAGCAGGAGGCCGGTCCATGTTTAGTCCCGACTCTGGCACCAGCAGGAGGCCGGTCCATGTTTAGTCCTGACTCTGGCACCAGCAGGAGGCCGGTCCATGTTTAGTCCTGACTCTGGCACCAGCAGGAGGCCGGTCCATGTTTAGTCCCGACTCTGGCACCAGCAGGAGGTCCGGTCCATGTTTAGTCCCGACTCTGGCACCAGCAG
Organism: Rhinogobius similis; assembly: GCA_019453435.1. Classification (NCBI taxonomy): domain Eukaryota; kingdom Metazoa; phylum Chordata; class Actinopteri; order Gobiiformes; family Gobiidae; genus Rhinogobius; species Rhinogobius similis. The sequence continues at coordinate 32,461,016 of CM033635.1, read as the reverse complement.
GAGGTCCGGTCCATGTTTAGTCCTGACTCTGGCACCAGCAGGAGGTCCGGTCCATGTTTAGTCCTGACTCTGGCACCAGCAGGAGGCCGGTCCATGTTTAGTCCTGACTCTGGCACCAGCAGGAGGCCGGTCCATGTTTAGTCCTGACTCTGGCACCAGCAGGAGGCCGGTCCATGTTTAGTCCTGACTCTGGCACCAGCAGGAGGCCGGTCCATGTTTCCATTTTTTTCATAATTAAAGGTAGGGTTAGGCTTAGGATAAGGGTTAAGTTTATGAACAGTTTATTTGGTTAAGTTTAGGTGTTTGGGGCAGGGAATCTAACCGTGTATCGTCAGAACTGCGTTGTGGAAGAAAATGACGTGCACAGGACTAATGTGATGGTACATCCTGGTTCTAGTCAGGGCCCGAGCAGCAGCGCTCTGATGCACTGCAGCGGTCGCACTGTGAGCAGGCCGTTACAATAGTGCAATGGCCTGGAGACAAATGCATCTCTCCTTCACTGTGGTTCTCCCTGGGGTTTTGACTATTTCCCACAGGGTTTTTGTAATTTTTCCCTGCAGAGAAGGAGGGTCAAGGACAGGGGATGCTCCGGGACATTTATCCATTTGCTAAATTCTCTTTAACATTGTTTATTATTGCTTGCTACCTGTGGCCCATTGAGGAAACTGTTGTTGTGATTTTCGGACTTACAACAATAAACTGAATTGAATTGATTTAATGTTTAGGTCCATTTTTAGGTCCAGTTAGCAGATGGTAAGCTACGTAGAAGAGACAGTTAGTTTAAATAAATGATGAGGATGACTCTGATGAAAGAGTATGAACTTGTTATATAAGGGGGGCGGGCGTCTGGTCTGCCAGACCAGCATCCTAAATATTAACTGTGATGAGTTTAGAAGCACTTTTCACAAGTTTCTGAGCCCAGAGCATCATGGACGTAACAGGTAAAGCTAACAAACATTAGCATGCTAACGGTGCACTTCCTACTTCTCTTGTTGGATCAAACACATGGTTTTATAATATATCTGTGCTGGGGCAACACAGATTTTACTCAGGGAACATGGATTAGTTCTGTTTTTCCCGTTTCACAACAATAAAAATCAGGTACAAGCCCTTTAATATCAACTACAGCTGGTACAGGCGCTTTAATATCAACTAGAGCTGTTTTTCACGTTTCAAAACAGTAAAAATTAGGTACAGGCCCTTTAATAGGACATGGACAAAAATTCTAAATATGTAGAAAAGACTTTTAATGGAGCACAACATTGTCTGCACCATCACACACGTTTACAGAGTGTTCGTGCTGCTCCGTGGATCTCCTGCTCAGATCTCAGCCTGGCCGTACAGTCGAGCTGACAGTTGTTGTGCTGAATTCCCAGAACGTAAGCGGTGCGTCCCGCTGCTCCGGCACACCGTCGCCATGGAGACCCCCGGGGAAAGGTCAGGAGGCGCCCGCTCGTGTTTACAGGTCTGCACACGGCCCATTCATCCTCATGGCACACGAATGCTCATCCAGTCTAGAAACACATTTGACAAACGTGCAATCTAAACACTATTTATGTGCAACCGCCCGATCCCCCGGCTGTAGGTACTGCCCACTGCTCCTGTCATGTCGTCCCATTGACATTGGATGGGTCAAATGCACAGGCTGAATAAAGTACACCTTAAAGGACACACATTATGCAAAATTGACTGCTTTAAACCAAGTCATAACATTGTTTCTCATCAAAATCACACATCTGGAGTAGCATTAATTCTGTTTACGAGGTCATGTCACTCACAAAATACTCTCAGCAAAATATAATGTACAAATCTGGCAATCTTTTGTTCTGTTTTTAATGCATAAACCAGTTCAGTTCGAAGCACTTCTGCCACAAATCAACTGCCTGTTTGTATCAGCATGCCAGGGCAAGCTAGGTTTTGTTTATCTCTCCATGGAAATTCCTTCTGCTGCCAATAGATGGAGTGCTAATACAAAATCCAATGAGGGGTTGATAGAAAGTCATGCATGGGTCTCAATTTGTGTACATTATTTGATTATTTTAAAACAACATTCACATTTGCCTCCTTAGATACAAGGCTCTATCTGACACTTTGTTGTAAATGAGTTATTCACAGAGGTAGGATCAAGTTTAGAGTCAGAGTCTCAAGTCAGTGGCTCACAAGTCCAAGTCAAGTCCAAGTCTTCTACTTCATATTTTTGCAATTTACAATTTTTGTGAATGGTCCCTCTTTATAAAAGCCCTGGTCACGTCAAAGTATCAACTGTAGAGAGAATTTTTTTTTTAAACACATTTATTTTTTGAGGAGAAGCATCACGTTTTCTCAAGTCACAGAAGTCCAAGTCAAGTCCCAAGTCACTGGCCTTCAAGTTCAAGTCCAGTCCCAAGTCTTGGCTCATTTTATCAAGTTAAAGGCCAATTCATACACATTCACAAGCAGCAAGAAGTTTGTTCTTGCACTTAATACTGCAAGAACAAGACCAAACTTCTGATGGGCTCAGACATTTTATACTTATTTCTGCCTAAGCCCCACCCCCGTGAACTTGATTGGCTGTTCATTGGCTGTGATGTTGCTATGGAGATTGCCAACAGTGCAATGGCAACACAGTTTTGGTCACTGTTATATATGTTTATCATGTCATTTATGTCATTGTTTAAAATTAATTTCACAAAAAATGAATAGATTTACACATAGCCACGCCCACTTTGAAACACCCGTCAATCACAGCTGTCTTCCAGCCCTGCAAGAACAAACTTTTCGCTTCTTTTGAAGTATGCATTGGCCTCAAGTTGTCAAAACAGTGACTCAAGTCTGACTCAAGCTCAAGTACACATGGCTATTTATTAAGACGATCTTGAATAATTGACACAATATTTTAAAAATTGGGAGTTTGGTGATTTTTTTCTTGTGGAGCTTTAAAAACAACTTCCCCATTTCATTTTGACTGTATGATTGGTCAAAACCTTCAACTAAATATCTCAGAGCTGCCCCGAATGTAGATGGAACTCCACGATTTCAAAGTGGATACATTTTCCAGTAAAGTAATAACAGAGATTTCAGAACATCGTTGCAGGGGTCTAAAGTACAAAGTTACATAATATGCCCCGATGGAGAAGGGCTATTCAAAGACATAAATGCATAATCTATTTTGCCTTTGAGATTTGCTCTTTTACAACCATTCCATTCATTCTGCGAGTCCGATTCAATTTTGGTTAATATTCGACTTGAAAATGAACTGATTTACAACGGGCTCCCATCCAGGATCGGCCACCTGCTTTTGTCCTCTTCAGAATGACCACTGCTAAAAACAAAGTGATTTTCATAAAATTCTATTAGGCACAGTAGCGGGTTTTTATGGCTCTTGGGGAAATCATATTTGGCAATGCAGTCATCCGAAGGGCACTCGCGCTCTTTTGAAACCTACTTCACACTTTTACTGTTCAGGCAAAACCCACTCTTCCATAAAGGCACCATTTAGCGATGAGTTTTCAGTCACTTCACTTTTTCACCATCTGTACTGGATCCAAAATAAAAAAGATGTTTTGAATTATTAATGAAGAATAAAAAACAGCAAAGTGATTACATAAAGCGATTGAGATGCCAATATTATCCTTGGCTTTGTATTGATATTTTTAATTGTCCTATTACTTTTTTATTGGAGCCATTTTTTTGCGGTGTGATTATGGTTCCTGCCAGACACATGACCTGTGCCACCGGCAGCCATCTTGGTTCTGGTGGCTGATGTAAACAAACGTAAAGAAAATCTGCATACAATGTGGTGAGGCACTGCAGGTGAATGGGTAAAAATCAATCAAAGATATCAATTTGACACTTCTCCTGTAGTTTACCCACATAAATGTAAGAAAAAAATGTATTTCAAGTTGTTTTTTTTCCACGTAGCACATTTTATGTGTAAAAATGGCCCCAAAAAATTGCCAAAAATACACATATTTGGGACATTTAAACCTGGAAAATGGACAGAACCAGGTTTAAATGTCTTGGTTCATTTTGTAACATATTAGTTACAATAGAATTTACAGAGGGGATTTGGGATACCTTATTTAGTTTTTAAGTAAACTAGATTTGAATGAAAATTGTCCAAAAAATTCAAATTTCGCCTTTTTTTTTTTTACTTAAAACTTAAATAAATCAGTTTTAAAATTAGATATTAATAAATAGTTTTGTGTATGTTTCATCAAAATCTGGTCCAACATTGTACAGTTTGGTGTAGGATCTACTTTAAGGCTGATCTTTATGTCTCGAGGGAGAAAAATGCATTTTAACAAAACGGCCTTTGAAGTTCCAATGTCCCAGAGAAATCTATGGATGAAGTGGATTAAACGGAAGAATAAAACATCTTTAAGAGCAGACTGGACAAGTTGTTTCCACATGAAAGTCGATATGCTGAGAGAGCAAACTGACCAAAAAACAAAAAGTAAAAAAAAAAAAAGTTTTTCTGTAGTGTCTCGCCTTAAAATATCAGAACCGGCCTGATCTTTACTGTCAGCTGTGGCTCTGACAATTATACAACAACAAATTACATCCTACGAAAGTACAGCTGCATTTTAAAACGCAAATGTGGCTTTGTTGTAGCGAGTTATGTAGAAAATGCTCATACATGATTAGCATTGGTGATTAGCTATAGGTCAAACATAATGGACTCCAACAACAACAGAAAAAATGGCTTTTAAGTGTCTGAAACTTTCCCTGTTTGGTAAAAGTGCCGCACTAAATACTTACTTTGATGAAGGTCTTTGTCAGTTAAAAGTCTGTGTAAAGTCATGAAAAAGCCGTAAAAAAAAAACAACAAAAAACAAAAAACACATTTCAGGCAACATTTGTGACCCAATTTTGCGTTTATAGAAAGGAAAAGTACGAAAAGTAAACACACGTCGCTTCTTGTAGAAACAATATGTCTCCGACCAGCTGCAACTGAATTCTATTCTTGATCTGTGACATACGTTGGAATTAACCGATTATGTGGGGTGTTCACGGCATGATTTTTGCTGTCGGCAAAGAAAGAGAACTGAAGTGTCGTGGCTCAGAAACGTGTTGAAGGTCTCACAGTGAGACAAGGACAACGTTGTACGATTTATATTAAAAAACTGTCTGATGTATTTAAATCAGCTGAAAGATTTGTTAAAATGTAAATAAAACATAAGAGGTGGTCTGACTTTAAATATTATTCTGGGGAAGTTTAAAGCTGTGGCACATTGTTTAGATTATATTATAGATTATATTAAAATTAGAATTTTCTGATAGTTCTCTTACCACCACAAACAAAGACATAAAAATAAGTTTCCTTTCAAGAACAGTTCAAGAGACACGACAGAAAAGTTATAGGAGGGGCCTGTGCTAAATTTTGCCGTGGGCCCCCAAATTCCTAGGTCCACCACATTTATGATCAATCTCTGGCAAACATGCGACAAAGAGTAAAGTCAAACATGTGACGAAGAGTAAAGTCAAACATGTGTCCAGGAGTAGACAAACCAGTAGACAAACCAACCAAAGCGGCATATTTCCCCATTTCCTTTTTCATTACTAACTTCTACAAGCACAAAAACACCACTAGCATGTAGCACTAACCAAAGCTACAGGTGCAACAGCAGTGACCTTACCACACGTTCTTGGAGTCTTTTTTTATTATTTTTTAATTTACATTTTAGTTTTCGTTACAGACAGTAGACAAGACATACACTACCAAACGAAACAAAAATACATGGCACAAACTAAACGCACAAAAAGCATAAAATACCTGTATATGTATATGTGCATATGCATACACCTAGTCACATACATATACACATATACATACACACCTGCACGTGTACACACACACACACACACACGTACACATACATATCCATATACATACACAATTATATGTACATACATATATACATACACACATGTACATATACATACACACAAAGATGTGGGTAAGGAGAGGGAAAAAAAAAAAATAGGGGGGTCGAGGGGTGGGTGGGGGGAGGTGGTGGTACAGCCCCTTCATTTGTTAGTTCCTGGGTTTCAGTATCAATATGTAATCTTATACATTATTGTGATCTCAGTCACTACTTCGTTCAGTTATAAAAATGAATCACAACAGTAGTAATAATGAAATAAAGAAATAAATACTGTGTAGTTGTTGGCTTCAGAGCCACAACTGCACTACCCTTAACATTAGGAGGGGAGGGAGGAAAGAACAGAAACAATAAACCAGAAAATGTCCTTGGTCAAAATGTCTCCTCTTTTCCTCTCCCCTCCCTTTCCTTTCTTAAATATTACTGCTAGTATAGCTTATTTTGTTCTTATTTTAATTGGAATCTTACTTTATTCCAATCAAAAATGTGTTATGAGATCTGTAGTTCTTATTTGTTTACCACATCTATCACCACCAACACTCTTTTTGGTGCTGGTGGTGGTGGCTTTGGTGAAATAATTGTTGTCTTAGTCTTCATACTTTATGTTCTATAATAGCAGTAATTGTACAACATTAACTTCCTTTAAACATTTTTAGTTTCCATTCTTATGAAAAGAGCAATGCAGTCTTAACTCGTTAGTTTCCTTTTTAATTGGTCCTTCATTTCTTGTAGAGATGTATCGTTACTGCGTTTGGTGCAGGGATCGTCAGTCAGTGTGGTCACATTTTCCATTGATAACAAGTCCATAAAGTCTTTGATCCAGTTATGAACATCAAAACAATCTGTTTTACGAACTTTCCAATTCTTTAGTATGATCCTTTTAATACGATTCTTTGTGTTGATTTGGGTATTAAGTCCAACATAGTATTTCCAAGGACACATACATCAAACTGTTTTGGAATTTGTTCATTCAGAAGGTCTTGCATAAATTCAATCACATGATTCCAGAATTGTTTTACAGCTGGACATGACCACAGCAAGTGATAAAGTGTACCAATGTGGCCACATCCGTGCCAGCACAGCTCTGAGACACTAGGATTCATTTTATTTAAGGTTTGTGGTGTGACATGGGCTCTGTGGATTATTTTCAATTGGATTACTTTATAATGCACACATTTTGAGCAATACGTTCTTGGAGTCTGATATTCGCTCAAAGACAAACTCTGGTCGTAGAGATGACAGATCGTGGACCAGTGCACAGTGTGACTGTGGGACGTCTTATGATTTTAAATCCTTCACGTCTTTTACGGAGACATCCATATCTCTAATCTAATAAAAGTGTAGGGGACACCAGGCTTAAAACAGGGACAAAGATTGCACTTAAAACTATCAAACGACCAATGGCGAGCTGTCATTGATACAGTCCCAATCAAAAGTTGAAAACCAGTTGAGGAAATGGCAAAAGTCACATTTCATTGTTGGAGCTGGACAAATTCTGCACACCTGACTGGGCGACAGGTGCAGAGGAGGAAAAGCATTTAGCAGAAAATGTTTAAGGAAACTCCCGCACACTGTCCCACTCTTCATGAATTTATTGATACAATGTTTTGGTCCCTCTGACCTTCTTCAGGTATCAATAAATTCATGAAGCGTGAGACAGTGTGTGGGAGTTTCCTTAAATGTTTTCTGCAAAATGGTTCTTCACAAAGCTCCAAGTACAGCCTCAATAAGCAAAAAGAAATGGGAGTGAAAAAAAAAAAGGTTTGAGTAAACATTTTATTGAAAAAAACAATTAAAGTGAAATAGTCTGTTCTGCAGCTGATCAAAAGTTTAGGACCACACCTCAAGAAACAACCCCAAACCTCAAAACAGAAATCAAAGTCCCAAACATGAACTCAGTAAAGAGCAGCTCCAGTTATTGTTGATCACTTCAAATATTTGTTGTGGTGCTTGATGCAAGTGTTTCCAGGAGGTGAGAGGAACATTCTCCAAGTGGTGCAAACGGCCTCATGAAGGACATCTACGTCTGAACTGTGCTCCATTTGTGTAAACGTCCCATGCTGTCCGTCCCCAAAGGTTCTCAGTTGGATTTAGATCAGGGGAACACACAGGACGGTCCAAAAGAGGGATGTTCTTCTCCTGAAGAAGTCCTTTGTCCTGGGTCTTTGTGAACTGTAGTGTGTCCTGTTAAAAACCCAGTGGTTCCACAGACGAGGCCCTCAGTCATGAGGGATGCTCTCTGCAACATCTGCACAGAGCCATCTTGTTAAGATCTAACCGTGCAAAATGTGATTGTTTTCTTTTATTTAACTGGTCTTAAACTTTTGATTGGAACTGTCTCAAGCAGCGTCTGATAGTTTTGAATCTTTATCGCAGAGTGAGTCCTCCTCAAGCTCAATTTTTATTTTCTGATTGGCTTGAGAACCAAAACACAAAACATGAACAACTTTTGCATCATATTGTACAATTCAGTCAGTAAAATCTATATTTGATTTGCATATCATGATTCAGATTGTTGAAGAATAACATTCAAATAAAATGCTACTACATGCTGTACAATGAACACAGATATCATACATCTGGACAACACAGATGTAAATATGATTCTATGTGGCTGATAACACATGTTGCATAAATGAGTTTGTTTGGCCCTGCACACTGAGTAAGCAGAAGGACCGTGCAGTGATTATGAGACCGGTCAAAGTCTGCGAGCTGTTGATGTTTTACAGAATACTGCTGTAGCGTGTGTGGACCGTGAAATAAAAACAGTCCTGAATCAGCACACTTTGCTCCAATCAGAGGCCGAATGTCCCGTGCCATCCGCCCCGAGCCAATGGTGCCAAACCTCCTCTCCATACAGCGCTGAAAATCCTGGACTGACGGTGCAGAAATGTGGCCAAGAATAAGGAACGGCTGGGACGGGGTGTGCTCGGAGTGGGCTGGTGGCTCTCCCGGATTCAAGGGGTCTCTCAAAGCCGAGGAGGGAAGTGCCAAGCCAGGGGGCGGAGAAAGAAATGAAGCCGGGTTCCAGGGGTGTGGGAGGGTGTGGGAGGGAAGTGCATGGGCCGGACTGGGGTGGGACTAACCAGTATTAATTTCATAGATTAAATGATTTTGTCATATTTTCATTACGTTTTTGCGACTGAAACAAAATAAAAACTAAACAAAAAAGAATCCTACTGACTGAGAAGATTACTAAAATTACTTACGTTTTTGTCGACTAAAACTATGAAAGTGCAAATGTTTTGACGAGTAATAAAAGCTAAACATAAGAAATGAAAAAAACAATCCAAGAGCTCCAAACCAGAGCCGTGGACAAACTCTCCATTCAAAGAACACATCTGAACATGAAACATATACACTCTGGTCGACTTAAACTATCATGGGTTTAGTCAATGAAATTTGAATGACATTTTCATCAACCAAAAGTTCATTAAAACCGAAAAGAATTGTTGGATTAAATCTTGACAAAAGACTAAAACTAAATTGAAATCGGAGAATTGGGTCAGAGAGAAGGAGCTGGGTTCCAGAGAGACAGACTGACCTCAAATGGTAGGAAGCACTGGAGGCGAGGAGGGATCTCCAGACAAGAGCAAGAGAAAAACAATGACCGCGTAATCCCTGAGTCATCCAGACAAGATCCATAGCAAAGGAAAATAGAATTATTTCAACTGGACAAAAGTGATTTACCAGAACCTGGTCAGAGGAACTGAAAAAGCTACTTGGATGAGTGGCAAAACATATTCACTCTTAAGCCAAGATTTTTGTATTTTTTGGTCAGTTTGCTCTCTCAACATATCGACTTTCATGTGGAAACAACAAACTTGTTGACCTTTTATTTTTCCATTTAATCCACTTCAGCCATAGATTTCTCTGGGACATTGGAACTTCAAAGGCCGTTTTCTTAAAATGCATTTTTCTCCCTCGAGAAAGATTAGCCTTCATGTAGATCCCACACACAAATGACGAAATGTACTGAAGGATTTTTTTTATATCTAATTCTAAAACAGAAATATTAAAGTTTTGACAAAAAAAAAATGAAGTGAAATTTGAAACAATTTTACTCAGTTTACTCAAAAATTAAATAAGAAATCCAAAATCTCCTCTCTGTAGTTTTTTCTAACTAATGTGTACAAAATGAAATGAAAAGAAAATTAAATGAAATAGAAATTAAAATCTTGTTCTGTCCATTTTTCAGTTTTATATGTCCCAAATATGTGTATTTTTGTACGTTTTTACACATTAAATGGCTTATTTCTACAAGAAAACATTTCATGATGAAAACGTATATGTATATATGTAATATTTTTTTCTTAAACTACAGGAGAAGTTTACAATTGATATCTTTACAATTTAAGATTTTTTCCTATTCACCTGCAGTGTCTCACCTTAAAAAAAAAAAAAAAAAATCCTTTGTCCAGTTGGCAGAATTTTCTTTTGTCTAATTAAAGGAAACACAAATCAGATATTTCAATATTCAACCGCAAATACACAGTGTTTTTGACGTTAACAACTGCACGAATAGAGTCATTATTATACTGCTGCAGTCACACACTTAAGTATTATGAGACATGAATCATGCAAATGGAGGAACAATAGGGAGTCTTTGGGATATGTTCAAACCAATAAGGAGTCCCTGGCCTCAAAAAGTTTAAGAACCTCTGAGTTAGACTACATACTGTAAAACCCACACGCAGAAAATCCAAATGGACGTGAATATTCCGTGTAGTCGCCACACCAAAGCAGACCAGTCAGCTCTCATTAGACATGTCCACGCCTGTCACACAGAGGGAAATCCACATTACGATCATTGTGATAAACCTGGCTGCATGCTGCTCCCACATCAGCCGCCCGGACACGCCGCCTGCTGTTTGCATCACGTCCTCAGCCTCTGACAGGTGCCACAACAAGGTAATCATGATAGACCCTGCACCTGACAGCGCGCGATTGTGAGGAGGTAATGTCAATGCATGTATTTACTGGGTATAAAGAAGGGCTCAAGGGCTGTATTTGAAAACTAAACTACTCATACTTTTATTGCGTTTCTGGGTAGTATATGGGTGAAAAAAATGATAAGATATTGGGGAACTGAATCAGCAAGGATTAACTAATGATTCATGATTATATAAAAAATGTTAGTGGGCTGAGAGGCTGGAAGTTTATACTAAGCCCAGTACCTTCAGATTGAAAATGTCAACTGCATGGAAGATTCAAAATGTCAAAAAACCTTGTCCGGCTGACTACCTTTAAAATGTTTCTACTGTGGACTGCTCCTGGACACTGACCTCTCTCCAGTTTGTTATGACATTTCAAATCAACTGGATTAGTTTCCAGCCACACATTAACCCACTGCTGTTCTGATATGTTAAGCTTTCTTTCAGGTATCTATGGTTTGGAACTGGATTCTGGTCAGTTAAGCTCTTAAAGGACACATATTCTGCAACAGGGATTTTTTTGAGCTTTAAACCATGTCCTAACAATGTTCCGTCATCAAAAACATAACTGGAGTAGCATTCAGCTGCATTCACACTGTTTGGAGGAATGTTCATCAGAAAATCCTCCCCCCTCCGAGCATCAAACACACTTCCTGCGGAAATCCTTCTAGCCGGGACGTATTTTCGGATCATCTATATCACTTAATCTGAGAATATTCCACTGTTTTAAGTCCTTAAATCATCGCTGAACTCTTTCTGAGCATTTCTGCCTCTAAACACGATAACTGCTGCAGCAAATCCGCTTCATAGCGCTAACTTCACAAGATGCGCTGGTGCCATCTGCTGGCTGAATGCACTCAGTAAGTCATTTCATACTGGCTTTTTTTGTTTCAAAACATGAGATGGCAAATTTAAGGCACTCAAGAGCATGTTTAAAGGCTAATAACAATATGAAAACTGCAAAATATGTTTCCTTTAATTAATCTGCTTTTGTTGTACAACACTAAAGAAATGCTCCGCCCTCCCAAAAATTGCTTTTCCTAGTTCTGATTTGCATTTGAGTGACGCACAGAATGACCCGTTTAAAACCACAGAATTCAGGAGACCGTAGAACGTGAAAACAAACCGCGAGTCAAAATCCAAACAACGTTGTGGAACAACTTCACTTCTTTTGAAGCTGCGGCTGTAAAGCCGTAACCACCTCTGACGATCTGCAGCAGGAGCAATGGCAGCTGTATGTCCAGCAGGCACTCTCAGGGAGAAGTGGCTACGTGACCTTTTAGAACTCTATGGCAGTGGTTCCTAACCTTTTTTGTCTCACGTACCCCCTAAGATTTCTTTTATACTCAGAGTACCCCTTAACTTGAGAGTCAAGTTAACTTAACTTGACTTGGCAAATAAATGGGCTTTCTAGTCGAATACAGTCAATTATTACAATTCTATTTTTTATTTTAATTATATGTGTGATACACGATACTCCAAAAGATGCTAAATATACAACTAATGACACTTTTTTTGTTCAGGTAAAAGTACATTTCATCTTCATTTAAAACCTGAAATCATTCCATGTACCCCCTGGTAATACCTCATGTACCCCTTGGGGTCCCCGTACCCCTGGTTGGGAAACACTGCTCTATGGGGTTGTTAAAGGGCCTGTTCCTGATTTTGAGACAGGAACATGTTTTTATTCGAACCATTAGCCCCGCCCACATAGTCCTTCCTGTCACTCAATATTGCACCATGTCTCACAGACGACTGTCTGGATCAGTCTGATGCAGTTGTTTCTATAGAGTTCCTTTTATCACTTTTGAAACTGCACCATGACAGAGAATCACAGTCTGGGAAAGTGTCAAGCAGTTATTTTCCCATGATTCATAGTGTACGATATGCCTGATGGCTGAATCGATGTGACCCTGGGAAACGCTTCTGCATTTGTTTTTTCCAAACAATGTGTATTTATAATAAGCACAGATTATACATTACAAACCAGGGACGTCTGTTGTTTAATAAGCCAAATATAAACTCATCATTATGACTAAATCTGATTTAAAGCATTACTGAGAAAACGTCACTGAGGATTTAAGTACTCATGCCCAGATTTACCGTGTATGGGCCCCTGAGCACAATTTAAAGTTGGGTCCCAACATCACACAGTATAAATAGTTACAACTTAAAGTGTGGGGGGTTTGGGGGCCGTCCCCCAAGACATTTTGAAGAGAACATGTGACATTTCCTTTCATTTGGTGGGTTTTAGGTCAGTTTTTTATAGATCCAGTTGGCCTTGTTATAATAGGCTTAACCCTATATGCACATTTCAGGTTTCAGCTTCCTGTTCTATGCAACATTTTTGAGGACTTTTATTTTAAATTGGTCATCAGCATGGAGTGGACCTAAGTGAAGTCATTCTGAAACCCAAGGATAGCTATTTTACTTTTACACTTAAGCCATCAACATGCATTGATTTCATTAAATAGGCCAACATCAGATAAGCCAAATCCACTGTACTGCACTTACTGTGACTCTTTTTAGGCCCCTCACCCGTAGTGTGCGAACCACTGCTTTATAAGAACTTCCGCTGGTACTTCTGGAGCTGGCCTTTGGCTTTTCAAGTGTGGAGGACTTGACGGGTTGGTTACCATGTAACCTGTCACCAGGCTGTGTGGGCCTTATCTGAGCAAACCTGTGTTCAGAGTCTCTGAATGAGTCGACACCAATTATGAGGCTTTAGAGAACCATATGGATAAACAAAGACAAAACATGCAGGGGCAGGACTTTTGAAGCCTGATTTGAGTCATGGGTTAATGAATGATTAGATAGATTAGATTAAAAAAAAAAGCAGGAATCACCTACAACAGTAACACAGCTCCCTGAATTCTAACATCACTTGCCACATTCTCAAGTGATAACAAACATGTAGGCAAAAGGCTACATAAAAGCCTAAAAGACCAAGATTTTAACCAATAATTCAAATTCTAATTATTGATTAAAAAAAGACCACAAAGACAACAGCCGAAAGACCAAAATTATAATGTAATAATTATATAATATGCCTTATTCATAAATTGCCCCTTCAGACACCTCCTCTCTCCTCCTCCCAGCCCCTACTGCCCCTGTCTTGCCCATGTCCTGCCCTTGTCTTGCCCCTGTCCTGTCCTGCCCCTGTCCTGCCCCTGTCTTGCCCCTTCTTGTGCACCTATCTCACTCTCTGCCCTCAGTGCTCAGGCCTTTAACACATCTGTTACATTCCAGGTTAAAGCAGTTGTAGTCAGTTTTACGTGCGGATAAACACGCAGATTTTTGCAGAAGTTTCTATACCCCTCTCGCCTGAGCCGCGCTTTCGGACTTCCTCACATCTCGTCCTGTGCCGCCTTTAATTTAGAGCGTCTTTTTTATACCTGTGTGAAGTTGGCCCCCCGTAGTGTCCGATTGACCCCAAAATGGTGTCAAACGTTTGTGCACGTTTGTGCACACAATATCAGCATTTGTGCACGCTTCGTTTTTGAGTATTGATCATTTATAGGTTTGGGTCTGGCCAAAGTGTGAATTTGGCCCCCCCGGAGTGCCCGATTCACCCCAAAATGTCTCAATCTTACCAATTCTGTCTGTCTCCACTCTGAATCACAACCCATTTTTTCTCAGGGGAGTTGTGGCATTTATTCCAGGGCCACACAAAAGCTCTCTGGGACACTATGTGGCATACTGCAGGAGGTCATCTGTTTGGGAGCTTTATGATGATCTGTCTAGCAGAGTAACCACCTCTTCTGAGAAGACCAAGATACTACCACACCTTTGTAATTTACACAAAATAGAAATAGAAAGTTATTAAGAAATGTTCTTTACCTGTTGCAAAGAGATGTCTGATGTTATGAGATGTTAATTTCATTTTTAAATATAACATTTATTAAATTGTCTGAGGACTTTTTAATTAATTTCTACAAACATTCAATCTACAGGCTACACATACATAATGAATATGTTAGAAACAGAATTGATTAGAAGTTAAGACAGAATTGATAAGATTGAGACAGACAGACTTGATAAGATTGAGACAGACAGAATTGATAAGATGATGGTGGATCAAATTAATTTTAAACTGATAGATGTGACAAGTTGATGAATTGCTGTTGAATTATATGTGGACACATATGGACAATCTGTCAATACATGAATATTATAAAACTGTTATTTAAGACTAACTTGAATGTATATGTATATATGCAGTTTATGGAGAAAGCAGTGCATTGAGGTTATCCATATTTCCAAAATGTCCATAATCCATAATCAATATCTCACAAAATTGGACAGTTTGGGGTAACTGTATACTTGTGCCAATCAGTGATCAATAACTCAAAAACTAAGCATGCACAAATCAAATCAAATCAAATCAATTTATTTTTATAATGCCCAAAATCACAACAACAGTTGCCTCGATGGGCCACAGGTAAAAGCAGTTCAGATAACTGTCCCAGAATGCCCCTGTCCTTTGACCCTCCTTCGCGGCGAGGAAAAACTACAAAAAACCCCATGGGAAAAAGTAGAAACCTCAGGGAGAACCACAGTGAAGGAGAGATCCTACTCCCACGGACGGACAGGCTGCAGATGAACTAGGACTGGCGATCCCACTTGGACTGTGGAGCCAGAACCACTCAAGAGGGAGGTGGCTTTAAAGAGTTCCTCCAGGCGGACGAGGAGCAGTCCACCAGTGTAGAGATCCTCCAGCAGGAGATGAGGAACAGTTAATCTAAGTAGATGGAGTTCGTCCAGGCAGACGAGGTGTGGCTAATCCAGGGTTGAGGGAGTTCCTCCAGGCGGGTGGCGCATAGATCGTCCAGTGTAGAGATCGATCCTCCAGACAGATGGGGGTGGGGGTCGTCATTGGAGCAACCGCCTTGCAGTGCCTGAAACAGTCTCCACTCCCGGGAAGTGGAGAGAAAGAGAAACATGTGAACAGCAATGAACAGACTACAGTTGAAGTAATATTAAATATTGTTGATAGGTAAAGTAGGAAGAACCAGAGGATAGTGTTCAAGCTGCCATACTTCCCCCAGCAGAATTGCTCCAAGGGCAGCATAGCTAAAACTGTAGGTTTTTATTTCTGTTCCTCCATTTTGAGAACGAAGAGCTCTGTTTGGATGGTACGCTACTATTGCATCTTTGAGGTAGGATGGGGCCATATTGTTTATAGCTTTATAAGTCAGGAGGAGGATTTTAAATTTGATTCTAAACTCGACAGGAAGCCAGTGAAGAGACTCTAACACTGGTGAAATATGATCTCTTTTTCTAGTACCTGTTAATAATCTTGCTGCTGCCTTTTGAACCAGTTGAAAGCTTCTTATAGAGCTTTTAGGACACGCTGCAAGCAGGGCGTTACAATAGTCTAATCTGGATGTGACAAATGCATGGATGAGTTTTTCGGCATCATCTCTGGGCAGGATTTTTCTAATTTTGGTTATGTTACGCAAATGAAAGTAGGCTGTTTTATAGGCTTGATTTATATGTGCTTTGAATGAGAGATCTTGGTCAAATAGGATCTGGTCAGATAAAGAGTCTCGCAGGTGCTTAGGGCCCAGCAGAATGACCTCGGTTTTTTCAGGGTTAAGGAGCAGATAATTAAGAGTCATCCAAGTTTTTATGTCTTTCACGCAGGCACTAAGTCTGTCTACTTGATGGGTCTGATCAGGTTTCATTGATAAATAAAGCTGAGTGTCATCTGCATAGCAGTGGAAGTTAATGCCATGCTTTCTGATGATCATACCTAAGGGCAGCATATAAAGTGTGAACAGAACTGGACCAGTACTGAACCCTGCGGCACACGTAGGTTTACTTTAGAACATGGGGAAGATCTCTGGTTTACATTAACAAACTGGTACCTATCAGATAGATAGGATTTAAACCAGCTAAGGGCGGTTCCACTGACACCTATATCACATTCTAACCTCTGCAGTAGAATGTTGTGGTCGATGGTATCAAGCGCGGCTGAGGTCAACAGAACCAGGATTGAGACCTGTCCATCATCAGCAGCTAATAACAGATCCTTTGTGACTTTAACTAGTGCAGTTTCAGTGCTGTAGTGCATACGGAACCCTGACTGAAAAACTTCAAATAAATTATTGTCCTGCAGGTGGCGACAAAGCTGTTTAATCACAACTCTTTCAAGGATTTTAGAGACAAAGGGCAGATTAGAAATAGGTCTATAGTTTGCCAGTGTGTCAGGGTCTAGATTAGGCTTTTTCAAAAGTGGTTTAATCACTGCATATTTGAAGGACTGAGGACATAACCGCTTTCTAGTGAAGTATTTATTATATTAAGAATGGGATTTATAATTAGGGGGAGAATTTCTTTGAGGAGTCTACTTGGGATTGGGTCTAAAATACAAGTTGATGTTTTGGAGGACATAATGACTGAAGTTATCTCTGCCTGATCAACAGCAGTGAACCTATCTAGTATTACTGAAGGATTTGTATGGGACACTAGCTGCGGTCTGGGCTTGCTCAGTACTAATAGTGGGAGTCATTGCATTTAGTTTATCTCTAATAGTTGTGATTTTGCTGCTAAAGAATAGAAGAAAGTCATTGCCGGTTAGAGTAACTGGTATTGAGGGTTCTACTGCGCTGTGACAGTTTGTCAGCCTGGCTACAGTGCTGAAGAGAAATCTAGAGTTATTTTTATTTACTTCTATTAAATTTGAATAATATCTGGTTTGAGCCTTACGCAGAGCCTGCTTATAAGACAGTAGGCAAGTTTTCCATTCTTTTAGGGATTCTTCTGTGTGGGAGCGGCGTAAGGATCTCTCTAGTTTTCTTACCCTTTGTTTGTGAGAACGTAGTTCTTCATTGTACCAGGGGGAGGCTCGTTTTGGCCTGATGACTTTCTGTTTAAGTGGAGCTGCAACATCAAGAGCAGATTTTAGAGAGTTGACCATTGAGTCAACAGAGTTATCAATAGCACTGGGACTGGCGCTGCACAAACGTGCAGAAACGATGCACAAACGTTTGACACCATTTTGGGGTGAATCGGACATTTTGGGGTGAATCAGGCACACTGGGGGGGCCAACTTCACACTTTGGCCAATCCAAAACCTATAAATGATCAATACTCAAAAATGAAGCGTGCACAAACGCTGATATTGTGTGCACAAACAATGCACAAACGTTTGACACCATTTTGGGGTCAATGGGACACTACGGGGGGCCAACTTCACACAGGTCATATATATTTAGTTTGAAAGTCTATAAAAGTCTATCTTTTGGATCTCCCGCTCTGCAGAGAGATGCCCTGAACCATTTCCTCAGATGAGCACAGGGCCGTCTCACCTTGAATGGCAGAGCCGTCTGCGCGGCAGCGCAGGGCTCAGCAAAGGAGAGGGACTACACTCAGTAGATGTTTGCAAATGTTTAGGTGCGCAAATAAGTCATCAACTCATAAATGGGCTTACAAACCAAGAGAACTTTGTTTAGGAAATTATACAATCAGACCAGTCAATGGGAAATATTTCTGTGGGGGTTGGAAATTTTTTAGATGGGCTATAGGTCTAACGGCGTCCCTGTTACAAACCCAATGTCTTTTCCATGAAGGTGCTTCTATCAAACATGTAACAATATCATGTGTAATGTAAAGAAAGAGAAAAATCAGGTACAGGGCCTTTAAACGACGACATCATACACAGTATGTTTCTCAGCTGATTGTGCATGTCTTCTTTAACATTACTGTATCACATGTTTTTGTTGTGCTTCTGCTGACAGGATATGGAGGAAGACCAGTGACTGGAGATTATGAGAACTATAACAACTGTGGTTCTTCTGTACATGTGTAAGAAAATAAAAAAGAACTAAATAATAATAATCGGAGCTGTTAGTAAAAGAGTGCATCATTTCTCGGTCTTTCAGTGAGTTTTCCAGGAGCAGCCTTGTGATCCGCGGGCCGCATGTGTGTGTTTGTGCCTGACCCACTTCTACCTCCATCTCCAAACACTTGTAATGTAGGGCAGCAGTTACGCAGCTTCTACTCCTCGGGGGCTGAAGCTTTAACGCACCAAAAAGATCACTTCTCCCTGTGCCGTCACGTGCACTCTCACACGGGCACGCTCAACACTTTCAATAAACACTAACAGACGATAAGGTGAGTATTCTGGACTTTTCCTCCCACTCGCTCCACAATGTGCTGGTCGGCTGCAAGAGCTCGTTCAGCAACAGACTGTAACCGCTGCACTGAGAAATCATTCATCAAACTGTGAGACTCTGAAATTGTACAGGAACATGAAAATACATTTCAGTTAAATTAAACTGTTTTCTGTTTTTAGTGAGGGTTTAGCTGATAAAAAGATAGCTTTATAGTATTGTATTCTTTCTGTGATATTTAATGTGTATACTTTTTTTTTTTTTGATACGTCTATTTCCTCTGCTGATGGGCTGCATGTCTGTAACAAAAACAATGTCCCCTTGAATATTTTATTGACCTTAATTTAACAAGTAAGAAACGGTTGAGATCGAAACCTCCTTTTCAAGGGTCCAGTCAGTTCTTACACGAGGAAGAAGGTGCACATTTATATAACACTTTATATACTAAAAACATCCAACATGTGAACCTTCTGGCACCCACAGAAGGCCACCCAGCCCTGGCACAGAGATCACAGTGTTGTACCTGTTATAAACCTTGAAGCACAGTGATATACAGTGTCCAAGGATTTAAGAGATTTTGCCGTTGCATTAGTAAAAGTCATTCTGATTCTAGTTGTAGGAGACAGAATATGGCTTCACGGTGTGTGGTGTGTGGGTGTTTCTGTTGGTCTGGTGGTGAGGGGGTGGAGCTCACCTGGGCGCGTGTGCACGTGTGTGTAAAAGCGTGCACTTACCTGCAGCACAGTTGTTTAGCGTCAGGGAAGGGTAGGCGTAATTTTTGTTGACCGCCTGTTGTTTACGCCTGGTTTTGTCACAATCTACACTTCTTACCATAGTTTGCCTCATGTCCATCCTCTTTCTGCTGCGCTACTGATAGCTGCTTGTGTAAATAAATCTACAAACGCATGTTGGATCTCAGCGTATTTGTTCACAATAGTCGTCCAAGCGCGTCACAAACTACGAATCCAGGAGCCCACTTTGACCCTCACCGCGGCATCAAGGTTTGTCAAGGAAGCCACTACACTAGTAGTGGTTGTGGTAGTAGAAGTAGTAGTAGTAGTAGTAGTAGTAGTGGTAGTAGTATAGGACCTTAATATAAAATATTATAATTTAAAGGGCCTGTACCGGATTTTAATTTACTCTTGTTAAGCTCAATTCTTTATAAATTATGCTCTGTTCAGTAAAAGCAGCTAAATAAGAAAACACTTTGGGTCTGTAATATATAATCTGTGCCTGTTATAAACACATTTTGTTAGGAAATAATGAGTACAGAACCATTGCATTGTCACCTCTTTTTGTCCAATCAGGCATACTGTACACTATAAATCATGGGTAAATA
Source organism: Rhinogobius similis (assembly GCA_019453435.1). Classification (NCBI taxonomy): domain Eukaryota; kingdom Metazoa; phylum Chordata; class Actinopteri; order Gobiiformes; family Gobiidae; genus Rhinogobius; species Rhinogobius similis. Next base: position 32,440,762 of record CM033635.1, on the reverse strand, counting down.
ACTGCTTGACACTTTCCCAGACATGTGATTCTCTGTCATGAGAGTTAGAGGAACTCTATGGAAACAAGTGCGTAAGACTATTCCAGACAGTCGTATGTTAGTCATGGTGCAATATTGAGTGAAAGGAAGGACTATGTGGGCGGGGCTAAAGGTTCAAAATCATGTGTAGGCCTACACAAATGTAACGTGCAACACTAGACTAGACTGAACACTCTCTTCTTTTCATTTTAATGAGGCAAACAAAAAACTGTAAGTTTGTCATCTGTTGACAGCCCAGACACAGGTTGTTGTTCATGCGTTTGTTAAATTTGCCAACAAGTTGTCAATATCAAACTTCAACCTCTAGTTACTAAAGTTCACTTATTACTGTAGGATTTGTGGCACTTGATGAAACAAAACAATAATTTTCTCATCAAACTATTGTAGCTCGCTATGTTGTTGATGCATCATTGTTCAAAAACATTCCTGACGTAGCATTCAGCTGCATTCACACTGTTTTGAGGAATGTTTATTAGAAAATCCTCCCCCCTCCGAGCGTCAAACACACTTCCTGCAGAACTTCCTGGATTTTCTGACGTATTTTCAGACCTCATATTTTACTTATCTGAGAATATTCCACTTTTTAAAGTCCTTAAATCATCGCTAAACTCGTTCTGAGCATTTCTGCCTCTAAACACGATATCTGCTGCTGCAAATCCACATCATAACGTCTTTTACAGTGCAAACTTCACTAGATTGTACTTTGTGATGGCTGGACGCACTCAGTAAGTGTCATTTCATACTGGCTACCAACACCTGTCACAGAATGAATAAGAAACCTTTTTTTGTTTCAAAACATGAGATGGCAAATTTAAGGCACTCAAGAGCATGTTTGTTCAAAGGCTAATAATAGGAAAAATGCAGAATAGTTTTCCTTTAAGTGTCAAAAGCCAAAAAATAAAATCACTGAACAAATGTGTTGTTTATTCCCTCTATTTTTCCTCAACATTTGATCGTGTACTTCCAGTTTGTTTTTCCCACACTAGAGTCACGTTTTAATAGCGTCTCCAGTTGAGGGATATATTTAGGTGTTGTGCTCTCACACACATGGAAACACGCCGCTCTCTTGGAAGCCTCTCATTTTCTCGGTAGTAGCACTGGCGCCCTGTGCTAGCTTTAGCGTTTGTTTCTCTTTTCCTGGTGGACTTTTTGATCTTTCTCACCTCCGTGATGCCAGCTCCACTCGTTCGCGCCGTTCAAAGCCCGATCTCTCCATCTGTCCACTCGCTCCAGGCGCCGATACCTGCTGGAACAGAGCTTTACTTTTATACGAAGCACTAAGGGTCAATTCAGTATGAAGCTATAACATAAGTAGATCATTATTTTACGTTTTGTTTGTTGTAAACTGATATAATGATACAAAATGGGTAAATAATACAAACAGGTACATTTAAGTCTATAGTCATGTGTTTCATCTCTTTAGTTTTTTGGTCAGTTTGCTCTCTCAGTATATCGGCTTTCGTGTGGAAATAACAACTTTCACCTCGCCGCGGGTCACGTGATTCTAGCATCGGGCAGAAAAAAGTCTGCAAAACTCAGATCAAATTAATTTCTGTAATGAATATGGGTCAAATCAGTCTGACACGCACAGATTTATGGGCTAATAATCATCATACAAGTTTTATTCATCATGGACCGCACGTGAAATGATCTGTTCTCAGCTCAAGCGGTGGTAAGTGGCTAACACTAACTAAAAACAGTACAAACGATAGATCTTATTTCCAAATCTATGCTGAAAGGTGTGGAAATGTTTTTGAAATGATAATCTATTGTTTGTGACTGTTTTTAGAGGATCTTTTTCATGTGATTGTCTGAATTGTCTAAATGTGTTGATGTGTAATGAGCAATCTATGTTGCCATTTTGGCCAGGACTCCATGTGAAAAATAGATTAGTTATCTCAATGGGACTTTCCTGGTTAAATAAAGGTTAAATACAAAAATAAAAATATTAGCAACTCTGCTGCTAACGGTTTGTTTAAAGTGTTTGTTCATAATCTCAGGTCAACGATGTGTTTAAACAGCTCCATCTGCTTCATTCAGTCAGTTAAAGACCTGTCACTGTCTGCTGTAGTTTGCAATGCATTGTGGTCAGTATTGACCGGTCTAGTGACCTGGACATTACTTTTCAAGATGCATTGAGGTAATTCCAAAACTGTTACCTAGCAACCAAAATCCAAACCAAAATCCATATGAATTGGACAAAAGTTATGAATTGCCAATAAATAACTGTCAGAAAAATGTATCACTTGCTTCAAATTGTCCCAGTATTATCAATGATATGTCGCTTATGTTCGGTAATTTTATTTTAAACTTTTATTTTTCAAATTTTCCTCAGAAATGCATCTTGACTGATGTAAAACTATGATAAATATTTTCCGACACACCAAAGTCATAATTAGACAAACATGAGAACCTGTCGAATAGACTTTAACAATAATACGCAACACTCACATCGGACTTTTCAAGATGCCCAAAAGATGCTTTACAAAGAGGAGGCAAACATAGACCAACGATGAAGATAGTTATTGAAAGGCAGAGGTGGTTTTCACATGTGATGAGACAATTCTCAAAATAGTGTCGAATTGTTCAATACCGGTGTTTCGATTTGAAATGGGTGTTGGGTTCGATTCTCACGTGTGAGTGTTTCTGACTCAGACTCTCAGACTTCTATGGATGAAAACAATCATACACACGAATGTTATTGTTTCAGGGCTGTAATATTTTTGACAGTCGGAGGAGATTTTCAAACCAGGATTCATCAAACAAGCGTGAATGAAGCTAAATGCAACTCTAGGTGTGTTTTTGATGATGGAACAATATTAGAACATGGTTAAAAGCTCAAACAAGTACATTTTGCATAATATTTGTCCTTGAAGGAGGTAAAGGGAGGTCAGGGTGCAGCGGAGAACGTTCTTAAAGTACAGTGATCCCTCGCTATATCGCGTTTCATCTTTCACGGCTTCGCTGCTTCACAGATTTTTTTTACAGTGCGGATATTTTTACAGTGCATCCACTGAATTTCAGCGCACGCACAAGAACGGGACCCTTTGATAAGTCGTTCATTGCAGTTCTCAAATATAGTCGAAGGTGGCATATCCGTTAATAAAAAGAGCGCCAACAACTCCCCATAACAATGTTCTTCACCTGCGCCTTCAGTAGAAACAGACGCTACAGCGGAGCGGAGTCAGGACGAAGAGGCACAGCTGGGACTGTGAAATACGCCAGTGACAATGTTTCCAACCTATATCAACTATACTATACTATATCAAAATTATTGTTTTAAACAAATTTTGGGCTTTAAAACAGGTTTTGATTTTTGGTTTCATTCCATAGTTCAGTATTGCATTGTAAAATAATAAAAAATAAAGCTGTGACTACTTCACGGATTTCACTTTTCGCGTGTTATTTTTGGGACGCAACTCCCGCGATAAACGAGGGATCACTGTAGTTCAAAATGTTGACAGAATGTACTGATGGGTTTGCTGATATCTAATTCTTAAAATGATTTATTAAAATTGTAAGTCAGTTGTAAGGCAATTTGAGTTTTAGGCCAGTTTCGGTCAAATCTTGTTTACTCAAAAACTAAATAATAAATGCAAAATCCCCTGCAACTAATGCGTACAAAATGAACCAAGACATTTAAACTTGGTTCTGTCCATTTTTCAGATTTAAAGTTTTTAAACATAAAATGCCTTATTTCCATATGAAAACTTTACATGAAGAAAAACTTGAAATCTTTTTCTTACATTTATGAGCGTGAACTACACAAGAAGTTTTGAATTGATTACTTTTCCTATATAGTGTCTCGCCCTCAGTATATAAAACAGAACAGAAAAACACAGCAAACAGAAAACAACCAGACAGAGAAGCGAATAAAAAAAAGAAGAAAGAAAAAGGGCAGCTAAAGACATCCACAGAAAATGAGGGCATTCCATTTGATCCAAAGTCTGTCAAATTTATCTGTGTGAGTTTTTTTCCATTTTACTTTAGCGGATGATAATGTCAGTCCAGTCCTTGATTGTTGATTCAGTTTGCGTCAAAAAAAGTTCCTCTTTGTCAGTTAGAAAACATTCTGTATTGAGTCTTTTGTGCCTTCCACTCTCTTTGCACAGAACAATTACCTCTGAATATACGTTTTAGTCATTACAGTGTGCATTTAAGCCCTATTCAACATTCTAATTGTGCAGGTACTTATAGCTGGACTTGAGTGGAAAATGATTGTTAAGAGCCCTGTATTTTGATTCAGTCGACCATCAGGTGAATAGGTTAGATTAGCCCTAACCACTTCTGTGAATAACATGCAAAGATGTTGCTATAGTAACAATGGGCTCGTGTTGACAAAAGAAGCATTATGTACATTAGAGTGATGTTGTTTACACATGAGCGAGCTGAGCCCGTGCCCCGCACAAATACATGGAACTCATTATGACTCAAGGTTCTCACTGCAGTGCAAGTTTTCATGGAAAACAGCTATGTATTCAAAATGAACTTAGCTTTTAATGTTCCACAGTATGGCATTAAACATACATTTTTATCATTCATTCAGTTACAAGTGTTCACATTGAAAAAATATATATGCAGCGATTTTCATGTAATTGAGTACCGGTAATCCATACTGGTTAAAAGCTCTGATACCAGTGGTGATTAGAGCCAAGAGTTAACCTTTAGAGTTAAAAGGTTAAAGCTCTAAAACAGTTTTGGACAGAACGTATCATTAAATAAGTGTGCGACTAACTCACTCGCGACCTGCAGGAAACGCAATGTTTTTTCAGGCCTTATTCAACAAGTTTTCCCACTAAATGATCCGTTTGTTGACTTCCCTTTAGTTTGAGTGGATTTGAAAGAAGGAGAAGAGCTGTGTGTGAACAGAGCTCAGGAGGATGAGGAGCTGCTGCTGCTAAAGAGGAGGAAGAACAACACGATGATGACTCAAGGACTGGAGAAGTACAGAGCGAGACTTTGAGCCTGATAAATCTAAATAGAACAAGACGCTCACAGAATGGGAAAGTGTGAAGGCACATTTTACTCTAACAAAGAATTCCAGCCTACAGCCGTGTCTCTAAACATGGTGCTAAGACAATTACAGGCTTATCACACTTTTGTGAAGAGGGTTCACTTCAAACTGGTTCTATATATCTAAAACTCTATTCTTACTGTATAATTAAATTCTTTAAAGGACTTAAAGTAATATTTATTTGTTTACAATTTACAAAAGTGTTGTTTCAAAATAACCAAACAAAGTTTCACTAATATATATTATATAATTACCTAGACTTTAAATGTAGATGATGGTGTGCGTGGATGACCTCTGCACTGATCTGACCTGAGAGTTGGGCTAGTATACAAGACAAGCAGGTGACTCCAGCTTAAATGCTTACAAAGTTACATAGTGGACCTTTAAATGTCTTGCAAGGACACCACAATATTTCAAAATGCCATTGCCTCACTGAACTGGTCCATTTATCCATTTACTTTACTTTGGTTAGTGGGCGAACAGTCTATCACTTATTGGAGCAAAGCTGTGGGGGAATAAATGTCTGCAGGATCTGTTAGCTTTCCCTCCAACAATTTACTCAGTGTTTCATGTAGTACATAAAAGTGAAACGGTATCATTTGCATAATTTTCATAAATAATAAAGAGACTTTGTCTAATTGTCAGAGACAGGTCTTGTCACAGTGACTATCAGAAGAGCCGATCCGTTGGACCAATTGGTTTCAAGTTGGTTTCTCTGCTCACCAAATCAAATGAACTGGAAGAGCGAGGCATGCTGGGTAACAAATCTTGCTGTAATCAGAAAAAAATTTCAAGCTGGACTCGAACCTTGGTCTTCAGAGCTCAAGTGCACTGTCGTACCGACAACACCATTAGCGCTCATTAACACTCAGAAATATGTGGGTGTATAATTTAATTAGGCCTGTGCTGCATGTCTACAGCACTGAAGGCAACTGAAGAACCATAAGATGTCAAAGGTCATTCATTCATTCATTTTCTACCGCTAATTCCCGTTAGGGGTCGCGGGTGACTGGAGCCTATCCCAGTGACTTTGGGCCTTAGGCGGGGTACACCCTGGACAGTGGCCAACTCGTCGCAGGGCTGACACAGAGACAGAGACAAGGACAGACAACCATTCACTCTCACATTCATTCACTAGGGACAATTTAGAGTTGTCAATTAACCTACACAGTCATGTCTTAGGACAGTAGGAGGAAGCCGGAGAACCCGGAGAGAACCCACGGTAACACGGGGAGGACATGCAGACTCCACCCAGAGAGATTGTGTGATGTTGGGGTGGTCCGGGATTCGAACCCACGATCTCCTTATTGGGAGGCAGAAGGTCAAATGGGTTAAACCTTTGGCCACCTACCAGAGGATTTGCCTGAGTGCATGCTGACGAGGTGTCTTTGGGTAAGACATTTTATTTCCATGTTTCCACGGCTTCACCTTGGAGTGGGTTGGTACGGTCCCACAGAGCCTCCACTGTCTGAAGTGAACCGTACCGGCCCGTTTAAGTCATCCAGAGTGGTCCCTGAGAGGTCTGGCTTCCAAAGCAGTCTCCCTCCTTAGGTTATTGAACAAGAGAGAACGCAGCCTCAGATGAAAACAAAACTGAAAAAATAATAACTTCTCACAAACGTCTTTCTGTGGTAAACTGCCATATTTCCACTGATGGTAGGATGTTGATCTGACATTCTTTGGAAAAAAAATGGCAAATTTTAGTGACAGCTCTTGGTTATCAATGCACGACACAGGCTTTAGGACCAAAAATGTTATAATTCCAGTGCATAAAGTATTTAACATCAGCCAACATAAAGAGAGGTTAAAGGTCCCATATTCTGCTATTTTCCCCTTTACACAGTCTATTCTAAGGGCTTTGTTGATACATTTTTGCGTTGTGCAATATCCATAACATAACAGTTTCCAAAAAACACCCATCTCTTGGACTGGCCCCCCTCCTTGCAAAAGCAAACGGCTCACTCTGAGATCTGACCCCCCCGAACAGAGAGCAGGCTGTCTCCCCCGCCCAACCCGCGCGCCTCCCCCACCCAACCTGTGACGAAGCCTAGAGCGGAGATGTTGCGCATGCGCCGTGTGCTCCGGTAAACAGCGATACACAAACACAGGAATAAACATTTTATCCTCCTGACGGTGCGTCGTGCTGAGTCCTACGTCCTGGATCTGACCTGGAGTTTGACGTGCTCCAGTACCTCGACGACGGACGTTGCCGTTTGGTAAATAACAAGCTAAATCTTCTATCTGTTGTATCCATCGTGTAATTACTGTGTAGCATTAGCATTAGCTGTTTTTATTCTGCGGCTGCGTACTTCCCGGAGGCGTGGCTTAAACACCGCGTCATCCTAGTGAAGCGCGTGATCCTTGTGAGGAGCCCCCGTCTGCTGCTCAGCCGAGGGGGACGGAAAAGACAGTTCTCTAGCATAAACATGCGGGAATCAATCAAAAAACCACTTTGGGCACAACATACGAGGCCCAAATAGCACTGTAGGAAGGTTAAAACCTCTGAAAGGTCGATTTCAACTGAAAGACTAAACGTCTTTGTGGAAGAAGTAAAGAAAAAGCTAATGATAAACTGGAGGTAGTTTCCTGTTTCCTCTAGCTGTAGCCACAGCTCACAGCCACAAACTTAGAATCACTAAACACATTTTTGTGAATTAATGAATGCCTTATGACTAAAAGTATAATTCAGGTAAGATTTAGGCATGTATTTCTTATATGTATTTATCTGGACGTATTCATGAAGACAACATTTATGATGTTTGTGTGACATCAGTTGCACATGTAACAAGCCTCTGGACCCAGGGCTTTGGAAATTCATTCTGCCATGGACTTATTTACCAGGCCTTGGACTAAATGGGACTCAAAGTGAGATACTGCAGGTGACTAGGAAACATCTTAAATTTAAAGATAGAAACTCCTGTAGTTTAATGGCCAAATGTCACATCTCTGGGACATTTCTGAATCTGAAAAATGGGCAGAACCAGCTTGAAATGTTTTGGTTAATTTACATGCTACTAAAAACCTTTCGGATTTCTCATTTAATTTTTGAATAAACTAGATCTGACTGAAAATTGTCCTAAAAATTCAAATTTTGCCTACTTTTTTTTACTTAAAACTTTACTAAGTCAGTTTTAAATTAGATAACAAAAAATCCTTCTGTACGTTTTGTCAAAATCTTGTTCAGTCCCAGATTGTATGGTTTGGTGAGTGTGATCTCCTTTAAGGCTCATCTTTATGTAAACTCACCTGTTCAGACAATCCTACACCACATAACTCAGTCACTCCAACACCATCATCCAGTTCTGTACTGTGGGTTTTATTCTGTTGTAGTTTTTTTCTTGTTGTCATGTACAGTGTCCTTGGGTGTTTTGAAAGACGCGTATAAATAAAATGTATTATTATATTATTATAAATTATTTTTAAGAAAAATTCATTTTAAGAAAACAGCTTTTGAAGTTACAATGTCCCAGAGAAATCTATGGATGAAGTGGATTAAATGAAACAATTAAAGATCTTTAGGAGCAGACTGGACAGTTGGTTGTTTCCACTTGAAAGCCGACATGTTGTGACTGACAAAACAGGAAAAAAAAAAGTTTTGCCATAAATGTTGGATAATTTATGTCATACGTTTTGTTCGCTCTTTTCTTTGGAAACATTGTGGGGTTTGAGTCATTTTTTTGTGTCAGTATCATTCCCCACTGTGTCATGTTGTATGTTTTGCTTAAAAATAAAAAACTGAAAAAGGAAATGCATTCTGCCAAGACAGTTCCAAAGCTGCATAACGGCAACTGTAATCCAGAGCGTTTCTTGTTTTTAAAAGTTTATACACCTTCACCATGCAGACTTCATCATTTCCGAGCTCAAATTGCCTTCATTACACTTAATCCCTCACCGCTACCCGCTACTGCTTTTAGCCCGAGTGTGTCTAGTTCGAAAAGCGCCCGAAAACAAATCTGCCTCAGCTCCAGTGGCAATACAAGAGCGTACTGGGGAACGAGGCTCATTTGCCCAAGGAACAGCAGTCTGACAGAGGCTGAATTTGAATAGAGTGAACTTAAACGACACCAGACAACTCCTTGGATAAACTTGAGTGAGAGCCGTAGCCGCGGGGGAGTGTTGGCTGTCATTATCAAATACAACAGAAGAACGCACGGGGTTTGCTAATGGGCTGCAGAGCTGTTGTGTTTGCCTTCAGAACGGGAGATGGATGTTTTGCGCTCGTAATATTTCGCATAATGTTCAAATCGCGCCCTCAGAGATGTGAATTACGCTCAATTGTGCTTTGTAAAGATGCAAAATTGTATTTGCATAGGCGAAGACGTGGAGGACAATTTGCTGATGTTATCGACTGTAGAGAAGTAGTAGCATGGTTTATCGCTGAGTTCCAATACTAAACAGTGGAGCGCATTAAAAAACACTTGGGCTGAAATGTTCAAATGTTACAGAGTCATTGTAACATTTCACCGGAGAATATGACTGTGTTTATTAACGCTTGGGTATCTGATTTTCACACCATGAAACCGGAAGTATGTTTTTATTTTTATGTTTTTATTCACATAGTTTATAGCATTCAACACACACATACATACTGTTACGACCCAGAGGTACCGAACACATTAAAGAGGACACAGGAGTCAAAGGGGTTACAAAATATAAATAGTTTTTTTTTTTTTATTAAGTTAATTTTAATTTACTTTAAAAATGTCAAAAACCCTTCCCGTGCCCAAAACAAAGTACAACAGAAAGGTGGACCTGGTGAGAGGGCCAAACGGAACAAGAAGATGAGGCACCGAGCCAACCCCGTACAGGGCCATAGAAGCCGGTGCCGGCCTTACTAACTGAAAGGCAAAAAGGTTCCCAAACTAACCTGAACAAACAAAGGCGAAAATTGACCCACCGGTCCCACCAGGTCAAAACAAAAAGCTAAGTGCAGCGAGCAGCCAGCGTGGTGCGGCCTGCACCGAGCTGCACCCAGAGCAGGGGAGTGGGACGGGCGCGCCTCAGGAGGGTGAGGCGGTGCACAGCAAGAGCGAGAGAGAGTGCACCACAGACACGCGTCTGTTTATAGTCCGCACCCAGCCACGCTACAAAACCACAAACAGACATTAAAACGACGTGAGGAAATGTGCAAAAGGTGCCCCAGCATCTAACACATACAAACATATACGTACACATATACACATATATACATATACATGCATATACACACATAAACACATACATATATCTGTATAAAATAATAATAACAATACAACTGTATAACAATGCAATAAAAGAAAAAGTAATAAGATACTTATAGGCTGTGTTTCAGTCGTCAGAAGATTTATTTGAGTATGTTTGTGCTAATTACCAATGCTAATCATTCATTAGCATTTTAACTTGCGTTTTAAAACGCAAATGTACTTGTGTATGATGTGATTTGTTTCTGTGATGTGATTTCCTTTTGAGTTTACATTTGTTCACATTAGGACTAGAACCAAGATGGCTGGCGGTGGTGTATAAGTCACATGTCTGGTATGAGCCAATACAAAACAAATAGACTTGAAATGTATTGCATTTTATTTAGTTTTATTTAGTTTTTATTGTTAAAAACAATATACAGTCCCAATCAAAAGTTTAAGACCAAATTAATAAATGGAAAAAGTCACATTTTCCTGTTTGGATTTTAACAAGGTTCCAAGTAGAGCTTCAATAAGCAACAAGACAGAAGTGAGACAAAATAAAACAAAGTTTGAGTAAACATTTTATTGAAAACAACAATTAAACGGTTCTGCAGCTGATCAAATGTTTAGGACCACATGCCTTTCAAAGCCCAAATTTGTGTTAGTGTCATTTTCTGTCAATTATTCACACTGTCATGACGTGACAAAAAAACATTCTCTTTTTGAAGGTGGTTGGGTTGTTGAGCTGCACCAGGGCCTCTGTCCATCACTGCTGAGGTGGGACGCAGTAAGACAGTCATTTGGAATTTCTTAAAGGATCCTGAGGGTTATGGAACAAAATAGTAATTTGGAAGATCCAAAAAACAACACCAGCACTGAGCCGGAGGATCTGATTGGCCATCCGTCAAGACACTGGACAGGCCTCGACTCAAATTAAGGCTGAGGGTTATTGGGCTGCAATCAGCATCAGTAACAGACGCATCTGTGAATAAAGGGCTTCAAAAACAAGAAACATCTTCAAAGACCTCGTCTCCTTGAACACCACAGAACTGCAACTTGGACTTTACAAGAGACACCAACATGGGACACTGAAAGGTGGATGTTTTATTCTCTGATGAGAAAAATGTCACCTTGATGGTCCTGATGGTTTCCAGCATTACTGGCACGACAGGCAGATCCACCTGAGATGTTTTCTACACTCCACAGGGAGGGGGCGCCATAATGATCTGGGGTGCTTTTCCTTCAGTGGAACAATGGAGCTCCAGGTGGTGCAGGGGCCCCTGACTCTGTGCAGATGTTGCAGAGAGCATCCCTCATGACTGAGGGCCTCGTCTGTGGAACCACTGGGTTTTTAACAGGACACACTACAGTTCACAAAGCCCCAGGACAAAGGACTTCTTCAGGAGAAGCACATCCCTCTTTTGGACCGTCCTGTGTGTTCCTCTGATCTAAATCCAACTGAGAACCTTTGGGGACGGACAGCATGGGACGTTTACACAAATGGAGCACAGTTCAGACGTAGATGTCCTTCATGAGGCCGTCTGCACCACTTGGACAAATGTTCCTCTCACCTCCTGGAAACACGTGCATCAAGGCCACAAGCAATTTATAAAGTGATCAACAATAACTGGAGCTACTTATTACTGAGTTCATGTTTGGGACTTTGATTTCTGTTTTCAGGGGTTTCGTTTTTTGTTTTTTTTTGAGGTGTGGTCTTTAACTTTTAATCAGCTGCAGAACGGACTATTTCAGTTTAAATGTTATTTTCAATAAAATGTTTACTCAACCTTTTTTTTTGTCTCACTCCCATTTCTTGTTGCTTATTGAAGCTCTACTTGGAACCTTGTTAAGATCGAACCATGAAATGTAACTTTTGCCATTTGTTCAACAGGTCTTAAACTTTTGATCAGGACTGTACACACAAGATCAGAACAACAGTGCTAACTAGCAGTGCAAACATGAATAGATGAAATATGAATTAATAAAGGGGTGTTATGTACGGCACTTGATTCAAGATGGAAAAAGATATATTTCCGATGCAACCCTGCATTACATGAAGGGACGTGGTGTAGCTTTGCAGAGAAGGGAAATAAACTCAGATAGAGCTGTTTACTGTATCTTTAGAGACATAAACTTGGAATTACTGACTGAGACGTACGACTAAAAAGTAAATATTCAGGAACTATTTAGGTTTTATTTAGTAAGAAAACATTTGTTATGTTTGGGTGATGTCAGGCAGAGATCTGCCCCTGGCACCAGAGCCAGGCCCTGAGCATGAAAACACAGTCCGCCAGTAATTATAACTGGACCAAAGAGCTCCAGGGAGAACCGGCCTTGGCACCAGAGCCAGTCCAAAAGTGCCTTTCAAGTTCTTTTCAGTTCTGCCATTTTGAAAAGGAAGTCAATCGTGCTAGTTCTATTAATATTTCTAATATATATTTTTAGATCAATATCATATGATATATGAGTACCACTTTACAATCACTACATCTTAATTTGCTTTAACAAAACATGAACAAAGACTCAATCCACAATGAATACATCATTTATAAACCATGATTCAGGATTAGTAAATACTTCATTAAGGTTATGGTTAGGAATTAGGGCTAGAGTATTATCTAAGTAGTTGCTAAGCCTGCATCATTCTTAATAAACTATTTGTTCACTTTGAATTAAGTCTTATTAAGGAATAAGAGCAATTATTATAAAGTGTTACCCAATATTTCAGTTTACAGTGAACAGGTGTAAAATAATGATTTATGTATATTTTATATATACATATCATAATTGTTTACAAGATACAGTATGAAGCTTATTATGTCACCTTTATCGTTGGCTGATCTTGTAGCTATCTGGCTGGCACACCGAGCAGTCTTTGAAACATTTAACATTTTTGAGCTCAGTTTTCAACATGACATTTTTGGAAGAAATGTTACTTGTGCAGTTAGGGACTGTTAGATGTGTGAACTGAGCTCGTACCTCTGAAATGTGTGACATCAAATGCAACACAAGGAAATACTTGGAGGGAACGGAACGATGTCTAATGACTCACTGAAACAACAGAAAGTGAGGCAGTCTTGTCCTGGCAGCTGTTCCTCTCCTCAAACCTGGCACGGTAGCGCAGTGGTTAGTGCTCCTGCTTCACGGCAAGAAGGTCCTGGGTTTGACTCCTGGGCAGCACAGTGCGGAGTTTGCACGTGGTGTGTTTGTGAGTGTGAATGCAACAGATGACAACAGCCCATGGCTGATTCTGCTGTTACATGTTCATTAACACGTGCTGTCCTGACCAAATAAACAGATGACACGTGATCTGCTGACTTTATCTGACCTCCTGTTTAATTGAGACTGCTATTTTTCCACATTTTAGTTCTGAAGTCCTCAGACAGTTCTCTTTTCCTCTTTCTGTCCTCTGTTCTGTTCTCCATGCTTTGTGTGGCACACACAGACACACAGTAACCTCTCTCCTTTTTATCTGCTTTCAGGGGGGATTTTTCGATCGCTAACAGCTATTACTTGGTTCAGGTGAGTTTAAACCAGCATCACATGCTTGGAACTAAGTTTTATCCATATATTGATCCACAATTTTGTCTAGCCCAGTTTTGGAGTTTTGTGTGAAAAAAAAAAAAAAATCAGGGGTGTGCAAATCCATCCATCTTTCCATCTATGTATGTGTCTATGTATGTATCTATCTCTCTATCTATGTCTCTCTTTATTGTAATCTCCATTTGTTTGACATTAGGGTCATTTAAAACTGAATGAGGTGTGACCACACAATCCCGCTCACCCATGTAACAAAGTGCTTTGCTGTTTGTTTAAGGCTCATGCCCCGGCTGAAGGGGCCTCGTGGAGCAGTCAGGGTCTCCTAATGCCTGTGTGCTAACGGGAGGAGGGGTCAGACCTTTGTGTTTCAAACGGCCCACGCTGAGGAATGTGAGCTGTGAAGGGCACTGGAACAAAAAAAAAAGAAAAAAAAAGTTTGAATCCAGGGATTAACTGGTGCCGAGAGTGACACTTGTGAAGCTCATTGGTGTGTGTCATGTTTTATTCATTGTTCTTTTAATCACTGCTAACTGAAGTCTTTGTACGGAGAGTTTCTACATAAAAGGAAAGTTTACACGCAGCTGGGAAAATGGAAGTGCTGCCCTAGTTTGATTAAAGTACAAGTGGTAAAGTGCATGTTAATACCTGACTTTGATTGGACATTACGTAAATGACGATTTTGGTTTGTTACATAACTGGATAAAGCATTTCAAATCTGTCCTTACAATCTGGAAATCAAAACATACAAAGAGATAAAGGTTTAGAACTGTACAGTAGAATTGGACTTTTAACTGTAATTATGAAACAAAAACGGGCACAAACTTCAATGTTTTCTCAAATTAGCAAGTTTTCCCCCAGAATAATGCTTAGCTGCTATTTTTCCTAAAACTCTTGACTAAAATGAGCCCCAGTTCAAACTGAAGCTGTTTCTAAACCCTGTGGAGTATAAACAAATGTCTGGACTCTTTGTGAAGCTGAGATGTCATAGTTCTGGTACTTGTGTGGGATAAGAGTGAACAAAGTCTGCACAGAGGAATATCATATTTTCTTTGGTAAATATAAGGAGGAGTAAACCTGGTGTCTGGTGCATGCTCTGACTGGCTCTAGTTTGGGCTTTTGTCGAGTTTTGACAATTCCTCTTTCAAAGCTGAAGCTAATTTAACCAAAAATAAGATTTAGGAACTTGTAAGACTTGTAAGAAAAAGTCCAGGCATAATCCATATTAAGTATTTTTGAATTTTAGGTCAATTTTTAAATTTGTGGGTGTGGAGAACATACTGACTCCGATTCATCCCGTAATGGTTGATTAGACTGAAAATAAGTGGGTTACAGCTTTGTTTTTATGTGCAGCTTGATAAATTCCTTTCATCAGATGGTGGACAAGAAGGAATAAATTAAGAAAAAGTCAGAGGCAATTAGTGGGAGGAAGCCAGCCCTGAAGAGACACAGAAAGGACATGCAGACTCCACCCAGAGAGATTATGTCATGTTGTTCAGGCCCAAAGATCGAACCCATGATCTCTTCATTGGTAGTGCTCACCCACTTCAACATGTCTGTCTCTGTTAGTGCTGCATTTGTTGTCCTGGATGACTAAAATGTCTTCCTCATAAAGCTATCTGATCATGACAACTAGTTACAAGACTACCTCCAGAAGGGTTAATTACCTGTTTATTCCCATAAATTCCCAATATTTTCCTGCCAATTCCCATAAATTCCCAATATTTTCCTGCCAATTCCCATAAATTCCCAAAAAATCTCAAATTTTGCAACTTTCTTAGCCATCAATGCAAAGTCACATGGTAGAACTGGGTTGTGGATTGGGCCGTCACAACCCTCCGAACTGTGACTCATGTTTGTGAAGGACAATGGCCA
This sequence comes from Rhinogobius similis, assembly GCA_019453435.1. Lineage (NCBI taxonomy): Eukaryota > Metazoa > Chordata > Actinopteri > Gobiiformes > Gobiidae > Rhinogobius > Rhinogobius similis. The sequence goes on along the minus strand of CM033635.1, from coordinate 32,425,135 downwards.
GGATACAACTTGATAAACCAGTTTTTAATTATTTGATATATATGGTGCTGTGGCTTAGTTGGTTAAAGCGCCTGTCTAGTAAACAGGAGATCCTGGGTTCAAATCCCAGCAGCGCCTTTTTGATAGATACATTTGAACAATCAAACCTTTGCTGCTGAGAGTCTGCCATCTGCTTCTGACACAGATGTTGTTTGCCCTGCCTCGACTGTTTCATGGAATAGCAATGAACGACCAGCACCCAGGCCAAGTTACAAGTCAGATTTGTGGAGAGGCGAGCCGCTCACAGTAAAGGGCACATTGGAATTCACTGCATGCCCCATCATATGGCAGGCAGGAAGGCGAGTGAAGGCAGCTGCAGTTGCTTTTCAGCCGCCTTGATCTCACATGCTTCATCTGAATTGGTTAAAGAAGCCGAGGAAGCTCCTTTTCTTATCATTGACCTGGGCATGCGACAAGCACCGTCCCTATTGACTGCAAATTGATCAGTGAATTAGGAAGGAGTTAGGAAAGAAGACATGATGCTTCCTGTCATAGCTCCTTTAGCATGGGAACCTCTAGAGCTTTGGTCAGCTGTGGTGGATGGATCACATTAGGACCAGAGCTCTGTGGTGCTGTTGCGGTCACAGGCTTTGATCGCACACTAGCGAGACAGCATACACACCGAATAACTGATCATTATTATAGAGGAAAGGCTTGCGGTGAACTCCGGCGCGTTCACCTACACCTACATCTAAAGTGTAACCTAAAGTAAAGTTAGGCTTCACTTGTTCACTTGTCATATCACATTGTGTTATGAAGCGAACATCGCAAATACAGACTGTCTGATCAAACTAAAGCCACCAGCACCAGCTGCGTTTACAGAGAGTCACCGCAGTGTGTGAGAAGTATCAGTGAACAGGAGGTGAATCACACACAGGAGGGCAACTCTCCCACTTTCTCCTGTGTTTCTTCTTCTTTTTTTTTTTTTTACATCCCTCCATAATAAGTCGACAAAGAGCAATACTTCACTCACAAACAAAGCTTCTTCTAAAGCTGCCGATACTTGGACTCATGACTCCTGCAGCTGAACTTTTTATAATTCACTGACGCAAGAGCCAGAGTTGAACCACTGTTTCAGATAAAGAGACAGGACCTCCTTTAAATCTCAGGCTTTTGCAGATCAGTAATGATTGACCCTGATAATACATGACTTCATTAATATCAATTTGAGCTTTTTACTAAAACATATAGTTTGAGGGTGTTTATGGCTTATAAGGTATTATCATTTCTAAATTCTAAAATATACCAAATATGCCTTAAAAATGTAAAACTTCTAGCAACTAAACTCTCCTATTTATAGATTTTGTGGGTAAGAAAATTGTACTTTAGTGCGTTTCAAGTCTGTCTCTGTTGCGGCCCCCGACAAGCTCTGATTTTCTAAATTCGGCCCCCTCTCAAAATGAGTTTGAGACCCCCGATGTTGAGTCTGGGACATTTGTAGTAAACTCTGCTCATGTGGATGTGTTTATATCAGGGTACTGTTCAGCGCTCACACTGTGCAGGTGTAGTGCAGCTTTATGTTCAACGGTAGCAGTCATGTCACTCATGTACAGTCACTCGTGTTGTGATGGAAACATTGATTGTGAAGATTAGAAGGTTAAAACAAATCTCATGAACATCAGCACAGTAGAAAAGGAGGCATGTGCTTCTTGTAGTCCGTGTTCTGGGTGTTGTAGTTTTTTCTGAACAGCTGTTGTTCGTAGCTCTGGTCAGGAGGATTCAGATCAACCTTAAACATTTTGCTAAAACGTGGTGAACATGATTATATTTAAGATTTTACAAAAGATTTTCCCATTGGTCCTCAGTTTGACAGTTTTTGCGAAGTTTATCATTTTTCTTCCTGGTTGGACATGGGCAACAAATATGACACGGATTCTACAACTGTTACCTAGCAACTAAGGGCCAAAATTGATATATAGATGGCACATTATTTAGGAATTTACAATAAATACTTGATAAGACCTTTATTTTGATGAAAAATGTGTCAGCTGTGTTCAAATTGGTCTTGTATTTTCAATGGCATGTCGCTTTTTGATGACATCACAGAGGGATTCCATTTTAGAACTCAGCTCTACTTCCGGTAATCATTAAAACTTTTATTCTTCAAAATGTCCTCAGAAACTGCAACTTCACTGATGTAACTATGATGAATATTTTCCGCAGATGCCCTCCCACCAAACTAATCAATAATTAGACAAACATGAAAAGCTGTCATATAGACTTTGAACACGCCCATGCTCTTTTGGCTGTGAGAGGGTGTGACGTGTCTTCATTGTGACACTTCAGTGGTGTGTGAGGTAGGCAGGTCTGTTGTTGTGTGACTCATTCTGTGATGGACAAAGGACAGGATCACACATACAACTTGATAAACTGGTCATTGATTTTTGCTTTTGTGTGGTGCTGTGGCTTAGCTGGTTAAAGCGCCTGTCTAGTAAACAGGAGATCCTGGGTTCAAATCCCAGCAGCGCCTACATGGACATTGTTTATGCAGTTTAAATGCAAATATAACATTGTGTGACTTAGATTCTTGATAGAGCAAGTCTGTCTCCTTAAAGGTCCCATAACATGCTAAATCGACTTTTCAGAGGTTTTAACCTTCCTACAGTGCTATTTGGGCCTCGTATGTTGTGCCCAAAGTGGTTTTTTGATTGATTCCCGCATTCTTTCACTAGAGAACTGTCTTTTCCGTCCCCCTCGGCTGAGCAGCAGACGGGGGCTCCTCACTAAGATGACACGGCTTCACTAGGATGACGCGGTGTTTAAGCCACGCCTCCAGGAAGCGCGCAGCCGCAAGAATAAAAACAGCTAATGCTAATGCTACACAGTAATTACACGATGGATACGAGAGATAGAAGAGTTAGCTTGTTATTTACCAAATGGCAACGTCCGTCGTTGAGGTACTGGAGCACGTCAAACTCCAGGTCAGATCCAGGACGTAGGACTCAGCACGACGCACCGTCAGGACGGATAAAATGTTTATTCCCGTGTTTGTGTATCGCTGTTTACCGGAGCACACGGCGCATGCACCATCTCCGCTCTAGGCTTCGGCACGAGTTGGGCGGGGGAGGCAGCCTGCTCTCCGTCCGGGGGAATCAAATCTCAGAGTGAGCCGTTTGCTTTTGCAAGGAGGGGGGCCAGTCCAAGAAATGGGTGTTTTTTGGAAACTGTTATGTTATGGATATTACACAACGCAAAATTTTATCAACAAAGCCCTTAGAACAGACTGTGTAAAGGGGAAAATAGCAGAATATGGGGCCTTTAAATGCTGCGTTTGTTGGCCTGGATGACACTAACTAGTCCTGGTGATATGATGATAAAAATCGATTCTGAGCTCGGCCCTGTGACAATCTGCAATTTTTGTGAAATCGTCGTATCGTGATTCAATGTTTGTCTCTTTAAAGCAGCTGTCTGTTCAAACACACTTTTTCAGTTCTGTCTTAGTTGGGTAAAAATTGTAGCAACGTTTTTGTAGAGTTATCCCTAAGACAAAAAATTCCAAGGCACTCTGTTAATTTAAGAAAAATAAAAAATCCTTTATTACAGCATGGCTAGACATAAAATACACACCAGAGCGTATCGGCCCAGTGTGGCCTTCTTCAGGGTACAAACAGGCCTACAGGTGTGTGAGCCTCCTTTTATAGGGCGGGACCTGAGCTCCACCTCTTAGAATTACAATATTTATTAGCGTTGCACCTTTTCTCCTGTTGTTTTAGCCTCTGAAGCCTCGGAGCAGGTGACTTTATTCACCTCTTATTGGTCAGGGCTGTACAATTCAACGAAATAAACAAAATATCTTGCTTTGATTTGAATAAACACTGTAGTTTGGATTAAATCTGAAACAAAAAAGCGTCAAAAGCGCTACAAAAAGCGTTAAAATTTTGTTCGACGTGACTAAAAGCGACAAATGAGCGAATAAAATGACAAAGATGCGACTAAATGTGACATATGGCAAACACAACTGAATGTGACAAAATGTGAAAAAACAAAAAAAAATTGTGTTTGAAATTTGAATTTGAACAGAATCATATTATTAAAACATACATTGCAAATCTAATCACAGTCGCACTGGTCATAAAAATCACAATTTGGTATTTTTTTGTTGCACAGCTCTAATATAGGCAATAGAAAAATACAAAGTGAACATGAATCGTGATTAAATAAAAATCATGATAAGAAAATTGTGATAATTTTTTTGCCATATCACCCAGCAATATACCCTCGCCCTCATAAAGTCCTGGTGGTCACAGCTGATGATGACGGCTTTTTGATGCTGACAACCTCCAGAAGCGTTAATTCCCACTTTATTTCTGTCAGTTCCCATAAATTACTAATAAATCCGATTGAACATTTCCAACTTTGAAAATTCCTTTTCAGCCCTAGTCACGCCGCAAGACAAAGGGCTTTTCATAAAGAATATAAAGAATTGAAACACAACTTAATTCTAAAACTATGTGTAAGTCTGCAATAAGAAAAACATTTGTTAGAAAGTAGTTTGAGCTGATAATACACAAAATAGACATAACGTTAAGTACCCCTTGGTTGAAAAAAGAAACAAACTGGCAAAAAAATTAAAAAATGTGACCCTTATTCCTAACAATTTCCCATTTTGTTAACTATATTTTCTAGTATGATTCAGAAAACATAATAATTGATGTGGAAAAGCCCTGGTTTCAATATTTACTGTTTATTGACACCAAGATTTCGCCAAACATCACCAGCCTTCCATCGGAATTTGGATATTGAGTGACAATGAACCACATTAGGTTCAGAAATTGAAATCTGTTCAGCAGGTAAACAATAAAATACAGCTGCCTGCAAACATTTATTTTGATACCACTGATAGTAGAGCTGCGTGTTTGAAGGCGACGATGAGAGTTGGCCGCTGAGGTTATCCAGCAGCTCGTACTGTATAAAAGCTTCCATTAGCGACTGAGAGCTCCTGTCATTACCGCACTGTCTCTGCTGCGGCGGTGAAAAAACACACATTTGTTCTGGATGTGGTCCACGCTGTACTCGAAAAGTCTCTCACTGAATGCAGGAATGTGAACATGACAGAAAGCGATGGAGTGGCTCGCTGAGACTAAAAAGTGCTGTCATTTGATCAATCTTTTGTCTTTTTCTTTCTCGTAAATCGCTGTTTGTTTTGATACAGATGGACTATGTGCTTCTCTGATTGGCTAATCTTTCTGGCAAAATAGGATGGATTAAGACTTTTTTGTTGCTTTTTTCCCTTAAAACTGGATTAGCTAACTTTAATGCTTCAATTATTGTTTTTCTCTCCATAAAGTGTACTGTAAAAGCATCACTTTGCGTCAAAATCAGGCCGCTTGTTATACTGCGGAATAAGGTGACCCATAGATGGAGCGATTGTCTATTAAAGACAATAAGGAAAATATATTTTGATTGATAGTAAAAAAAAAATGCACTATGAAAAAAAAAGTCACCGCAGAAAAGAAGGTCATGCTTTATTATTGGGTTGGACCGCCTTTAGCTTTCATTATAGCACACATTTGCTTTGCCATTGTTGGAATAATCAGAATCAGAATCAGTTTATTGCCATTGTCAGTGATCAAAATTCACAAACACTGGAGCTTTGGCATAAGGTGCAACATAAAACAATGAATAAAATAGCGGCAAGATATATATAAAGATGGCATGCATACAATTAGGAATAAAATAAAATAAAATAGACTTAGACTATAGGGTTGCCAGACAGTAGTGCAAATTGGCAGTGCAAATGGATAACTCTTTTTTTATATGATTGCTAAAGTGGCAGGTGTTATAAAGTGTTCATGAGTCCAACAGCAGAGGGGGGAGAGGTTCTGGTCCGAGGCTACGGTCCATGTCCAGGTGAGAAGGGTCAGCTGTGATCCGACCTGCTCGTCCCCCAAGTCCTGGAGACGTACAGGTCCTGGACAGATGGAAGGCTGCAGCCGATTACCTTCTCAGCGGAGCACACAATGCGCTGTAGTCTCTGTTTGTCCCTGGCTGTGGCTCCTGGACCACACGGTGATGGAGGAGGTGAGGATAGACTCGATGATGGCCGTGTAGAACTGCACCATCATCTGCGCCGGCAGCTTGGCTTTCCTCAGCTGCTGCAGGAAGTACATCCTCTGCTGGGCCTTCTTGATGATGGAGCTGATGGTTGGCTTCCACACGAGGTCTTGAGTTATGGTGGTGCCGAGGAAGTCCAGTCCACGGCGGTGATGGGAGAGTCTGTCAGGGCGAGGGGGGGCAGGGGGGCTGAGACTTTCCTGAAGTCGACGATCATCTCCACTGTCTTCTGTTGAGCTCCAGGTTGTTGTCGCTGCACCAGGACAGCGGCCGGTCCACCTCCCTCCTGTAGACAGACTCATCGCTGTCCGAGATGAGTCCGATGAGGGTGGTGTCGTCTGCAAACTTGATCAGTTTTACAGAGTCGTGGCTGGCGGTGCAGCAGTTGGTGTCACGGGGAGAAGAGCAGAGGAGACACAGCCCTGTGGAGTTCCTGTGTTGATAGTCCGAGTGTTCTTCCTCAGCCACACGCACTGCCTCTGGACGGTCAAGAAGTTAGTGATCCATCTCCTGGACAACTCTGTCATAATGTGGGCCATGAATCCTGGACCGCTCTGTCATAATGTGGGCCATGAATCCTGGACCACTCTGTCACAATGTGGGCCATGAATCCTGGACCGCTCTGTCACAATGTGGGCCATGAATCCTGGACCACTCTGTCACAATGTGGGCCTTGAATCCTGAAATTGTCATCTTAGAAGTGGAGAAGAAATCCATTGATGAAATGACCTGGTGGTTCAGGATGGTCAGGTTCAGATGATCTCATTCTTTGGGCACAAAGTGTTACTGAACCGAGACCCGACCAACTGCTGCTGCTCCAGATCATAACTCCGCCCCCACGGGCTTGTACAGGAGGCACTAGGCATGATGGGAGCATCACTTCACCTGTCCAGTTTTTAATAATGCGTTGCCACAGCCAATTTGAGTAGTTTTTCTTCAGATATTTTTTCAGCTTGATGCCAGTAATTTGACTCTTCTCAAACACACTGACATCTTTTCCACGACCACAGGATTCGTCTTTCCACATTTGTTACAGAAATGAAAAGCCACTCACTGCATCAGTTGGGTTTAACTACCATGTTGCAACTGAAAGACAATCACCTGCAGCAATTCTCCAACAGGAGGCTCATACTTATTTGCTTATTTGACACCAGGTCGTAGCTCTGGTCAGGAGCATTCAGATCAACCTTAAACAGCGCTGCACCTTCTCCTCACCGCTCCTCACACTTCCTCATAGTTGACCTCATGTGGCTCACAAAGGTTAAGGAAAAGGAGAAAGAAGAAGGTATTTTGCGAAACTTTGGATTGAGCCTGGGCATTACCTTGGCAGTGGTGCACCTGCAGCTGCCTTGCTCATCTTAAACACGCCCATGCTCTTTTGGCTGTGAGAGGGTGTGACGTGTCTTCACTGTGACACTTCAGTGGGGTGTGAGGTAGGCAGGTCTGTTGTTGTGTGACTCATTCTGTGATGGACAAAGGACAGGATCACATATACAACTTGATAAACTGGTCATTGATTTTGACTTTTGTGTGGTGCTGTGGCTTAGCTGGTTAAAGCGCCTGTCTAGTAAACAGGAGATCCTGGGTTCAAATCCCAGCAGCGCCTACATGGACACTATTTTTAAGCAGTTTAGACGCAAATATAGCATGATGTGTCATAGTTTCTTGATAGAGCAAGGCCTGGATGACAATGACTAGGTCTGGGTGATTCGGTGATATAAATGGAATCATGAGCTGGTCCTTGTGACATTCTTCTATTTTTGTGAAATCGTCATATTATGAGTCACTGTTTGTCTCTTTAATGCAGTTGTCTGTTCAAACACACTTTTTCTCCTGCTGTTTAGCCTCTGAGCGGGTGACTTTATTTACCTCTTAAAGACCAGGGCTGCACAATTCAACCAAATCAACAAAATGTCTTGCTTTGATTTGAATAAAAACTGTAATGTGGATTTGTGGAAACATGTTCTGAAACAAGCAACAAAAGTGCAAACAATAGCGATAAAAATGTGTTCAGAAGCGACAAAAATGCACCTATAAACAACAAAGCCAACAATTATCCAACAGGAGGCTCTCACTTATTTATTTGACTCCAGGTGGTGACCTTTTTTTTTGGCCAGGCAGTGTACATTTTGATTGATAGTAAAAATATATATCAAAGAGTGACAAATGTGAAAAATCCTTCCCCTTCAGTCCGAATGCAAAGGAGTCGAACAATCATTTTCCATTAATGGTTGAAGTCTTGAAACCAGTCTTGAAATTACAAGAGCAGTGACTAAATGAACAAGCAAACTAAAACCATCTATTACTTTATTCAAAACATCATTTAATATTGCAGTGAAAAAAAAAAATCCAAAGTCCTTACCTAGTATTTTTTTAGGAGGACTGGCCAAGAAACAATGTCATTTTGGGAAGTGAATGCTTAGTCTGCAATTTTATACACTTCTCATTTTCACTTTGTGGTTTTAGGGGAATATTTTTGGGTTGTGTGAAGTTAACAAATCTGTGAATGACCACATATTAAAGGCTGTTATTTTTTGTATGAAGTGGAAACTACTACTGTTGCAGTCTACACACCAAAGTGCAGTATTCCCTTAAACTATTCATTGAACCTCACAGAAATATCATCAAACATTTGTGCCATATCGCCTCGTCAGCGCCGGACAAGCAGGATCGTGCCTGGTTAGTCCTTGGATGGGAGACCGCTGGTAAAACCAGGCTCCACCGGGGGGCAGCTGTGACGCTAGTGCAAACTGCTGTTGTGTCCTTAGGCAAGACACCTCTTCACCACGTTTTGTGGGTGTGATGGTTGAGGTGGGAGGGGTCACTGGCACAAATTGGCAGCCTTGCTTCTGCCAGTCTGCCCCAGGGCAGCTGTGGCTACAATGGTACCTGACCACCACTGAGTGTGGAAGGAATGAATAACACACAAAATAACCAAAGAGACTTTTACTGTTAAACAAGTAACAAGCAACCATCTAAAGACAAGACAAGACTGGATAATGTGCATTTTAAAAGACAACCAACAATAAGCTGGCTGATACATACTGGCTCAGGGATGGAAATGATAAGATTAAGATGAGATAAGATCAACATCAATGGTACTGATAATTCGTCGTATCCATTCGATTCCTTAACGTCTTTAAGTCTCTTTAGATTCCTGTATGTATAACCTATAAAATGTGTCTTATGTAACTAGTTTATGTGCCTTTATTTATGCTAATCTAATTTGAATATATTTCATCAGAACTTTGGCTACATTACCACTAAAACTACAATTTAAAGCATTTAAAATAAAAAATAGAAACTGATTCTCAAGTGGAATCGGTTCTCAATTCTCATGTTGACTTTTGGCACGTTTATGACAATGAATGCCTGGCATTCGTCGGCAAAATCAAATAGAAGCACATATATGTTACATATATGTTACCCTAAAAATCATAGAAGGTTAATTTCTACTTAACTTACAAAGTATGTTTTGTAAATTCCATAGTGAATTTATCAGACATATTCAACTCAGCCTTGTTTTAATTCTTTGCACTCAGTGTTGAACTGTTTAAAATACTGCACAATGACACTACAGAATAATAACAAATATAATACAACTCTAAACTTGTACAACTAAACTTTTCAACTTAAAACTCGCTACGTCATAAAAATACAACATATAGCGTACTTGAGCAGATATTGCAGGCCGAGTAGATATTGTACCTGCACCGTTTCCACATTCGTCACGTCCATCTTTGTAAGTTCTCTCTGTTTGAAGCGTTGCCAGGATAACCAGTCCAGTCACAATGGGATTGACATATGCCAGACTCTCACTCAAATCCCAGTTCATCTAATTACCGTGCAACAGTTTTCACCGTTTCTGTTAGATCTGTCTGAGTGAGCGCTCGGTGGGTTGATGTAAATGTAAAGGATATATGCTAATGCTAAAACATCTGGCTTTCAGCTGAACAACCATGCGGCTAATCAAGTGTAATCTGCTGCATTTGGCGTATGTTGTCCATGTGCTCGGATCGCTGCAGGTGCCAAGGTGCAGGTATAATTTGTAGTGTTTTACCATTAAATATAATTACAGGCATGATTTCAAAACATTTTCAAAATTGCCGTAAGCTCAAAGTGCCACTTTATTTTGTTATTTTACATGTTCGCTTAATCAAAACAAGCGGCAATTTTCTCTAAATGGGATCTGAAGTAATGGTGTGCCCAAGACGTTTTATAACAAGGTTTTCAAGTTGGAACAAAATTGGCACACTAAGTCGTCTTTACTACAACAAAAGCCTTGTATTCTTTGACCACCTGTAACAAAGCAAGATGCTAGCTAGTGTCCACGTTTTGCACTAGCCAAATAACTGTAATGTTATGGTAGATACAGTATTATAACTATTTCCAATCAACAACTCTGCAAAAATATTGATTAACCTTTAAAAGATATAAATTATGCATCATTATTGTTACTTTCAGTTAAACCATGTTTTACAACAACAAAAAAGCATATATTACTTTGAATCAATCAGGTGTTTCTCATCAAAAACTGGCAGCAGAGGGAAAAACAAACCTAGCTTGCCTCCAGCATGCTAATGTAAGCACGCCGTTCTAATGAGCCTGAGTTGCCCCAGAATTAGTCTGTTAAATGGTCTCATCATCATTGCGCTTTTCTACCTTTCAAGGCACTCAAAGCGCTTTACATAAACTAACCACTCTCCCATTCACTCATCCACACACCAGGGTACGCAAACATGGGGAGAAGGCGGGTTAAGAGTCTTGCCCAAGGACACAACGGCAGTATTCACCTGATGAAGCTGGAATCACACCACCAACCTGTGGATCTGACTGCTAATGGGTTATGTCAGGGGTGGGATTCGAACCACTGACCTTCGGATCAGAAGACGATCACTCTGTGTATGGCAGAGATATGAACTGAAACTAGGGCTGCACGATATGGGAAATTAGTGCAATATGGGTGTCAAGTATTGCCATAATGATATTATCGCAGTTTTTTTTCCCCTCATTTGCATATATTTTTCTTTTCTTTTCCAGATATAAAGGATAACGTAACTCTTAATAATTTAGGAACAAATACTCACACATTGAAAACCTTTGGAGTGTTAAAACCTAGAGTTGCTTTGTCCATTACTCTGCAAACCATAATACCACAATACAGTGATCCCTCGCTATATCGCGTTTCATCTTTCACGGCTTCGCTGCTTCACGGATTTTTTTTCAGTGCGGATATTTTTACAGTGCGTCCACTGAACTTCAGCGCACGCACAAGAACAGGACCCTTTGATGAGTCGTTCATTGCAGTTCTCAAATATAATCGAAGGTGGCATATCCGTTTATAAAAATCTTCTTGCTCAGAAAAAGAAAGAGCGCCAACAACTAAAGAAAGAGTCGTGCGTCTTCAGTAGAAACAGACGCTACAGGGGGCGGAGTCAGGACCAAGAGGCACAGACTGTGAAATACACCAGTGACAATGTTTCCAACCTTGTATTACTATATTAAAATTATTGTTTTAAACCAATTTTGGGCTTTAAAACAGGTTTTGATTTTTGGTTTCATTCCATAGTTCAGTATTGCATTGTAAAATAATAAAAAATAAAGCTGTGACTACTTCACGGATTTCACTTTTCGCGTGTTATTTTTGGAACGCAACTCCCGCGATAAACGAGGGATCACTGTAATACATAACTGAGGCATTTTAAACATCTCAGAGAGTTTATTCATCTTCATTTATGTTTGTATGAAATATTATGAGGATTTTGATGCAATAGGTTTAACTAAAAACACTTACACATTCACTTCTGTACTTTATAAAACAGCGCTTTTGGGGGTGAACATTTGAATCTGATTGATAAAAACAGTAAAGTACTTCAATAAAGTAAAGTAAAAACAAGAAACGCAAGATTAATGCATTTTACCATTAGAAATTATTGCTCATCTTTGTGATATGCATATCACGATAAGTGCGATAATGATATTTTTTATACATTCTTGAGCAGCAGTAGCTCATTTGGCAGAGAGATTGTCTTCTGATCCGAAGGTCAGCGGTTCAAATCCCGCTCCTGACATAAACATCCTTGGTTGAGCGGTCAGATCCACTGACCCACAGGTTGGCGGTGCAATTGCTCCCGTAGGTGAATACTACCGTTGTGACCTTGGGCAAGACACTTAACCCGCCTCGCCTCCAGTGTCTGTGTACTCTAGTGTGTGAATGTGTGAGTGAATGGGTGAATGGTTCTTTGACAGCACAAGTGCACTCTTCATGGAAATGATAAACTTTGAAAATCCTTCATGTTCAAATGTTGACGACTTCTTAAATTCTGTTACATCTAATATCTTGAATGTTCTGGACACCATTGCTCCTATGAAGGTTAAAATGGTTAAAAATAAGCAGAAGGCGCCATGGAGGAATAATGAGACAGTCAGGGCACAGAAAAGGGAGTGCCGCAGGGCTGAGCGAAAATGGCGCAAGTCAAAGCTCCAGATTCATAAAGAGATTTATAGAGAAAGGTTGTACATGTACAACCTCATTTTATGTAAAACAAGGGAAGGATTTTTTTTCTGAAATAATTGGAAATTGCAGTAATAACTCGCGTGTTCTGTTTGCAACAGTAAACAGACTAACAAACCCTCCAATTCAGCTGCCATTAGAACTAATTTCCACAGCTAAGTGCAATGAGTTTGCAGTATTCTTTAATGACAAGGTTCAGGGCATTAAAAATGCCATAAATTCCACAGTGCAAATAATAACTTTAAAACCACCTACACATTTAGAGCTGACTCAGTTTGCACCTGTAACTGACAAAACTGTCCAAGAGATCATCACCAGTCTGAGTTCTTCTACATGCTGCCTTGATGTGTTACCCACCAGATTTCTAAAGTCTGTTCTGAGCACTTTGTTAGCACCACTCACTCACATAGTTAACATGTCGCTTCAATCTGGAACATTCCCAAGGGCCTTGAAAACTGCGGTCATTAAGCCTCTCCTAAAGAAGAGCAGTCTTGATGCCTCAGAACTGAAAAATTATCGGCCCATCTCAAATCTGCCATTTTTAGGCAAAGTCCTCGAAAAGGTTGTTTACCAACAGCTCACTGACTTCCTCTTAATAAACAACTCATTTGATGTTTTCCAGTCAGGTTTTAGACCTCATCACGGCACTGAGACTCCTCTTATCAGGGTGACAAATGACATCCGCCTGAACACTGACGCGGGCAAAGCCTCAGTCTTAATTCTGTTAGATCTGAGCGCTGCTTTTGACACTGTCGATCATGGGATCCTCCTACAGAGACTAGAGGACTGGGTGGGCATCACTGGCACTGCCCTAAATTGGCTGAAGTCCTACCTTGAGGATAGGGAGTACTTTGTTGAGATTGGTAACTGTGTCTCAGACCACGTGAGCTTGACCTGTGGGGTGCCCCAAGGGTCAATCCTGGGACCCCTTCTGTTCAACCTGTATATGCTGCCCTTAGGTCAGTTAATACTCAGCACAAATGTGTCTTATCACAACTACGCAGATGACACTCAGATCTATGTCTCACTGACGGCAGGTGAATATGGACCAGTGGATTCACTCTGTCACTGCATCCAACAGATCAGCGTGTGGATGCAAAACAATTTTCTTCAGCTAAACTCAGACAAGACTGAAATCATCGTCTTTGGGCCGCAGAAACAGAGAGAAAGTGTCAGCGGTCACCTCCAGTCTCTCGCTCTAAAACCGACAAATCAAGTTAGAAATCTGGGGGTAATAATGGACTCAGACCTGAACTTTGACAGCCACATCAAATCAATAACATCAACAGCCTTTTACCACCTAAAAAACATTGCCAAAATTAAAGGTATAGTGTCTAAACCAGACTTGGAGAGACTTATCCATGCATTTGTCTCCAGTAGGTTAGACTACTGCAACGGCCTGTTCACTGGCCTCTCCAAACGAGCTGTAAAACAGCTGCAGTACATCCAGAACGCTGCTGCTCGGGTCCTGACTAGAACCAGGAAGTACGATCACATTAGTCCTGTGCTCATGTCTCTGCACTGGCTTCCTGTGGCTCAGAGAATTGACTTTAAAGCAGCTCTGCTTGTGTTCAAGTCTCTTCACGGCCAAGCACCAAAGTACATCTCTGACATGTTAGTGCCATATGAACCATCTCGCACTCTGAGGACCTCAGGGACCAGCCTCCTGCAGGTGCCTAGAGTCAGGACTAAACATGGGGAATCAGCATTTCAGTTTTTTGCAGCTAAAATCTGGAACAGTCTCCCCGAAGATGTGAGACAGGCCTCCACTCTGACAATGTTTAAATCCAGGCTAAAAACAGTTCTGTTTAGACGTGCATACGACTGAAAGATCTATCTGCACTCTTCTCTTTTAAAGCACTTTATTTTAAAATGATTTTAAAATGATTCTGTGTGTCTTTTTGTGTTTTGTGATTTTAATGCAACTTTTCCTGTTTATGTAAAGCACTTTGAATTGCCCTGTGTACGAATTGTGCTCTACAAATAAACTTGCCTTGCCTTGCCTTGCCTTGCCTTGCCTTGCCTTGCCTTGCCTTGCCTTGCCTTGCCTTGCCTTGATGTAAAGCGCTTTGAGTGCTATATAAATGTGACCATTTACCATATATTGTGCAGCCCTAGTTGAAACATGGTGCATAAAAGTTACTGAGTGACTCATGTTGTACATGTTTTGCTGCTGTTTTCTTCAAAATGGACATAACATAATTGTCTTCCAATTCATCAGCTAAACTCAGATTGTATAAAGGGGTCATATTATGTAAAATCATGAGCATATTTAAACATTGTTACAACAGTTTCTTCATCATTATTATTCTCAAAGTTGTATTTTGATTGATTCCTGCATGTTTGAGTTAACCCTGTATTGTCCTGCAACTGAAGCTCCAGTGCTCAGAGAATTCTTGTTTTCACCTACCCCCTATCCCCGCCCACATCCTGTACTTTGTGTTATTATTTGAAACAAATTAAAACTCCGACTGACAGATGTAGAGTTCTACAATGTCACGTAACCACTTTTCACAAATACAAACATGTAAATGACAATCTGCTGCTTGTTACGGTGAAATGTCGACCTTAACCTGTTTCTGTTACTAAGCCATTTTAGATCGATATTGTAGTGAACAGTGAACAAAACCTAAAATGATGAGGTACTTATGTCATAGTTCAACACTAATTACCTGAAAAAAATAATAAGACGTCCCCTTTAAGATACATTTTCCTTGCTAAAAGCTTCAAAATTGCATATTACAAGTGCAGTAATGTAAAGATCTGATTTTTTTTTCTTCTATCAGACCCATTTTCTTTCCTTAACGTACCCTAACCTTGAACGAGTCACAGTATTTGTGAAGCCGTCACTGCCGCTTTCACCCAGCAGCAGAATCATGTATAATGCATGTACAACATATTGTTTACATTTCACACATATTAGGGGTCTTTTCTATTCGCCCGTCGCCTGGATTTCCTTCAGAAGACACTCATTGTTGTTCTACAATGCAAATCAGCACGCATTCAGGGTCCTGTTGTGAGCTTGAGTTTTGAAGTATTTCATTTTATTTCTGTTCATCATGTCATTATTATAAAGTCTAAGGTTTGATCATTCACACTCAGTTGTTAAGATGCTGTCACACTGTGAGCATATGCCACTCTGTAAGAATATTAAGTGAATTAATTTGGAGCATCAAAAGCATAGATATAATAATGTGACTCTCAGCCATTTTAATTCATTCTATTTTAAGCATAGGATCACTTTTACGTTTCAAATAGACTTCAGATTTATTTTACTTGTTACCTCATACGCTTAAAGAACAAATAGTTATTTTGTTATTGCCTGCTCTTGAGTACCTTTACTTTGGAATCACATGTTTAAGAACTTAAAAAACAAAAAAGGTGAAATGAAACTAAATGAATTCATGTCGCTCTGAGGTTTTCCACGCAAGGAATTGACTTTTGGCTCCATCTGCTGACTGAAGAGGGAATTAAATAGCTGGGATAAGCAAATGCTAGCTTATATGATATGCTGATGCTGCCACATCATGCACTGATCGTGATTTGACGGCAGAAATGTTCAGAAGGAGTCTGGTGATGATTTATGGACTTTAAAAACAGCTCAGAGGATCTCAGAGCTCGACGTGTGACATCACAGATCTGGGAAATTCACAATGGAGTGCTTTTGAGGCTCGGAGGGGAGAAGACTTACTAAACAGGATTCATTAAACAAGCGTGAATGGAGATAAATGCAACTCCAGTATGTTTTTGATGAGGGAACAATGTTGGCTTAATCTTAAAATGGTAAATCATGCATTATTTGTGTCCTTGTGCACGAGCGTAGCCACAGTACGACAGGGAGAACACAAACCATCAGGGTGCTTTCACGCCCACACCATTTGGTTCGGTTCAAGCAAACTCGACTTTGAAACACCTGCAAGTGCTGTTTGTTTGGTCTGGTGTGAAAGCGGACCAGTATGATTTGGTACGGACTAAAAAACATACCGTGACCCACCTTTGGGAACTCCAGTGCAGTTCGCTACCTGGACTCGATTCGGCCCAACTAGCACTTTTTGATCTAAACAAGCTTCCGTAGCGCTCAGAGCACAACCAAAATAATCCCTGGAGTGACGACCAAAAAGGGGCAAACAGACCGCGAATGAGGAGGAAATGAATCAACCCTGTTATTCTGTATAATCAGACCGTTTCTGGCAACGATTATTAACAATATCAGAGTTTTCAGGCTAATTACTGAACACAGACTCGTAAAGTAAAGCACTGCAGTCAATTCTCACAACATTTACATTGATTTATTTCCGTATAATGGTCTTTATAACCTGCGCAGCGGTAATAAAATTGTCATAACTGCGCGGATTGTTCGGCAGCTCACATTAGACAGTTGTCACGTTCTGTGAAGTAAACTTTCTCCTGCTCCGACGCCTGGACAGTGCCCAACAATGACCCAGTGTTTCTCTGGCCAAGGGCACAGTGTTTCTAGTTTGTTGTTGATTCCTGCACGTTCTTCTGCCTATTTGTGCTGCATTGTCACCTCAAGCGAAGGGGATATTCTGTTTCCTTTTGGTCCTTTTGGTTTGAGCTGCAGTGCGCTGAGAGAGTGATCCACACCAAATGAAACTGAAACAATGTTTAAACTTTTGTTCCAGTTAAGTGGACGAACAGGTGTGAGAGCCCTGTCAGAGCGTGAGCTGCATGGACACCGTCTAACCTTTGTTTCACGATGCCATTATGTTTTCACTCAGTTGTTAATAAGAAGTATACGAATGTGCAATTCCACAATTTTACTTTAGTTATTTATTTATTTTTTATATACCAATCTACTATAATTGTCTAACTTCTAAAAGGACAAACAAACACCTGACAGAGTGGGTTTGACACACATATTTCATCACAATTCACAAAAACATGTTTAGTAATTACGTTTCTGGCCTTGAGACCTGGCTAAAGCTAGTGTAAACAAGAAACTACTTCTACTTTGTTAGCTTTTTCTACATTCATTTCTCTTCCCTTCAAAGCCTCTACACCACATGTTCACATCTCTTTGTGTCATACATTTGGTTTGGCTGAAGTTAGAAGCACTATCCACCAGAAATGTAGGTCTTGACGGCGGAAACAGCTAATGCTAACATGGGCAAGCTTTGTTTCGCTAAGCATGTCCCACAACATATAAGTTACCATCACTGGAAATGCGTCGGTTTATCACAAGATCAAGTCAGATTTATTTTCTCTTTATATCTACTTTTTGTCGACTTGTTTTCAGCTGAATGTGCGTTGTCTCTTGTCCAATCATCTCGCACTAAAAGATTCCCAGAGCAAAAAGCGGGCCAGATCACTTTGATTTTATTGAATTATTCTTTTTAAAAGAGACACTTCACATTAATCAACAACAAACAATGTAAATGTGCCTGAGTCAGCTGATTTGAGCTCATTTGCATTGATAGTCCCTCTGTCTCTTTGCCTAACCCTGACTCTAAAGGTGAATCACTTCAAAATGACACCTCAAACATTACAAAAGTGTACAATAAGACTGCAGAGACAAATGTATAAAATTTCAGCTCATAAGTCTGTGACACTTGCAAAACCTTGCACTTTTGCCGTGGGTGTCTGCCTCAGCGAATTTGACTCACAGCTTCAACAGCTTCAACAGCCTGGAGCTACAGGCTATCGTCTGTGAGCTAATACTGAGCAGTAAAGTCTATGCAGTCTGTACAAAAAATGAAATAAAACAAATAAAAACGATGGAAGAGATCTTATCAACTAAGAACTCTCCAACAAAGTGTGGCAATGCGAGCAGTGTCTTACTTGTAAATTTAAATAAATATCACTTTAGTCACTTTGAAAGGATCTAACAACGCCACCTGGACATCAGTGGGTCCAGGACCGTATTAATAAAGCACACCGGATCAATGATAATGATAAAAGGAGGCAAATTCCATTTAGTTACAATAATTTATTAAATATGCTTCTCTTTAAGTTAGTTTCCTTGATTCTTGACTTTATATTAAAAACATCTTTAGTATAGTCCGTTAAAATCATTTGTTGTAATTATTGCACAGTCCCAAACATGTTCCTTTAAATAGACATCAGACAAAAAAAATGCAGGCAACTAGACGACATGACAAGGAGACCAGTCTCTGTGAGACGAGAGACTGGGCCAAAGTCAGTAGGGCGAGGCTATGGACTGAAGGCAAGACAGCAACGGGCCTCTATATGAAAAGATGACATCAGCTCAGAACACAACAAGTCATTTCCTTCGCACTGCACTAAGGTAGAACCTACTTCATGTTAAGGCTCGTTGCTGCGCACCTATGACAGGTGACGGCTGACAGGACCACAGCCGGCTACGACACACTCGGACCCCAGCTTCAAAAGGAACGCCAGCCACCAAAGCGCAGGACAACGGGCGCCATGTCACCGGGCCAAGAGCCACACTACAAATAATACAGGCGTTACTTAAGGACTAACCTGTTTTTTAATTTGGGGAACAACTAGAATGAACCACCACCTGGCGCAGCAGGACGGGCATAAACACCAGAGCGGAAACTTTATATTTGTATAACTTTTATGAAATATTCTAAAGTGTGTTCCTAATGTTACTAATGTTTAATAGTGACAATTTATAGTCTGTAAATGAATTTTGTACCTTGTTATAAATGTTTACGTCACCTCCCCTGGGACTGCAGATGGAAAACGCAACAGCTAACAGCGGTATTTAGATTTTTGGTATCAATCCGCCAATGACTAGCAATTACATGAAATACAAGACAAGAATGGAACTATTTTGTAATTGTCCAGTGTAAAAAAATTCCATTGGACATTGACAAAATTGTATAAATGTTATAAATGCGTCTTTATGTTTGACTTCAAAAGCCAATATGCAGTCAGTTTGAATTTGTGCCATATTTACACCCCAACATATTCCACGCCAATATATTCCGTTTCTGCCGGATATCCATTGCTATCTGCGCTTCTTGCAGTGGCGTTTTCATCTCCACCTGCGCACAAAGGAAGCTCCGCGTAAAGAAATCGCCGAGAGGAAGTAGCCCTCCTTGTCCTTCGGTGTCTCGACTCAGACGGATATATTTAGCCGTACTTTGACGACGGCATTCCCCTTCTCCGTCAGAGCTTGTTCTATGTTCCGAGCAGCGCGGCACGACACGGGGTCTTCCAAACTGTCAGGGGCTTTGTTGAAAGAATAGCCGCGCTGAATCAGTCCCTTATGTAGTGGACACAGGAGCCGATTCACTCGCGTAGGTTTGTTGGTGGGCGCTCCGTGTGTCCGTACAAAGGCGACCGTTGTGCCGATAGGAGCCGCTCTGTCTTCCCATGACCGGCCCGGGACAGCCCATGTCTAAAGCGGGAGTCAGGCCGGGGCGAGGGGAGCGGTCACGGGCAGGAGTCACGGGTGGACGCTGGCCTCCTGGAGCATAGAGAGGCGCTTGTACCTAAAGGGATACTTGATAATGGACGCCGAGACACAGGCTGATTCAGATGGCAGGATGTCGGGGAGATCAATACAGTGGCTGCGTTTTACAAGGGCGGAGGAGTCCGAGTGCGCCAGCAAACTTTTGTCTTGGCCGCGAAACCCGTAGACGTTCATAGACGCTGAATCCTCTGTCTCTGCCCGTAGCTCAGACACCACCGCTTTGCTGCCAGGTCTTAACGTCAAATCAAACGCTCCTTCACAAACAAACGAATGGAGAAGCTGAACCCCAAATTCAAGTACGCAAAAGATTTAGTTCATGATATTTATGCCATTTATCTGCTCTCCTCAGCTGGTCAAGGAATGCTCACCAGAAGTGCTCAACTTAAGGTGAGACACTGCAGGTGAATAAGAAAACATATTAAATTTAAAGATATCAATTTGAAACTTCCCCTGTAGTTTACTCACATAAATGTAAGAAAAAATATATTACAAGTTTTTCATCATGTCATTTTCATGTAGCAATAAGGCATTTTATTTGTAAAAATGACCACAAATACACATATTTGTGACATTTAAAACTGAAAAATGGACTGAACCAGGTTTTAAATTTTTAGTTACAAAAACATTATACAGAGGATTTTGGATTTCTTATTTAGTTTTTAAGTAAACTAGATTGGACTAAAAGTTGTCCTAAACATTCTAATTTTGCCACATTTTTTTTAAACTTAAAACTTCAATAAATCAGTTTTAGACTTAGATATTACAAATCTTAAATTTGGTGTGTAGGATCTACTTCAAGGCTGATCTTTATGTCCCAAGGGGAAAAAAAATTATTTTAAGAAAACTGCCTTTGAAGTTACAATGTCACAGAGAAATCTATGGCTGAAGTGGATTCAATGGACTCAACCACAACTAAACCAACAACTCTTGCTGTTGGTTTGGACCTGGTTTAGTCCTGGTTCAGTTCTTCAGATGTTGTTAAAGCCTATTGCACACGGTTTTCATATTTCTAAAGCATTAGACACGTTACAAGGACAAGGACAAAACCATCCGAAAAAGCTGGTCCTTGATTAAATAAAGTTGAATAGGCCTTCTGGGTCTGTTAAATGTAAAAGAAGAAAAACAATCTGTAGCTTTAATTGCTAATAACAACAGCTATCATACATATAAATCACATTTTTTGCGTAGATAAGCAACACCTCATTTGGGTTGAGCATTTGATTTTAGCCACTGGCCCTGATTCCCCAAACCAGTTCGTCTCGGAGCACTTTGGAACGATTCTTTTAATGGCGCCGCATGTCTTCACGCTCAGGCCCAGGCTCTGCATCGTGAGCACAACGCCACCCAAACATAACAGATGTTTTTTTATTAATAAAAGTCAAAATCATACCTGAATATTACTTTTTAATCACAAGGCTAATCTCAAGTTGTGAACATGGCTAAAGCTAGAGTGAACATGAAAATACTTCTGGTAAATCGTTACATTTTTCTGCATTTATGTCACTTCTCCTTTGACTTAACCTCTTTTTATGTATTGGAATAATATTAGACGCACTAGAAATATTATATTTTCCGTCTTGACGTGAGTGCCATGGATCAATAAGCAGGAAACAGCTGTTGCTAATGTGCGCTTGCTTTGTTTTGTTAAGTCTGTTGTGTCAGCTCAACAATTTAGCATCACTGAAAATATGGCGGTTTATCACAAGATCAAGCCAGCGTTTGGTAAGACATTTTTATTCTTTCTTTCTATCTGCTTTTTGCCATCTTGTTTTCACCTGAGTTTGCGTTTTCTCTTGTCCAATCATGTCTGTGAGTCAGCCTAGACCTCACAGGGTCCGACTACTCATTGAACTAAAATGCAGTTAAGCTAAATATATTTCAAATTCTGCTCAAATCTTTACAAATTTTACCCCAGCTATTGTTTAGGTTTTTCATTTTACTTCCTGGTTGTAAATAATGACATCACACTAGGAAATTACCTGTACAGTGCACCAAAACTCCTCTAATGTAACAGATTTGTTTATTTGACAAAGAAAAATACATGTGAACGCCTTTATTTTGTTGAATCAGAATTAGAATGGTTTATTGCCATTGTCAGTGATCAAAATTCACAAACATAGGAACTTGCTTCATAAAACAATGAATAAAACATAATAAAATATATAAAAGAGGCACGCATAAGATGAAGAATAAGATAAAAATAAAATAGAAGAAGATAGACTAAGACTATATATAGAAATGTTGTATAATCAGTTTAGAGTCAAAAAAGTGTTTTTTTTGTGTGTAAATTATGCAGAACCTTTGTCTCCGCAGTGCGATGTCATCAATTTGTTTACTTCCTGTCATTTTCAACATATTTTTTAACATATAATTTTCTGCACAAAAAGCTACTTAATTGGTGTAAAACTATAATTTATATTTACAAGAGGTATTAATACACTGAATAAAGTCAAAATTAGAAAACCATAAAAACCTGTCATATGCACTTTAAATGTGCTGGCACGGTTTTAAGAAAGTGAAGGCACTTTCTCATGTACATTTATTTATTTATTTAACACATCACAGTGGGAATGTGCCAGATAACAGTGATGTTAATTTCCATCTGTTGTCCTTAGGCAGGTAACACAGGAGAAAAATACAAAAGTAAAACCGCACAGGACAATAATAGGCTAGTTAAATGTGCTCACAGACTTTAATTTTCATTCATCCACATTTTAAAGTGCGTATCACAAATTTGTATGATTTTCAATGAATTTTAACGTTCTTTGGTGTTTTAATACCTGTTGTAAATATAAAGAATAGTTTTAAACCGATCTGGTATCTGAGGAGAAAAGTTGAAAAATCTATTGAAAATTACACGTAAACTGATTGATGACGTCACACGTGGAAGACAAAGCACCATGTAGCATAATTTACCATTTTTTTAATTATTATTAATTTTTTTACAATTTAAACATTATGACATATATATTTTGACAATATATTTTATTTGTCAAGTAAAAAAATAAACAAACTGTGACTTTCCATGAGTTCTGGCCCAAGGAACTGTGTGGTTGCTTCTTAATTTTCTAGTGTTCTTAATTTAACCTTTTTTTTTTTTAATTAAAAATTGCAAACTGGGATGCAATTTGTAATGTGTGAAATAAATGTAGGCTCCAGTCACCCGCGACCCCGGGAACGGGAATAAGTGGTAGAAAATGAATGAAATAAATCAATGTATTTCATATTCTGCAAAATTCTTCACAAATTTTACACCAGTTTAGCAATTTTTTGTAGGTTTTTAATTTAATTTCCTGGTTGTAAATTATGACATCACACTAGGAAATTACCTAGAACCCCTTTATTTTGTTGAATCAATGTTTAAAGGGTCAAAGGGTAAAAGTTTCTTTTGTGTAAATTATGCATGACCTTTGCATCCCTCCTGTGATATCATCAAATTGTTTATTTCCTGTAATTGTCAACAGATTTGTCTACTTTTCTCCACAAACAGCGACCTGATTGGTGTAAAACTATAATTTATGTTTACATCAGGTATTAATGCAACAAATAAAGTCAAAATTCGAAAATCATAAAAACCTATCACACACACTTTAAGGATCACAGTTTCCAGATCAGCTCCAACGCAAACCAGTGGAAACAGACTCTAACCAGATTCAAGCGATGGGGGTCAAACTACGGACATCCTGCCATCCCAATCCACTCTGTCAGTGCCGGTGATGGGTGTTGACTGGTGACTAGCCAAAGTACATCAAGCTGACAACCGGAAGCCGCCCTCTTACTCCTTGTGGTCATATTTCAACATTCTAGGGGCTTTTGTCACTACGTGTGGAAGTCCTTAAGCCCCTAAACACCATGGCCACACCTCCCCATCAAACAACACACTCACTATACAAACTACTGTTGACAAAGGGGGCTTAGCACAGGAGTGAGGCATGGGACCAACTCATGTCATTAAGAAGGAGAGCAGAGGATATTAACATGACAAGGGGCCCGCACAGTAGGGGCCCTTCACACGGACACGGCCTTCATTAAGCCGAGATGAGATGGATCTGATAGAACTTTTTTGTCAGTCTGCAATTGACAGGCAAGTGTCAGGGAAGCAATCATGAAATAAATTGGCTTAATACCATGTGTGAATGTGTTTCTATGATGTACTTTTAGTTTTCCGTGTCATTGATCACCAGAGCAACCAGACGTAATGACTAAAAGGACGACTGGTAGTTTTTTGATCTCTCAGAATTCTAAAGATTGTAATAACAGAAACCAACAAAAGCATTTTGATTGAGGGATTAGCGTTAGCCAACAAACGCTGCAGACCAACATAATATAGTAATTAAAAGGTGCACTATAGCCACATTTCCAACTGGCCCTGGTCCCCCGCACCATTTCGGATAGGAGCGCTTTGGAGTGGTTCTTTAAAGCCTTGATTTTCAACCAGTGTGCCAGGGAACACTAGTGTGCCTTAAGGGACTGTCAGGTGTGCCTAGAAAAAATGTCCACTTTGAGTTGACAGATTCACATATGGGCTTATCTGAATAATTTACAACGTCAGAGTGTGCTAGGCAAACGTTCGTACCAAAAATGTAAGCAAGACAATCTCCATTTTCAAATTTAAAGGACCAGACAGTGGCACAGACATTATTTGCCACTCGACATACCACATTTCTTTTACTAAGTAGACCTGATTTGTTAATGTCTCACTAGGTGGTGTGCCATGGTATCTTTTCAGTCAAAAAAGTGTGCCGTGACTCGGCTGCTTTAACGCTGCTTTAAAGAAATGATAGACAATTCACTAAAACATAGTGAACATGATTACATTTTACTATTACTATTACAAGTAATACTAAGTAGTAATAGTAATTACTATTACTATTTACTATTCTATTATTTGTCACCAGTTTGACAGTTTTCGTGATGTTTACAATATTACTTCCTGGTGGACACAGGCAGCAAATATGACACAGGTAGAGGTAATTCTACAAGTGTTACCTAGCAACCAGACTGTAAACAAGGTCCAAAATCCTTATAAATTACACATTAGTCATGATTTGACAAATAATACCTGATAACACATTTATTTTGTTGAATGACCATTTAAACTGTCAGAAAGCTGTTTCAGTTGAGTGTTAAGTATCTTCAACTTAAATATTTTCAACTGTATGTCACTATTTGCTGACATCACAGAGGGACTCCATTATAGAACACTGCACTACTTTCTGTCATTGTGAAAAACTTTTACTTTTCAAAATGCCTTCACAAACTGCAACTTCGGGAAAGCAAAACTATGATAAATATTTACCACAGGTTGTATTCCACTAAATTAAGTCATAATTGGAAAAACATGAGAACCTGTCATACAGACTTTAATGGCGAAATGCACTCTGCCCTGGGCACGGCTCCAGGCAAATATCTGCTCCACGAGCAGCTGACGTCACCCACAAATAACAAATGTTTTCTAATAAATTTGAATTGTAGCTGAATTTTGCTTTTTCTACATAAGGACGATCACAGCAATTCACAAAAACACGTTTGGTAATTCCAAGTTTGTGGCTGTGAGACGTGGCTAAAGTTAGAGTAAACAAGAAACTACATTTAGGTTTATCGTTCATTTTTTCTGCATATTCCCTGCAAAGTCTCTTAACCACAAGTTCACATGTCTTTGTGTCATACATTTGGTTTGGCTAAAGTTAGATGCACTCTCCACCCCAAAAATAGGTCTTGACGCCGGAAACAGCTAATGCTAACATGGGCTAGCTTTGTTTCGCTAAGCATGTCCCACAACATATAAGTTATCATCACTGGAAATACGTCGGTTTATCACAAGATCAAGTCAGCTTTATTTCCTCTTTATATCTGCTTTTTGCCGACTTGTTTTCACCTGAATCTACGTTCTCACTTGTCCAATCATCTTGCGCTAAAAAAGCACACCAGATCGCTTTAAAATCTAGTACTTCCAAGGATCTGGTTTTGATCGTTATAGTGTGCTGGTATGGTTCACTTCAGATGCTTTCGGACCGTACCAATACTCTCTGAGCGAACTAGAGGAAACAAGCATATTACTCCTGCACTGGACTTTAACACTATTATCAACAATTATGTCTTGTACTGCATGAGGTTAAGGTATTTGTAAATTGTATAATGTACATAGTATATTCAATATTTTATTTACCACTTATTTGGCTCTTTGTCATTTTAATGTAATATATGTATCTTCTGTGTCCATGTCATTTCTCTTAAAGTTTATCCAAGTCTAAATTGATAGAGCAAGAGTAGTAGAAGCTGCCAGATCTGCTTGGTTCATATATTTTTATACAGTATAATATTCATTCATTCATTCATTCATTTTCTACCGCTTATTCCCATTAGGGGTCGCGGGTGACTGGAGCCTATCCCAGTGACTTTGGGCCTTAGGCGGGGTACACCCTGGACAGTGGCCAACTCATCGCAGGGCTGACACAGAGAGACAGAGACAAGGACAGACAACCATTCACTCTCACATTCATTCACTAGGGACAATTTAGAGTTCTCAATTAACCTACACAGTCATGTCTTTGGACGGTGGGAGGAAGCCGGAGAACCCGGAGAGAACCCACGGTAACACGGGGAGGACATGCAGACTCCACCCAGAGAGATCGTGTGATGTTGGGGTGGTCCGGGATTCGAACCCACGATCTCCTTATTGAGAGGCAGAAGCTCTAACCCCACAGTATAATAGTTTTATTAATATAGTTAAGAACACTGTATGTTTGAGTCTTGAGCAGGGGCAACAAAACTGGAATTTGCACATGTATTTGTCACGGGGAAGTGACTTACAAAAGCAAAAAAAGCATTCGAAAAATATAGCGATAATATAGAATACTTTAGGATTAAGAGTTCTAGGACAGTATCTTTTCACTTTCAAATTGTTAAGCTCCTGAATGGGCCATCATACAATTGTTTTTCTGATTACTCACCTAATAAAGTCTTTCTTCTGACTTCCTGTTTATAGGCGACCGTTTTGAAGACATTTCATCGTTCAAAACACATAATATTTAGTTAGGAATAGTTAATTTCTTAGACAACAGTGCACATTTTTCATTATTTTGAAACCCATGGATATTGTGCTCCTTCTATTTCAAATAAACGTAATAAACAGCACCAACTATTAAGTGGGAATAGCGTGACTAAACTAAACCTTACATTTTAGGCGCTGACTGAACCTGTCAAACCTTTGTATGAAGTGGACACTTGTAACACACTGATGCAGTGAGCGGGCAGTGACTGCTTCTGTCAGGGCTGGTTTAACAGGAGAAACTGCTCATATCTGTGCTTTGACACAAACAGTCATCTGGAGTAAGGACATGCTAAAGCTATTCTCCTGAGACCCACCCACAGAAACCCGATGGTGCTCACCAAAACGTAAGCGTGGGAAAAGTAATTTGAAACATACAATGGTTGTTTCAAATTCAGAACTAATCGAAATAGAAAGGGTTGGTGGTTACGAGTACATAATGTTGTAACCACTTTTGTAAAAACAGAGAAATAATGAAATAAAAAAATTGGAATCACAGCTTGAGGGGCAATATTCAAATTCTGGGTCAAAGTAAAGCTTGGATTGTCCAACGAGGTTCATTTGGTCTTCCGATAATTTAATCTAAAGGTTCTTATTTCAGACCAGAGTTTGTTTATTTAACCTGACAGTTTTGACTGATCACTCGCAATCTTCATCAGCGTATCACTCGATGTTGTTGTGACGTGTCATGTCAGCTGATTTACACAGGTTTTAGGCGGTTTTTCTACTGGTAAAGGTACGACGACAGCGCCATCTGCAGTCCGACTTCTTTAGGACAGTTTCCCAGGTGTGCGACAGCAAAAAAAAGCCCCCTCGTCCCGGTTTATAGTACTCTGGGCACGTTTTCGTATTTCAGTTGCCTCCTTTATCCAGGAGGCTCTTAAAAGTTCATTCAAACAGCAGTATCTCATCTTTTCATCCACCAGTTTGCAGTTTATTTAAGAGAAAATAACTATTTATAGGAGATATAATACAGTACACTGTGACAATACTGACGTTTCAAACTCAATTTTGATACTAAGGAAAATGCTCAATACTGATTTTGTTCCCACGTGTTTTTTCATACAATAACGTGTACTTTTCAACACATAGTAATGAGTTGGGTTGGTATGTCGTATTCTACAAGTTCTGATATAAATCAGGACCATACTTGGGTAAAGGTCCAACTTTGTGACTTAATGAAATGAGAGCCAAATGAATATCTTTTTCCGATAGTAGTTTACTATTGGCTAGTTGCTTTGTCTTTGTGTGAGGATGAGACTGTTCTTGTGTACACAGACTGAAACCTGATCCAGCAGAGAGCCACTGCCCTCCCAGCCTCACCAGCCTGTCCACTGCTCCACACTAATATCAGGCCACTTTGCAGGTTTGTGATTTGTTCATATATTGGAATCCGGTAATAAAGCAAAATTATAGCCATTGCTACTTATTGCCAAGACTTTTTATTGTCAAGACTGTGAAATGAGAGTTATGCCAGGTGTACAACTAAAACGAAGCGGGTGCGGCATGCATCTTGAGCAGGTTACTTGCAGACTGCCTGTTACACCAACGACAGTGTACTGCAGGAAGTGTTGACAAACGCAGAGTCAAGTGGTTTCTCGTCTTATGACCTGAAAACCGCTCCAGATCGCTTTGGTGTGATCTGGTGTCCGGGAATAATAGAGTCTCGGAATAATGGAGTCCTCACATTTTCTCTCCACAGACCCCACAGCTTGCCTTGACCCGCGCTTGAGGTCAGTGTAACTGTATTGGTTTAAATCCCTTTGTTACTGGTCCTGGTACACCTGGTGTTAGTCTCACTGTTCATTTTGTTTTCTTCAAAATTAAAAATGTATTGTCTTATTCACCTTTATGTTACCAGGAGAGTCCCACTGAGATTAAAACCCTTTTTTTTACAAAGTAATCCTGGCCAAGAGGCAGCAAAGTTAAACACACTTACAACATAACTACAAACCACATTACAACCACATCTCTTTCTCCAACCAAAAGTGGCAAAATTCAGTTTTACATTTCAAGCTGATAGATTGTTCCTCAGTTTCATACAATTTGATTTTTATCAAAAATAATTCTTTATTAAAGGTCCCATAACATGCAAAATGGACTTTTCAGAGGTTTTAACCTTCCTACAGTGCTATTTGGGCCTCGTATGTTGTGCCCAAAGTGGTTTTTTGATTGATTCCCGCATGTTTTCGCTAGAGAACTGTCTTTTCCGTCCTCCTCGGGTGAGCAGCACGGGGCTCCTCACTAAGATGACGCGGCTTCACCAGGATGACGCGTGTTTAAGCCACGCCTCCAGGAAGCGCGCAGCCGCAAGAATAAAAACAGCTAATGCTAATGCTACACAGTAATTACACGATGGATACAACAGATCGAAGAGTTAGCTTGTTATTTACCAAACGGCAACGTCCGTCGTCGAGGCCCTGGAGCACGTCAAACTCCAGGTCAGATCCAGGACGTAGGACTCAGCACGACGCACCGTCAGGACGGATAAAATGTTTATTCCTGTGTTTGTGTATCGCTGTTTACCGGAGCACACGGCGCATGCGCACCATCTCCGCTCTAGTCTTCGGCACGGGTTGGGCGGGGGAGGCAGCCTGCTCTCTGTTCGGGGGGGTCGGATCTCAGAGTGAGCCGTTTGCTTTTGCAAGGAGGGGGGCCAGTCCAAGAAATGGGTGTTTTTTGGAAACTGTTATGTTATGGATATTGCACAACGCAAAATTTTATCAACAAAGCCCTTAGAATAGACTGTGTAAAGGGGAAAATAGCAGAATATGGGACCTTTTAAGAAATGTCAGAAAAGCAAATACACTGCTTTTTGCAATACGTAAAGTACATGTCCTTGTAAATCAGCCATTTACATCGACACCGCACTGGATTTATATAAAGTATTTTACAGGATGAATCTATTCATACAGTCTGTTCTCTGCTGAGACCAGTGTCCCTGTTTGATCCATGTGTTACATTCTTTGTTGTTTTTTGGTGCTCACAAATAGTTTTTTTGCTGTTTTGTTTGAGTTTCTATATTGAAAGATACTTCATTTGGGACAAAGTATTTTGCCAGGTAAGAACAAACCTGTAGAGTATTGAAGAAACAAGGTCAATTAAAGTAGAACTAAGTAACATTTTTACATTATTGAATGTCTTTGTAAGTCCGTGTTGTGTTTGCAAATGTATTTTCGAGGCGTTTGAAGCCCCTGTCGTCGCCCCCTGCTGTCTCTGAAAACCAACCTTGCAACTTTGCTGACGCCAACCTGAAGGCAACTCTCCTTGGCTCTCTTTTTTTATGTGGGAACGTAAACTTGTATATGATAATACTTCCTTATTTCTAAAAAAAAGAAAGGGGAAAAAGAAAAAAAAAAAATGACGTCTTTTCATGGGAGTGTATTCTCAGAAGAGCTCTGTCACTAAAGTTCCTTAGTTCTGCTGTTAACAGTTAACTTCCTGAATGAGAGCTGTACATTCTGTTCTGAGAAAGAGACCAAGAACTGTGTGAAGTGTTGTGTTCTAAATTATTTGACCACCTAAGCCCCTGTTCTGATAAACCACATTTCAAATAAATCTGTCAACAATGTAAAATAATACAATGTGGCACAGGATATAAAAACAATTGCACATTATTGAGGCAGGCTATAATGCTTTCAGGTGTGGTTTTCAAGGCATTGAAGGTTAAATTTTCCTGTCTTTCATGGCCAGGTTGAGGCCAAAAATAAGTTACGCATTTAGATATGCCCCAAAAATGAGACTACAAAACAGATAACGTGAAAAAAACATGTTACACCCCAGAAAGACGGGACACCAAAAGAATTTTTCAAAAAGGAATCGTTACATTATCTTGTTTTTAAGATGAATGAATATTCAGGCCTCAATATGATGAGCTTTTACATCGTGCTGTTTATGTATGCATTTACGCAACTTGACTTCATCATTCAGAAATGCTGAATTCATAAATCTGGTCACATGCGAGAGAAATTGTGACAGATTAGAAAATTAAGTGTTTTACTGATCTTCATGGTTTAAACATCAGGTTTCTTCTCATAAGAAACGTAACACCAACATTTGACATTGTAACATCCTCCTCACTATTTTATATCACCCTTGCAGCACCAGTAAGACGTGAGACATTCTCTAAATAAGTGAGACCAGAGACAGGGGCTTCAATTGCCGTCCGGGACAACCAAAAGAGGGACAGGTGCTCCCCCTAAACACAGATGTCCATGTGTTGTTTTAGTTCCAGTCCAAAAAATGATTAACCAGCAGCCGCGGCTCTTGGCCAACGTCTGCAGCTCCGCCGGCTGAAACCTGATCCAGCAGCAGAGCGTCAGTGCCGTCCCTCCAGCCTGACCACCTCCGCCCCCCTCCCCTCGCCCTGAGCAGCCGCCGCCTGTTGCCCTCCGCCGCGCTCTTCCCATGCAGCCCCATTATGTAAGCCGTTATCCAATCGAAGCCTTTCTGGATGGCCCGGTCCTCCGCGAGCCTGTTTGTTTGCATAGTTTATGGCCGACAGCGGTACAAAGAAACCTGGACGTTTCAAAGGGCTTTACGTAATTAACTACTCGCTACCTGTGCTGGACGTATAGGTGCGCCAAGGTCGAGGTGTAGATGTGACAGTACGGGCTTACAAACGATCCGCGTGGGCGATATTAAATCGACTGAGCTTTTATTTTCGTCTTCATCCGTAGTCATAGCAGTGGCTGAAGAGGGATTTATGCCAATTAGAGTGGAAGGGAGCAGCGGGTTCAGGCTCAAAACATGCGGAGTTTAGAGGAACAAAAACGAGGATGGAAAATATCAGATGGTCTAAACATCCAGGTAGGAGGGCTCAGGAGTGCACGATGCAAGACGAGGAGGTAATGAGCGGATCTGAAACTTGCTTATGATCGAGCGAGACACTACAGGCAAAGCTCATTTTTTTCAATGTTTTTTTTCTTTTTTGGGTCAGTTTGCTCTCTCAACATATCGGCTTTCATGTGGAAATAACAAACTAGTCCAATATGCTCCAAAAGATGTTTTATTTTTCAATTGAATCCACATAGATTTCTCTGGAACGTTGTACCTTCAAATGCCGTTTTCTTAAAATGCATTTTTCTCCCACAGAGACATAAAGATCAGCCTTAAAGTAGATCCCACACACCAAACTTTGCAATCTTGGACTCAACAAGATTTTACAGACAGAACAACAACAGACAGACAACATACAGAAGGATTTTTTATATCTAATTCTAAAACTGATTTATAGACGTTTTAAGTAAAAAAAAAAAAATAATAATAATAATAATTGGGTGCAATTTGAGTATATTTTTAGTCCAATCTAGTTCCAATCTAGTTTACTTAAACACTAAATAAGAAATCTAAAATCCCCACATTGTTTTTGTAAGTAATATGTATGTAAAATCAACCAAATCTGTCAAATTTTCACCATTATATGTCCCAAATATGTGTATTTTTTGGCCATTTTTACACATAAAATGCCTTATTTCTACATGAAAACATGGCATGATGAAATTTTTCTTTTTTTCTTACATTCATATGAGTAAACTATAGGAGAAGTTTTAAATTGATATCTTTAAATATAAGATTTTTTCCTGTTCACCTGCAGTGTCTCACCTTAAGTATCCTGGTTGTGTGAGAGTCCATGTAAACACAGTATTCTGATTTCAATAACCCGATTATGACAGTATCCTGGTTAGGAGAAAACCAGGTTATTCTCACAGGAATATTCTGATGCTATCCATATACTGTGTCCATGTAAACACAGTATCCTGATTTCTCAACATAAGCGCTGTACTGAGCATGTGCTGAAATCAAATCAGTTACAGACCCTTTAAGTCTCTGGCAACCCAGCTTCAGTTGTGTTTGTAGTACATGCAGTTCCTCAGAATTAAATCTAACACAAGACTGCAGGTAAAGCAAAAGTATAAAGGTACAAGAAATGGCAGTGTACACATAGGGCAGGTTTGTGATACAAGAAGTTATACCATCTCCAAATGTTTCCTTGATTCTGTGTTGATGCTTGTTCCAACTGAAATGTCTCGATTAAGTGCCACATAAAGGATGAGCTAATTTCATGTATTATTTATTTTCATCATATTGTGTTCTATGTATAAATTAAAATACTATTCCATCCAGTATTTTATCTTCAACAGCAAGAAGGAAGTGCTCTAGTTTCCTCCATTCCTGATCTAGTGCAGGCTCTGTAGAATGAAATCACAGCAGCCCTTTGTAAAATAAATAATAACAAAACCTTATTTTTTGAAATTCTTCCAATCATTGAAAAGCAGTAGGCATTGGTCTTTGACGAGGTTTAAAGGCACTGGAGGTGTTGGCGTGTGCCGTGTGACCACAGAGCGTGTCATTGCTAAACACAGCCTTTGCTCTGCTGCTGTGGACGTTTAGTGTTGTTCTATGTTAACTTTTACAAAACCTGCTTGTAACCTTTGCTCCCTAAAGCAGTGGAGCACGGTGTGAACAGTGTGCTCCTGTGTGCCGGCCCCACAGCCTGAGAGTCCTTCTCCTGCTGTGCGCCTCGAGCATGTGATGACGGCTCGGCTCATTTAGTCATGAGACGAGCAGAGCAGGGGCAGATTCAGTAATGGAGTCGCATAGAGGCTAATCGATATGTGCCGGCAAACAGTGAGACGGCTCCAGAGCGGTACAGCCGTGCATCATCTATTCAAGGCATAGATTCCCGGACTTTTGAAAATGCTATGTATGGGAAACGTCTTAGAATTAGCAAACATTACACATAATGCAGAGCTGTTGAGCACTAGATTAGTACCATTTCTGATTCCTCATTCTTTTAATGAAGTCATTATTAATTAATCATTACATTCACCATATACAATGCCAAGAGCACAATGCCTTGCCTAAGGACACATCAACAGTTTCCTCCAGCGCCCCCCTGTGGCACCTGGTGTTCCAGCGGTCTCCCATCCAAGTACTAACTAGACTCTGACCGGCTTAGCTTTCGAGATCTGACAAGATTGAAGCTACCAGTCTGTCCGATGGTGCAGACTGGAAGCCTCACTTCTATCAGTCTGCCCCAGGGCAGCTGTGGCTATAGTAGTAGTTTACCACAACTGAGTGTGGAGTGAATGAACCTGCGCTGCGTAAATCCAATGATTTATTTCAAATATATTAATTAATATAGATCTGGAATGTCGTTTTTTGAATTGTTCAAGTACAGAAGACCGTTTAAACAGAGGAGGGACTTTTAGCAGAGTTTAAGCCAATCAGAGCCAATGACCTAAACAACTTAATAAATGTGTACTACCATACGTCTGTTTACAACATTAATAATAACTGCTAACAGAGTGGAGAGGATAATGTTTTTTGTTGGAAAAATCTACATTTTCTGGAAAAGTTGTATGAACTCAAATGGATCAGCAGGAGGCTCAAAATTCAAACCTCACGACAACCCAACAGCAGTACAAGATTAGTATTTGCCCACTGTGGCTCAAAAAGTAGTAAGTCTTAATATAGAGGGTCTAAGACAAAGTATATACAACTACCTCAGGACCAAATACAAGCTGTGACTTATTTCCAGCAGTGTCTGATATTTTTAGAATGTGTGAGTGAGTCAGCCTCTCACAGCACCTACAATCTCTGTTACAATCTGACCCACATAAAGGCACCAGTGCACAGTCGAAGTCAGGCCCGTCCACACACTTGACAAACAGTCTCACTTGCCCCCCACTTTAAATATAAATGAATATGAAGAGGGTCCAACACTGGGATTCTGAAACCTTGGGACAACAAACTCCATTATCCCCCATTGTATTTTTTTTTTTTAAGGAGGGACTCTCAGCAAACTCCATGATGTCAAATTACAACTCAGAAACTTAAAAAAAACGTATTCAGATGAATACATTTGAATAATTTATTACTGCACACTAGGATATGATATAAACACACTGCATCTGAGTCTAATACACTGTGTACACTGACTCCTGTCCAGCTCTGGTTCAGGACCCGCGGGTCCCACAAGACTTAGAAAGTGCTTAAAATCAAAGCTTGCTGTTACAACAACTTCGGAGCACTGCACTGCGCTGGTCCAGACCAGTGGTACAGCTTTCATGTCATTAGACTACTGTTGAATCTGCGTGGCTTTTGTCAAAAATGGACTGCAGTAAACTGGAGCTGGAATAACAGGCAATCTGCAAGTGACCCACACAGGTCCCGGACTCTGACCGGACTGAAGTCAATGTACACAAGGGGTAAGCGTCACAACCGTGTTCCCGATTTTCTTTGTATGAAGTATAGACGAAGAGACAGCATTTTCAAATCTGAAACTATACGCGCTGACAGCATCATCTTTATTGTGAGGTAATGCTAGTGCGTTGTTAGGCTGATTGTTGTTGACTAACTACCGTAAAAGTCTATTGAGTGCACCTGAGGATGAGCCGCACCAGCCATATTTACAAAAAAAAACTTTGTGCATATACAGGCCACAGCGGACTAAAGCCGCAGGTGTCCACGTAGTAACATGAGACATTTAACACAGAGGGATGGAACACGCAAAGTTTTAATTTAAAGGAGCACTACGCAAATTAAAATGGTCAAATAAACTACATTTTGATTCCATACTCTAATCAGAAATTGTCTGACGAGCAGAATGATAATTTCACAATTCACCACAGTTGCCTCTGGAGCCCTTACAGTCAACTGAATGAGAGGGATTCAGGAATGAAACTCCCGCGCTGTTTCAGGGGAAGTAATGCAAAGCTCCGCTGAACTGAACTGTTCAACGCTGATTAACGTTTGTACAGAGTTGCAACCTGCAAATGTGAGAGACCAGCCTCCAGCTTCAAACACCAGAGACTCCGCGGAAAGTCAAGAGAAGAAAGGTTTTAGTCTGACCGGCGAAGAAACAGGACAAGAGTCAACACTGGAGCCACATTTCATAAATGGAGAGAGCTCAGAACTGCGCTGGGTATAAAATGATCAGTCAATTGTTAGATTGATTATTAGTGTGATGTGTCCACTAATTCACACAATGCATTTTACATGGCAGAATGCCAAACTAACAGTGCTATAGTTATACAAACTCACAACTTTACAAACATAATGTCATCTAAATAATATAGTTAAGCTTCAGACAAAATGTAGGTCAAATGTTGAAAATGTCTCATGTAAATGACTGGCTGCTCTTACTCTATGTAATTTGCAGTAACAATGGCTTCATTGTTTACAGCTTTGAGAAGATGAAAGTTTCATCTGCACCTTCTAAAGCTCCTCCTGTGGCCTCTGCAGATTTGTTGGGATCAACCCATCTGCCTGGTTGGGTCAGTGCTGGAGACTCTGATGGTCAGGTGTAGTATGTGGACAGATTAAACTGAATGGTGACGGGCCGTGGCACAAACGCATTTGACTTTTTCATGACTTCCTGGTGGCAGGAGTGCAGCCTCTGGCTGAGGAGGAAGGGCTTGGAGGTTTTGGGTACTAGGGAAATATAGTTTCAGTATTTTTGCTGTGCATTACTTACCTTACCTTACAAAGAGCACCTGGTCTCCAGCACATGTGGCTCTGTCACAGATTGGGCTTGACTGCAGAGGGCTAAAGGATGTGGAGAAGTTTCTCATTTTTCAGTTAAAAAAAAAAAAATCCATTGATATCAGACATGTTCTGTTCCTCACACTCTATTCTGTTGGATCACCTCACAACTGGAATCAATCCAAAACCACATTCTCATGTATGTTGCCAAGTGGTTTTCTTTTTCATTTTCAGTGTATGAGGCAAGAACATTACTTGAAGCACTGGACTACAATCACCACAACCACCTGCTCATCTGAATAACACAGGCCAAGAGTCGTAAGTGACACTTTATTACTTTCCGTTTCATGAGTAGGATATATTCTTCCTCTAATGTAAAATTACTTGCCATTGCCAATTATTTCAGTCAAAAATGACTGTACAACAAGAAGTCCCAGCGGTATCTGGTACACACTGTCAAAGAGGTAAAGGACTACAGCTATGAGACCTACATCCCTGAGCTACAGTCAAACATATTAAGTGGAGGAGCTCTGTTGAGGTGGTCCAGGTGGAGCTGTGGCTTCTCTGCTGCATAATGTCCAGGAAGACACCTGGCACGAGTGACCACCATCTGAAGCACTTCTGCTGTCCTCCGGCTCGTGTCCACATGTTCACAGCTGGAGTCCTAAAGAAAATCAAAGGTTTTATGTGGTTTACAAAGTGGCACTGAGTACAGTGATCGCTGCAAGATTCTCAGAAACACATGTCACCACAAGGTATTTGAGTGCACTCAACAGAGCAAATGTGCACTGTAAAGTGCAAAAAATAAACCAATTGTTTTACTTTTAGTAGGCTGTAGCCTAACTAAGAGAATAGAGACAGCGACTGGTATTATATTATCAGAATCAGTTTATTGCCATTTTCAGCGATCAAAGTTCACAAACACAGGAACTTGTTTTGGCGTAAGGTGAAACATAAAACAATGAATAAAATATAATAAAATATATAAAAGAGGCATGCATAAGATTAAGAATAGAATAGAATAGAATAGAATAGAATAGAATAGAATAGAATAGAATAGAATAGGACTATATACAGAAATGTACAGTTGGATGGAGATGTATATGCAGGTTATAAGCAGTGTATTGGGCCAATGGATGAAACCATTGACTGTATGGACAAAATAGGGACTGAAACACTAAGTATGATAGCCTTTGTACACAGCTGAGCAGTGAGTAAACAAACACGGTAAAACACCAGAGCCAGAGAGATAATGTGCTTTTATTTGTGGCACTTATTAAAAATAATACCTTAAAATATTTCAGTAATAAAAAACACTATCAAATACAATCAAAACAACATGCATATAAGTGCATGTTCTTACCTCTGCAAACATGTTGTCAATAAATGAACTCTGGAGCGGCAGATCAGTCTTCAGCTGATGTTCGCGCTCGTACAGGCACGCGCATAATGAACGCGCACCAGACAGGATGCAGTTCAACTTAACGCCAGAGGTGGCAAACTAGTTCAAAAATTCTGCAACTTGCTCAATGTTCCTTTAACACGCCTTTTTCCAAACAGCACCTGTAACACGGCAGTGCATTGAGTCGGCTCTTCACTCGGCGCCTCCGACGTCTCACCATCGATTCATGGATGTCGAGCTCACGTGCACCAGCTCTGTTTCCTTCTTTGGCTCCACATCGATTGCTTTTAACTTAAAAACTGTGTCACATGCATTTCTTCGTGTGTTTTCTGTGATGATGGTGTGCGCGTGATGCAAACTGACTGTTCAAAACAAAGTCAAACTAGCGTATTCCTTCATCTCTGTCACCGGTCTGTCCAACTCTTGCGCTTCCTGCTACAGCGCCCCTAGAGGCCACATGTATAAGCCGCAGGGTTGAAATCATGTGAAAAAAGTAAAGCTTTATAGTCCAAATTTAACTTTTTACTTTCACTTTTCGAAACGCAAAAAATGGGGGTAAAGGTCAGTAACCTGCAACTGTATTTTTCATATTGTTATTAGCCTTTAAACATGCTCTTCATGAGTACCTTACATTTGCCATCTTGTGTTTTGAAAAAAGAAAAAAAGTGTACAATTTTTGGCCTCATTTTGACCTGCTTCACAATACATTTGTGCTAGGGTGTTTTGTTCGGTTTTTATTGCATGAAAAAGTGGTATGTGCATGGTACTGAACATAGAACCACGGCACCGAAACCTATGTTCAACTCTAAAGCTGTGCCCTTTTAATAAAGTGTCGAAGCCGTCGTGAGCGCTTCAATGACAACCAATCATTTTTAGCCTTTCCCATCTCCCGTGTGAAGTGGACATAAAATAATCATGTGAAGATACCTGCATCAAAAGTCTGAAAAAGCCGAGTCAAATGGAGCGCGACGGCAGAAGAAAAGGCCAGTGGGAGCGGGGCCGGCGGATCCTGGCAGCTCCTCTCTCTGTCTCTGGTCTGCGCCTTCTCAGTCAGCTGTGATTTCCATATCAATATTTGAGTGACACTGAATAATTTAGAGTCGTGCGGTGACACAACGGGACGCGAGGCTGAGCGGCGCCCTGCCTCCGCTCCGCATTGTTTGTGTGTGCGCGTCTGCCATTTGCATTCGGAATATATATCTCCGAGTGAACTGACAGAATTGAAAAAGCAATCATGTACGTGAATGTCAGCAATGGGAACGGGGAATTCAAATAGGCTGCCACTTGCCTCCCTGAAAAGACTCATATAAGTTACGTTAAGCAGCCCTGAAAGGCAACACTTAGAGCGCACACACCGGCATTATATGACTGATGGCATCTGAAGGCAACTTATCGTAGATGGGATATTCATAGGATTGCAACGGAGGCAGAGAGGAGCATCTTTCAGGTAGACAGACGAGATAAATAAGTGTTGAATTGTATCTGGGATTGGATTTCAGATATCCATATTTCTGGGACAAAATCACATCGGGCCACCTGGGTTTGGTTTGATGTTTTTTTCCGATATTATGTACATTTTCTGAAGGCGCGTCAATGACAATTTAGAAAGCCAAATCACGACGGAATTTTGGAAAACCTTTTATTGCTGGGTTTCAGATGACAACACAACATTCTATCGGCCAATAATATTTAACACAAATGGGTTGGTTAAAATGGTTAAAATGCTTATTTTTGTTGTAATACGGTAAGTTCTTGGGTCTTGTCACTAATAGAGATGATCAGGTTGAAATGATGTGAATTTACATTTTGAAAGTTCACTGTAATTAATAGGATAAACTGGCTCTTGCCCCCATCTTAGAGTATGACATCATCACACTCTAGAATCTGAAAGCCACACACTGTACTGTACTGTATACTGTAATCCTTTAGTCGTTTTGTACACCAAATTGTATAAGTCGTCTAATTGTTTTCAAAATGTAAAAAAATATATCCCTCGTGCTCTTCATTTGAGCAATGCACATTTGGTCAAAGAGCAATATACGTTTTCATATCAGGAAAAAAATACTTAATTTATTTTGCATAAATTGTATGTTGAGTGATGTTGTGGACCACCCATGAAAGTTTCATAGCAGTGAAATAAAAAATAAAACAAAAAATCTAGATGGGGTCAAATGGACCCGAAGATAGCAGGAGGGTTAACTTAAATAATTTAAGATTAAAAGAATTTATATGGGACAACAGCAAAAAGGAAAAGTAGTGGAGTGAGTTAGCTGAAGATTTTGGAGTGAATCATGAGTTTCACACAGATACAGTTATATCTCATATATCTCTAACATTTTTCTAGTAGGTTTCAAATTGCTGATTTTGTAAGAACGTCTGTGCAGTTGTGGTCTTTTGAGTGCAGTTTGGGTCAGATACATGGAGATAATTAATAGTTTTCAGAGCTTTTGGTCGACTAAATCAATTGAGCTTATCTTTAGTTGACCAAGAATTTCTGTAGTCGACTACAGCCCGACTGTGTGGGAGCATGCATGGTTCCTTTTCAGACAAAAAAATAGACTAAAATGAAAGCATGTATGTGTTTTCTTTCTTTCTTTTTATATGTTTTTATATACATATTTCTTTGCATTGAGTGGGCTTGCATCTCCACAAACCTGACTCGTACTTGGTCTGGAGGAGGAGCTTCCTCCTGCTTGTTTCCATGGAAATGTTGTTCCTTTGACTATAATATTCCACTCTATGGCATAAAACGTATCTCTCTCCATGGAGAATATTCCGAAGTTTGGTTTTAACATTCACTTTTTATGGGATTATGCAGGCGCACTTGCCACTTGCATAAAGTTACATATTGTTGCGTTGCTAAAGACAGCTGATGTGTGAATTCTATTCTTTTTGTGTTTTTTTTTCCTTGATAAAATTACATAGAAAATACACTTATTGAGCAAAGCTGCCTTCCTAAGCATTCTAGCCACTCATGCCTGCAACATGCTAATGCTTCAATCAGAGTGCAGAGTGCAACAGAGCGATATATGACTACATTGGTTGAGGGCGCCATCATGGCAGAGAAGAAATTCAATTTATGTTTGTAGCGCCCAATATCACAACAGTTGTCTCGATGAGAATTTAGCAAATGGATAACTGTCCCAGAGCTCCTCATGGAAACCTCTCTCAAGGAAAAACTCCAAAAAACCCTGTGGGAAAAAGTATAAACCTCAGGAGAACCAGAGTGAAGGAGAGATCCTCCTCCCACAGACGGACAGACTGCACATGGACCAGGACTGACACATCCACTTGGACCAGGACCACTCAAGAGGAAGGAAGGTGGATCATCTAATGAGGGAGAGTTCCTCCAGGCAGACGAGGAACAGAAACAGCTGCACTGAACGGCAACAAGCCTGAAATTTAGTTTCTGGAGTTTATCTTTGTCGTTAAATGAAGCCGTAAATAACAACACACCTTGAAAACGAATCATATTAAACATTTGCGACTCTTGTGTGGCACAAGCTTTTAAACAGAATGGATTGCATTGATTGCGCCCTAAATCTGCTCAATCTGATTCACTTTCCACCTTATAACATCATCAAAAAATGTCTCTGGGGTGTGTGTGAGAAATACACTTTATCACAAAGCACTGTCATGTTTAGTGAACATTATATGTAAACATTGTTTACTAATATTGATAATTCTAATGATGTGATCTTGTTAAACTTGTGAAAAGTATTGTACTCTTGACTGATGTGAAGCTGTTGTACGTGACAGAGGCTGATTCACTCATGTCAATGCAAGAAACCCCAAACTCATTGCTTTAACATTAGTTTGTGATTTTATTGAACAGTCAATTGTTTTTAGGGTATTTGTGATCATCTTTCTCTTCAAACCACTCTCACTCATAATCAACAAATTCATAATTAACAGAATCACCAACTCACA
Organism: Rhinogobius similis; assembly: GCA_019453435.1. NCBI lineage: Eukaryota > Metazoa > Chordata > Actinopteri > Gobiiformes > Gobiidae > Rhinogobius > Rhinogobius similis. Next base: position 32,383,233 of record CM033635.1, on the reverse strand, counting down.
ATCGTAATACAGTCGCTGTACATCACTTCACACATGAATATCTCACTTCTTTCTATGAACGACAATCAAGCAAGACCTATGAGTTTCCCATGTTTGTGATAAGCACATTTTATTATTTTGTAGAAGCAAATGATAAGATGGTCTGTGGACAGTTTGGAGCGCTTCACCAAAAGTCACCATGAGTTGGTATGAGTTGGTATCTAGATGGGATTTTTGTTCATTTGTTTCCGGCAACAGGGATACTGTCGGAACACTTTAAACCAACCATTTCTGCATTTATTTCTTAAAACAAAACAAATTTATGCTTTGACTTTTTATGTATTCTATTCTGGACTTTGCCTCCCTCTCGCTCCACAATGTGCTGGTCAACTGCAAGAGCTCATTCAGCAGGAAACTGTTCCACTGAGACACACAGGAAATCAATCATCAAACTGCTCAACTGTGTGCTGTAAAATCCTGTTGTAGCGCTTAAATTACTTCATGATCATGTAAATATGTTGTGAGGATATATTTTTATAAGCTTACATTTATTTAGTTCGTAGCGGAATCCAGTTGATAAGAAGGAAAAAACAACAAAGATTTATTTCATTTTATTCCATAGTGACGCAGATATTTACCGTAACTTTTATTAAGTCATCTTCTATTTTCTTCTGCTGGTTGGTAACAAAAAAGAATTTAATAAAAGTAAACTGATCCAACTGGCCAACCAGAGCATTCAACCAAACTAGGGCTGCACAAAATATCGCAAAAGTATCGATATGGCAGTATTGGATGATGCAATAACGATATCGAAACAAACAAAACGTATGACAGTAACACCAAAGTCTTCATCTGATAGAAACTTTCTGTTTTTAAAATGATAACACTGAAAAGGGAAAATCATGAATAAAATCTAGCTTTTTCAAACTAAATTAGCATCGGTTTTGCATTTGTTGGTTTTTGTTTTACAGACATTATTGCATTAAAAATAGTGCTGCAACATTTAGTAGAATAATCATGAAGTCGACTATAAACAATAATTTCAGTCGTATTTCAGTTTCGGTTTTCGGTCGTCGTTCTCTGGACTAAACAGACTTTAAAACACAAACTTAAAGGTCCCATATTCTGCTATTTTCCCCTTTACACAGTCTATTCTAAGGGCTTTGTTGATAAAATTTTGCGTTGTGCAATAACCATAACATAACAGTTTCCAAAAAACACCCATTTCTTGGACTGGCCCCCCTCCTTGCAAAAGCAAACGGCTCACTCTGAGATCTGACCCCCCCGAACAGAGAGCAGGCTGCCTCCCCCGCCCAACCCGTGCCGAAGCCTAGAGCAGAGATAGTGCGCATGCGCCGTGTGCTCCGGTAAACAGCGATACACAAATGACCTGGAGTTTGACGTGCTCCAGGGCCTCGACGACGGACGTTGCCGTTTGGTAAATAACAAGCTAACTCTTCTATCTCTCGTATCCATCGTGTAATTACTGTGTAGCATTAGCATTAGCTGTTTTTATTCTGCAGCTGTGCGCTTCCTGGAGGCGTGGCTTAAACACCGCGTCATCCTAGTGAAGCCGCGTCATCCTTGTGAGGAGCCCCCGTCTGCCTGCTCAGCCGAGGGGGACGGAAAAGACAGTTCTCTAGCGAAAACATGCGGGAATCAATCAAAAAACCACTTTGGGCACAACATACGAGGCCCAAATAGCATTGTAGGAAGGTTAAAACCTCTGAAAAGACGATTTTGCATGTTATGGGACCTTTAAAGACTTGTATAACAAAGATTATTATTTATTAGAACATTATTAAAGAAAAATGGCAAAAAAGAACAGATTTTCTGATTTTCCTCAATTATACACTTTATTCATAAATATTCTCTATCTAGAAGCCTTCAATCACAATATTTCAACATTTATTTGGTTAAAAATGTTAAAAAATAATTGTTAGTTTCAGCCTTAGTCAAAAAGTGTATTTAAACATCGCAATAATATCGATATCGCAGATCTTAATAGCCGTATCGCAATCGTTTCCAATATCGTGCAGCCGTAAACCAAACCAAAAGAAACGAAACTTTCAAACACAAACTAATAACCCTTGTTTTAATGCATTGGCCTCGTTCTTTTGACAAAACTCTCACAACTGGGTCAAGCGTGCGCCGCGCCGCTCCGTCAGTGCCGCCGCCGTGTTCTAATGGATTAAGGTCAGACCATTCAAATGCTGTTGGTTTTTTCCCCCTAAATCGCTTTCCCTCTCCACAAACCTTGCCCTTTAAGATTTTTGTGCTCCTGCATTTTGAGAACATTAACATAATTACAGCGTGTTGATTTAATTATTAGCTTGTGCGTCATCATAAATAATGGGAAAATTCACTGTTTGATTGTGGGCATGGAAATTGCGGCTAATTACGACTCGGCGGCATATTTGCTGGGTCATAATTGAAAAAAAGCTTTAGTCTACCAAATTGGGATCGATTTTCTGGGTGTTTATCAATGCCGCAGCTGCTTCTAGGTCAAATGAGGAAAAGCTAATAAGAGGCAAGCCTAATTTGGAGGGAGAGAAAGAGGAGAGAGGCAGTTAGAATAGCTTGACACACATTGTACAGGCTGGGACAAGAGAGCTAAAGATTGCTGTCAGAACGCGTGAGAGATGTTCTATGAATAGACTGGAGAGCGTTCATTTAAGGTGCACCATGACACTTTTCTGGTATAGGGTGTTACCTGGAATGTTCCAATTGGGAGCGCGTCATTATTTTGTCCTAAATGAAGCCCATTTTAGTCTTGAATGTGGACGTGACTCGGTCTTGTTCTTGTCCTCGCTTGTTCTAATCTAGTCCAACTTTATCCACAATGTGTTCTACTTAAAGACAATTAAATAAGACATGTATTTACCTTGACATGTTTCGGCTGCTTAACTAAGAAGAGATATAACTATGGAAGACATAATGAACGTTGTTGGAGTAGTCCAACTTTAGTTTTTGGTTTATTCTTGGTAAAAGGTCCCATAACATGCAAAATCGACTTTTCAGAGGTTTTAACCTTCCTCCAGTGCTATTTGGGCCTCGTATGTTGTGCCCAAAGTGGTTTTTTGATTGATTCCCGCATGTTTTCGCTAGAGAACTGTCTTTTCTGTCCCCCTTGGGTGAGCAGCAGACGGGGGCTCCTCACAAGGATGACGCGGCTTCACCAGGATGACGCGGTGTTTAAGCCACGCCTCCGGGAAGCGCGCAGCCGCAAGAATAAAAACAGCTAATGCTAATGCTACACAGTAATTACACGATGGATACGAGAGATAGAAGAGTTAGCTTGTTATTTACCAAACGGCAACGTCCGTCGTTGAGGCCCTGGAGCACGTCAAACTCCAGGTCAGATCCAGGACGTAGGACTCAGCACGATGCACCGTCAGGACAGATAAAATGTTTATTCCTGTGTTTGTGTATCGCTGTTTCGTGGGTTGGGTGGGGGAGGCGCGCAGGTTGGGCGGAGGAGGCAGCCTGCTCTCTGTTCGGGGGGGTCGGATCTCAGAGTGAGCCGTTTGCTTTTGCAAGGAGGGGGGCCAGTCCAAGAAATGGGTGTTTTTGGGAAACTATTATGTTATGGATATTGCACAACGCAAAATTTTATCAACAAAGCCCTTAGAATAGACTGTGTAAAGGGGAAAAGAGCAGGATATGGGACCTTTAAGTATCTATTCACCTTGTTCCTGAAGTTGCCTTACGTGCCGCCGTCTTGTTTCTGTTGTATAAGTTTACATGGAGCAGACGAGCTCAACAGAAAATAAGTTCTACTTGACTAAAAAGCCGTTTTCAGACTGACCAGGAAATCGGTGCGTTGTTGACTTGTTGTTGCTCGTGTTCATTAAACATTTTACACAAATCAATCTACTTTATGTAACGTTTTAGCGGCAATACTTTTCCCTCATTCGTCATTAGCTTTAACGGAGTTCTCGTCAAACAGAAGTGCGTTTACAACAAAAGTGCAAAAAACGGCAAAAGTGGGCGGGGCAGCATAAGGTCAATAGGGTAGTACTTTAAAATACGGTCCATTAATTAGTATGTATTTATGATGGAATTTAGTAGATACTTCCAGTGATAATTGCAGTGGTAGTTAAAGTGGTACTGTCACTGGCAATTACCAGTATATATTGTATTAGTAAGTATTTTAAAGTATCTACTAAGTTCCACCGTAAGTGCTACCAAAATGTATTAAATTAGATTAACATACCATGAAAAACTGAGATCTTTATCAACATTAACATTCTACCTGATTTTACTGTGACTTAAACAATGTTTTTGGGACAATAAAACAATAAAAAAATAAAAATAGATGGACTATAATTTTAGCTGCAGGTAAGAAGCAATTGCAAATAAATCAGCTGTTAAGGACTTGGCTCAAATAACAATGGACATTTATGAAATGGGGAAAAAAACAACAACAGCATCGCAGTTCATTTGAAAATGGACAGTATGTGACTGTATCTGGCAGGATTCCAGCCCTTATCTATGTGACAGTTCCACTTGTTTGTTGAATCATCTGTGGGTCATGTTTTTGTGTGTTTGTTCTATTTCATACAGAAATACAGGCGGTTTTACTGTGAGCATGTACAGCCACATTATGTAAGACAGCTGGATTATGAAATAACTATCCAAATTATAATGAAAGGCCACTTAACGTACACTTTGTTATACTTCACTTAACACTCGATGTGGGAAAAACACATTTTGCAGTCATTTGCTAGATTATGTTAAAAGCCACATATGTTGAGAGAATTATTACCTAATGTTGGTGTTTCACTTTTTTCCATAAAAATGTGTCATATGTATAAAATAATGATTACAGATTAAACATATTTCTACATTTGTACATTAAAAGTCTTCACCGTTTGGGCACATGCTCAGCCTCTGCCAAAATGTACTATTTCAGGTGCATTAAACCACCATATAAGCGCGTCTTTGCTCGTAAACGTCATCAGACTTGCACACAGTCTTAACTTCTGTCCAGATGTTATATTTTAGGATCAGACGCTCACCTGGACGTTCGCTCTTGAATGCTCCGCAGCTGTGGGGGAGTTCGCTTACGTGCAGCTTGCTGTGGAGAGGTTTTTGTGGCTTCTAAGTGTTGTCAGCGATTCGTCTGCAGTTGAGAAAGATCAAAACCCAAAATGTGTGCCTTCTTAAAAAACTCACCGCGTGTGATGTTCAGTGAGATGTGCCGTGTTTCGTGGCGATTGAACAGCGGAGATAAACAACAAAAACAACGACTTCCAATGGCAGCAACAACAAAAGGATCATTGCACAAGTCGAGTTTTTAAGACGGTGTGGTCGGTGCCACTCGTCCCCCTACTCCCACCCCCACATTTTCTACCTTTCTCTTTCTCTCTTGCTCTCTGGGTTAAGTATGGGTGCATTTGCAAATACACACTTTGTAAATATGCAAAAAGCAATAGAGAAATCGTAACACTCACACAAAAAAAACACCTTTGACCCTTTACGTAGAACACCTGACACCATCTTTGACTTTTCCACTTCCATAACTTGGGAAACAACTAAATAAAGAAATAACACTCCTTGTCTTATGCCCCCTAACCATCTCATATCTCGGACCCCCTCGAATGGACCACTCCTGGACCTCTGGTATTTCTCCTCTCAGACTGGATTTTTTGAGTTTTAGTGGCTTTTAAGTGACGTCAGCAAATCGCCGGCAGTTGAGAAAGATCAGAACCCAAAACTTAACACCCAATGGCAACAACAAAAAGAAAGCCACGTGACTGAAACCCTTGAATAGAGGAATGGGTTAATGAACAGAGATGTAGCATCAAAATCTAGCCCCCAGTTAGAAATCTTCTCGGTGGGCCCCTAATACATAATTGTGTATGTGTATATTAATTTCACCCAGCTAATTTGGTTATTATTGTTAGTTTTTCCATTCACCTTTGCTAGAATGTACGTACGTATGGTTTCTACATTGCATCTAAAAGTAATTTATAGGCATCCTTGTGTAAATAGTGGCTTATCCTGTACCCAGACCTATTTCACAACATCTTGAAACGTATTATTACGATAAGAAAATACACACACTGCAAATTAAAATCACTAGTTTTATTTTTGAAGAACTTGGCTAATATGTGAGCAATGATTTTTCACTTTTTTTAAAAGGATGATGGGACCCTCAAATGTCATGAATAATTCTATTTTAGTCTCTCGATGACTTCTCTCAACTCCAAAGCTTTTTATTACAACAAAATTAGTAAAACCGAGAAAAAAACAAAACACCACATGCTTTTGAGTGCCCTTCCCTGCTCTGGGCCCCGGGGAAACCAATACCCTTTAGCCCCCCCTCCCAGTCTGACACCCCTGTTAATGAATACAAGAACATTGCACAAGTTGAGCTTTCAGCAGCAAGAATACAACACGAAAATGTACAACTAGAGGAGAGAAACTGTTAGAGAAACTATAACTCTTAAATGTGAAACAAACAGCATTGTCTCATAATGTGGTCAGTCTTGTTAGCATTTTTTCCCAATTATTCTACTTTCTTTCTCTCGCACTTTCTCATGTCTGGGTTAAGTATTGGTGCATATGCTAATACACACTTTGTAAATACACACAAAGCAATCAAGAAATGATCACGCGCACACAAAAAAACACCTTTGGCACTTTACGTAGAACGCCTGACACCATCTTTGACTTTTCTGCTTCCATAACTTGGCAAACAACCAAATAAAGAACTAAAACTCCATGTCTTATGCCCCCCTAACCATCTCATATCTCGGCCCACCTCGAATGTACCACTCCTGGGCCTCTGGTATTTCTCCTCTCAGACTCTGATTCTTTGTTCATTCCTCTCGCCATTTGTCTGCCTTGTCAATTCCGTGTCCCCAGGCATCAACAGCGGAGCAGGCTGCCACTGTTTTGCTGCACCAACTATTTCCTTTTCTTTATAGCTTATGGACACACGACGCCTGGTCCGTTTTCGCACACACCCTACAGGAAATAAAAGAGAAAATTGGTAGGAGAGGCTGGCGGAGGCTCGCCGTCGGCCATGTTTCCAATCTAATCCTGTGTTTGTCTTACAGGATCTCTGCTCTTAGAGGGCTTGACATCAAATTCAATAAAAGGGGATTGGAGTGCGTTGCTCATTGGCTTGCTTGATGCGTTTGTATTTGTGTCTATTGCGGCTTGGTCTCATTTCTGCTGTGCCTGCCAGACCGCTCGATACCAAGGGTTTTTAGAGGTCACTTTGTGGAGGATTGCGCGTGGTGATCTGATTGGAAAGGGCGCCATGATCCGACTCCGCCACGGCCAAAAGTTAACCAGAAATCTGCTCACCGCGGCTCATAGAAGCGTGTAGTCACTGACCTCTCTCGCTTTTGAAACAGCTGCAGTCAAAGGACAAATTGGGCAGTATTTAAATTAATGGAAAGCTGTTTGAAATCAGTTTTGTGGCCGCATGGCTTCAAAAATCGTCCCTTGCGAAATCAGCTATAAACTGTGATGTAATTCACAGTAGATACTATGTTAATTGTGTGGCATAGGCTTGTTTCCACTGGTTCGTTTTGGAGGACGCTGGTACGGACTGAATGTGTCTCCACTGTCTTAAAGGACACATATTCTGCTACATTGGCTATTTTCAGCTTTTAACCCTGTTCTAACCATGTTCCATCATAAAAAACATACCTGAAGTAGCATTTAGCTTAATCCACGCCATTTTGAGGAATGTTTATTAGGAAATCCAACCCCCTCTGAGCGTCAAAAGCACTTCCAGCTGAACTCCCTTGATATGTGACGTTTTTTCAGATCAGCTACGTCATTTAATTAGAATCTTCTGCAGTTTGAAGTCCGAAATCATCGCCAGACTTGTTCTGAGCATTTCTGTCGACTAAACACAATAACTGCAACTGCTTGACAAATCGTTTCTTAAAGTGCCAACATAATTAAATCGTTTATTGCGCTTATAGAATGTTTAGGGCTAATGACAATTCAACAAATGCATAATATTTGTCCTTCAAGTGAACTGCGAGCTCTAGCTTCCAAATCGTTCCGTCTCATTGTTATCTGTTTATCGACAATAGGGTCAAGATACTATCAAAAATATTACATTTTCAGCTTAACCAAATGCATTACATAAAGAGACATGAAAATATTGTATGCAGAGAAGTGAAAATAAATTCAAGAAAAGCTGAGGATAAATCTGAAGTAACTTAAGCCACATCTCACAGCGACACAAACTCGTTTTGTGAATTGGAAATCGTTTGGATGACATCAGCTTCCTATAGCAGACGTTTTCTTTTGGACCCAGAACATGGAGATGTATTCGCCCATGAAAAGAATTATGCCAAAGCGCTCTTGGCGAACCAGTCTGGGGGACCAGGACCGGCCCACGTTTTATCCAGCACCTGTTGCCCTTTAGGAACCTGTTGCCGTTATTATTACTTATCTATCTGGTCTGTATTCAGTTACAGATGCTTTTATTTCTCCAAAATGCCTTGTGGGGTCACCTCTCCACAGAGCTGACCTATGACTCGGCCCGGTGGGTCACCCGCTTGTACACCTGGACTGGACATGTCATTCATACTGTGGATCATTCCGGTCGACCTTCCATCAACAAAGTTACATATTACTTTTTTTTAATTGCCAGGAAGTGGATTTTATGTTCACCGTTATCATCGTAACATCGAACAATGGTGGATTATTATTACACCAAGAAAAGTACATTCTCTAGAGGCTGGACAGAGGTTTCCATGGCAGTGAAGCCGGAAGAGTTCATGGAGGTTTATTTTGCGTCACTTGTTTGTCTATGTGTGTCATTGTGTGTTTCTTTATTTAATTTAATTTTTTTGTTTCTCAATATTCCACAGCACGGCCACATGTCAGCATACCCGGAAACCACTTACAATAATTGCATTTTAATGATTCAGTGAATAAATCTTAACTGGGTAAGATTGGGGCTGCGCAATTAATCAGATTTTAATTGAATTTATATCTAACTGTTTCAAATTGTCCATGAGAAGACTGTTGTTTTTTTAATCACCAATCCACTGGCATGTGGTTTGGTCTAGATTAGTTTAGTTGCAAGAATTACATTTGACTATATTTTGTGTGAAATGACACAGAATATTTTGTGAAAAATAAAACAAAAATTGGATATCGTAATTGAACAATATGAGGAAAAAAATCATGATCCATTTTTTCCAAATATTGCCCAGCCCTATGTCGAGATAAACATTCATGCACCTTTTTCTGGTAATCCAGTAATTACTTCTCTTTCTTGTACCTTTCTGAGAACAAATTAGAGACCATGCTATCTAGCTTTATCATAAATTGATCTTTTCAGAGTCGTTTGGAAGCATGTGCATACGTCAGATATCCTTTTAGCGTCCTGTTAGCGCGCCATGGTTCTCTGAATGCCAGGGCTGACAGTATGTTTGTGATAATGGATTAGTTCTTGGAATCATGACGTTGTTAGCACTTCCGACAGTAGGTGTGAGGAGCTCAGGAAATTGCTTTTTATGTTTCGCTGACAGTTCACCACCGGGATCAAATATTATTACCAGACAAGACACGTTCAGCCCCAGAAAGGTCAAGAAGGGCTTTAATATGTTGTTTATAATTATAGTTGAGACAGAAATGCTAATAAATGTCATTACTGAATACACATGAGATCTGATGTATGTTGGAAGAGTTAGTCACAGTAAACATTTAACCACAATCAACAACAAAAAATTAAGCAATGCAATGTCCTCTGCAAACTACAAAATATCATGTGACATACTCCCTGCTTTCCCTGTGAACGCTGATGTTCTCTTGACATTTAACTGCGGGTTGGGTCGGGCGGCCAAAGATTATCATCTCATAAATTGGCGACCGACCGCTGTTTCACATAACTGTGCTACATTTGGGCACTTCTAAGTTCATTTCCTCATCAGGCCTTTTCCCATGAATTATATTATTCACAGAACAAAAGTCCGGGACGGCATCAGAATGGCTAGCGCTCTGTCTGAGTGGATGTTCATCCTCATCCAATGTCTCCAAGAGTTTCCTCCATGATCTGCATGGTTTCCCCATCAGCCCAAAACATGCACCAGGTAAATGCTCTTGACTAATCTGAGCTCAAGCTCTATAGATGGGCACTGCATGACATTAAAGGATGGGGCAAATGCAGGGTACAGTTTCCTTTCAGGGACAATAAAGTGTACCTCCATTTTAACCTGATAAAACAGACATTATTTTATAGCTCATGTCTGTCATCACCATCCCCCCTGTCCACCACCTTCTGTGTGGTGATAGACACTAGCAGCTGTTTTCCTCAGTTCAGATACAGTATATTGTCAAAGCAGCTTTTAAAGTCAAAACGAGATCATGTTTTCTGTCTGCATCTAATTGAAGACCTTTTTTTCCTCTGTGTGCATGAAGTGTGTTGTTAGTATGCTAATGTTTGTTAGCTTTACTGTGATCGTAAACTTTGATCTGTCCTCTGAAAGATGTGAAAAGCTTTTAAAAATGGTGAATAATTAGGATGCTTAGAATGCAACAGGTAAGTGAGCAACTACAAATGTAGTTAAAATTAAGTAGTTCTGTTTTTCACTTTTTAAAAAAGGTAAAAATCAGGTACAGTACTTTAAGTCAATGTAAACTTTAACTTCCAATGACACAATTAATTAAAAAATTAACTTTAGCTCCCATAAGACAACAACATACGGAGCCAGGGAACACTGAAAAAAAAAGGTTACTAGCTCTGCATAAAAAAGATATGGAAAGCGGTTGCAAGCAATAAAGTCATGTTTTGGTTAGAGACAAATTTAAGTAATAAAATGGATATTAATACATGCCACGTGAGCATGACTTTTTAATGATCACAACTTTCGAAAACATTATGCTACTGCTTTACATTTTACTTATGCTCTCTGGGAATAGAATTGCATGTCATGTGAGCATGACTTTTATATGTTTAAAATTGTTGTTAATATATGCCATTCAAGCATGACTTTTTCACAACTAAACCTCCATTTTGCATTAAACTCAAATATTTACAACATGTTTGTTTTTACTTAATTTATTCTGAAAAATATAAATTCAGCAATACACAAAAATGTCATTTGTCAACAATAAAAAGTGTTCAAATTCATGCAAACACAAACCAAACTCAGCAGACAAGTATAGCAAGGTCAAAGATATAAAGACTTTTTTTCCTGATAATGACATTCATCCAACCATTGTGTTAAGACGTCTTTAAACGTATTAGTTGAGGTTTAATTATCAAAAAATGTCTGTCAAATTTTCAAAATGCTTATCACATTATCCTCTAATTTGAAAAGTTAAAAAATAATTTTTTTCATTTTTTTATTCAGCTATTTTTGTTGCATTTGCACAACAATATACTCTGTATTCAAATTGTGCACATCTTAAAAACACCTTTTAGAATAGTATCTACATTTTATTATATGACCCACTTCTAGGTGAGATGTCACAATCCAGTGCTCTATTCAACACTTCTTCAGTGTTTAAGTTTGTTTTTTTGATCGTGTGGATCCATTAAGTTCCATCAACACTTTTCTGAAGAACCTCAAAAAGTACCTCCGGTTTGGTGCAAAGTCCATGTGGTGGAAAGTCCATATTCAATGCAGAGATCAAACAGAAGAGCAATGTCCACTTCATGACAACCTGGTCCTCCGCCCAGTGCAGACCTGGTCCAGGCTCCTCTAACCCTCACTTTGTCAAATGACGGTGAAATCTCCCACTGTACAATCTTCCACATGTCTCAAAGAGGACTTCATCGTTTCCCTAGAAAAAGGCAAAAGATTATTAATTATTATGTTTGTATGTCCATGCCTCCTGAAAAAGGACTTTAAAAACATGAATTTCTTTTAGAAAGAAAACACATTCCTCAAAAACCTTACCTCATAGTTTTAAAATGCTTGCTCTACCTCATCAAAACTCAATGTAGGGCTTAAAAGGTGTATGAGCAAAATATCAACTTTATTTGGAACAATGCGATGTAGTACTTTATTACATTACAAAAAATATCATCAAGTATTATGTGGTGATTTTGAATTTAAAGAAATGAATGAATTGTGTATTACAAACTGATGTCTGAGCCTTTTGTATACCATTAGCTCAAAGCAGTGCAGTTGGCTAATCTGCCCAGGTGAATAGCACCTGTCGGCTCCCGAATGCCCCTGCTCTGCCTCTCTGCTCTGCTCTGTGTTTAGTCCCGGATGTTGGGTGTTTGAGGTCCTAGTGCTTGATATGTTTATTTAATTCATTCATTTTCTCCCGCTTATTCCCGTTAGGGTCGCGGGTGACTGAGCCTATCCCAGTGACTTTGGGCCTTAGCGGGGTACACTGGACAGTGGCCAACTGTCGCAGCAAACACAGAGAGACAGAGACAAGGACAGACAACCATTCACTCTCACATTCATGCAATACGGACAATTTAGAGTTTCAATTAACCTGAACACAGTCATGTCTTTGGATGGTGGGACAGAACCCGGAGAGAACGACGGTAACACGCAGGAGAACATGCAGACTCCACCCAGAGATCGTGTGATGTTGGGGTGGTCCAGGATTCGAACCCACAATTATTTAATTGATTTCTATAAATTTATATTGGCACAATGAAATTCACATGAAAGCAGAACTGGGAATTCAAAGTGTTGTTGAGAGCTTGGGGAGAACTTTTATCTAACACTCATCATAACATCATCAAGTATACTCACCACATGCTTTGAGGCTCTCATGAAGGTAAAGGCATAACCCTTTCAAAAGGAACTCCCATCCAATGTCTACTTCTTCATTCTGGTGACGTGGTAAAGACTTAATTAGAAACATTTCTTGACAACAAATATAAAGTTGTATATGAAAAGAAAGATGATCATTTCCTCAGGTTGAAGTCACTATCAGGAAAGCATTATGGAAACTACTCAAATTTAAAAACTCAAATTTAAAAATGTCAATGTTTTTTGATCTCACATGCTCAGTTCAAAATGTGGAACAAAAGACACATTTGTCACCACAGGGACCTCCTTTAAAAAATAACCATAAATACCATATTCCCAAATGTCCTTTGCTCAATAAATAACAAAATTAGCTTTGAAAGGACAAAAATATATATCACTAATCTATGTAGATTTCAGGCTCAGTTAAAAGTGGGGACCACTCAAGACTCTCGACAGCAAATTTGAAGGTATCCAAAATTCTTTCTCATCTTACCTCTGTCATCAGATCTGTGAGGTTTTTCAGTTTTTTGTCCCATGAGTCCTCTCCTCTTGATGGAGCTGGTCAGACAAAAGTCTAACTGTGGAACGAACCGGGACTGGAGTGGGAGGGTTGTAATTCTTTTTAACTCCGCATTTATCTGGAAAGACAAAAATGGTAAATGTTAAAATTTTCAAAATTGCAATAAAGGTGAATAGAATAGTAATTACTGTATAAACCAAGTTAGAAAAATCTAACAATGATACAGTAATTTTGTCAATAATAGAGAAGCAGTCTACGTTATCTCGTGTTCTCTGTGGTCCAATCATTGATGAGGCACACCACATGTAAATATCTAAACGCTTGTGTTTTATTTCTTGTGGTTATGAGTTGTAATTTTGGCGAACATGAGAGCGATGGCAAAAATCCACACAGCGCACTTTCAGCACCAGAGTCATAATGGAGGCTTGGTTAGCACACAAAGAAGCAACTTTCTGAACTGGGTGAACAGTGTTAACTTTTACCTCTGGACTGAGCAGAGCGGTGTCGTCTCCTCTTCGTGGATGGAGCTCAGCGTCAGCAGCTGGTGTACCACACTGTAATGACAGTATCATGACATAAACGGAGATCTGCTGTGCGCACCTTTAATCCAGTCCATGTCCAGTTAGCACAATACATTCTAAAATTAAATTAATGAATGAATTAAACATAAAAGCTAAGTTACAAAATTTAGTAACACTCAAAAGATTGATTTGTACACTTAAAAGTAGCAGGTGGAGCTGTTGCACCTAACATTACACCTGTTAAGTTAACATTAACCTTGACTTAGTTTGTTCCAATAGTTCTCAACTTACAAATGTTAACAGCTTAATTTTCTAACGTAGTAACGTTGCATTCTTAGGACCAAATAAAACAAGTTTACCTTTAGAAATCACGAGGACTCCAGGAACGAACTTAAATCAGTCGGAAAGTCCCAAAATACAGCAAAGAGAAGGAAAAAATGGCTGCTGCAGCTTCTTCTGTTATACGTTTTTCCCGGTCACAGGAAGGGGAGGAGTTATTTTTTGAAAAGTGGGGTGTGGCTTCACTGGCAGCACTGGCAGCCTAACTTTTTCATGCATAGCTGTCGTGATTAAAACATGCAGGTTTAGCATCGATGGGATTTATTCAGCTGTTTTATGACAAAGTCATGCTCAAAGAAGATCTTAAATAAAATATGAAATGGTAGCATGATTTTCATTTACAAAACGAGCAACCCCCTATTTTCCGTTTTTTCAGTGAAGATACCGCTTATCGATTCCACGTTTACTGACCCCAAACAACCAATTGCTGCATCCGTTGCCTCTCCCATACCGATAGTATTTGTTGATTTCTGGGGACAGTGTCTCAGAAGTCGCCCTTGTCTTTAGCTCTATATGTTCTGTTCCGGGGAGTAATCAATGTGGAAGGATTCCTGCTACTTGTTTGTCCAATGGTCTTCCTGTTGTCAGTGCTTAGCCTTATTGCACCTGACACATCTGGCAGCCAAGACGACAATTGTCCCAGACACTGAACAATGGATTATCACAGCCCGGGCCCTATAATGTTAGAGCAGAGGGAGGAGATGTTGTTAGGGACACGAGAAGCCGCCTGCGCACCAGCTGCTGCCACAGCGCATTAGACGGAACACGCTACAGAAATGTGACACAGGAAAAGAATGGTCTTTACAGAGAAGGGATGTTTTGTGTTATGTTTTCAATGGATGGATGGAGTTCATTTATAAAAAATGGTGTGGGACAAGATGTTTTTAGAATTGTAGATTACTAGGAAAAAGATGTGTACATGAATCTCTTTAAGACCATGCAATATTCAATTAAAAATGATCATGACTTTGTCCTTATATTGTTCAATCATGGTATCCCAATTTGTGTTTTGTTTTTTCTTATCCAATGCAAATAAAAATGGCTTTCAATATCCATTTTATGATCATTAATGAAAAGAACTTCAATGCCATTTCGCACAAAAAAAAGGAAAATTTTCCTTGAAACTAATTGCTAATCTGCACCAAACCACACACTTTTACTGATGAGGTGTGGTGCAGAGGTTGTTTAGGTCAGTGGTGGTTCTCAAACCGTCCAGCCTGAGGCACCCCCACATGCACCTTTCCTCAGCCGAGGCAAATATACATACTGTAAAGCAGCCAACATTATTTTGAGTTCTGGTTTTAAAGCATTTCATTTTGGCCTGCTCTCCTGCATATTAATTAAGTTAATTTTAAATGCTCAATGAAATACGCTCCATTGCAGACTTTGGCTTTTTTAAATTAAAATTATTTATTCAAACTGGCTTTTGACACTCGGTAGTAACATTCTGTTCTGTACTCTTAGTTTTATTGATTACATCGTTAAATGTATTGCATTATGGTTTTATGTTTTTAATTTTTATGTAGGCCTATTGGAAAGTCATCTTGAGTGTTGTAAAAGGCTTTAAATCTTGTGTAAGTTGTAAATCACATGTACAGAATGTAATTGAGACAATTATAGTTTTGTCTCATTATTTTGAATTTGGCTATGGCTTGGAAATACAATGGCAACACCAAACACTATTGAAACCTTAATAACCTAAGAACATAATCTGTATTACTAAATGCTGATAAAACTGCAGAGCAGAAAGGCTGATCTGCTCTATCCTGTTGTCTGCTTACAATCTTTCAGTGGCCGACTATCATCTGAGTGAAGCTTCGGTTTATATTCAAGGCAAATATCACAGACGCATGTTTAAACCCTGTGCTTTGCCGCTGATCGAGTGTGAGTATGCGCACAGCACACGTGTAAATTAAGACTTGCTCTTAGATTAAGAATAAAGGGCCGTTTTACATGAAATAAAAAGTGTCAAAAATGCTTCAATCTCTGATGTGAGTTCTTGCTGCTCGTTTTCTCACTCTTCACAAGTGCTCTGGAGAGAGAGAGAGAGCGGCATGACTGTTCGCTGTGTGTGTAACTCCACGCCCCCTCTGCCAAAATGCAAATTGTTGCATGAATTACAGTGTTTTTTAGTCAAAACAACGTAAATAGCATTCTACTGAAATGAGCAACAGTGTTTATTTCATGAATCAATAATTGGCTATATTTGTCTTCATTCAAAAAAATCCACCAAACTCCACAATGCCACGGCACCACTTTGAGAAAGCCTGGTGTAGATTATTTAACGTTATTGAGGCTTCATCTTATGATTATTCTAGTAGACGACTAGTTAACGATTCATTTGTTTGATTAGGTGACTAGTCAAACAGTTATCTCTATTGTACGTTCAGACTTTTTAACACGTTTTTAACCAACTAAAGGTTTAAATATGGTGAATGAACGCCTCTAGATAGAAAATATTTATGAATAAAGTGCATTTTTTGGCATTTTCATTTAATTATGCAGTCGTATTTGTTATGAAAATGTTGTTTTGTTATAAAGATGTAGGTTGTTATGATCAAACCTTGACATTCTCCCAGTCTTCTTCTTCTGGTGGGAGGCGGTTATAGGTGTTTTCTACCACCTACTGAGACTCTGGACTGTGGGCCAGAGTATCTGTATCTTCTACATTATTTTACTGTTCCTTTACCTTGTTTAAAAACTGTCCCAGTCCCAGTCAGTCCAGCAAAGGTATCATGTTTGGCATAATTATTGCCAAGAGGGTTACACTCTGTGACTGGGAGGCTGCCACACCTCCAGCTTCCATAAATGGTTCATGACATGATGGTTCTGTTGTAGTGTGAGGGGCTCCAGTGCAGTCTGTCTGATCAGCAGGACAAGTTCATACGACCTGGGGACCCTTCATGAATCATATAAAAAAGAAAATGACTCAACCTCAAACCTTAAAGTAGTGAACTTACAGCATGTTCACGTGATCTCTCTAGAGCAGGGGTGTCAGACTTTTTCCATCGAGGGCCACATATTGAAATATAGACCAAGCGGAGGGCCACAAATCAATCGCGAAACGTTAAAAAAAGCTGCTTTTATTTGATGTTTTAAGCTCCACCACATCTACATTCAGTCTCATTGCCTTAATATCAGGTCTGTCTTGCACCAAAATGTTAGTTATTTAGGCTAGAATTGTAGAAAATCTGAAATGTGCTGTAAAAAGTACTTCTCAGGACAGAGTGGGCCAATTCACCAGGAAGTCTAAGGGCCAAGAAAAATGGGTCTGAGGGCCGCATTTGGCCCCCGGGCCTGAGTTTGGACATGCCTGCTCTAGAGTAAACTCTTCATTAGGTATGGGCCGTCTCTATGTAGTATAAAAAAACAATAAATACATATATTTTTTCTTAAAGGTAGTTTTGTTTTCACACTTGCACATAGGCCATATCAAAACCAGGACTAAACGAGGACCAGATCTGGAACTCAACAAGGATTAGACCAGGGTTCAACCATAAATGAAACATGTCTCTGTATTTCACTATGGCACAGGTCTGAACTCTTTATCATTCTGGACAAGATGTTTGTAGATCTTTCCCAGGAAAACAAAACAATCCTTAGCTGAGGTTTGAACCAGCAACCCTCTAGTTATGAGCTGAAGATGAGACACCCACTCTAAGATGCATGAGGCTGAGTACAAATGCACCAGTTGAAGAAGCACCATCAGAGGAGCCGTCTGCACCAGGAGCAGAGAGTCTCCTGCACAGTCTCCACAGGACACAGACTCAGGGCCCAGAGGAGAGATGAGGCCCCAAACTTCCACCAGGGACACAGACTCAGGGCCCAGCAGCCACAGCTGACCACCGCTCCTGGTACAGAGGGCCCCTCAGAGGAAACACTGGAGAATAAATAAATGAATAAAAGAAAAATAAGTATGGGGAAATAAATAAAGAATGTGGTAAAAATTGAGTAAAACTAAGACATAAATACATATAAAATAGTAACCCTTAAGTAAGTAAACACAATAAATAGGATAAATAAACATATTAAATACATGAATTAATAATACATATTAATCAAAAGCTAAGCTAAAAAGGTGATGAAATGGATCTATTTGACAGGCTTTGGACTAAGTGGGACTTTTATGCTGATGTGGATGTGCGGTGATTCTGTTTCAATGGATGTACGGGATGTGCTACATGTGTTTGTCTGTTTTTTTTTTGCCTTTTTTTGTTATTCATACTCTGATCATGTTGTGTGTTTTGTGTGTCATTTTTTTTTAAATAGGGGAAAAAATTTTTTTTTTAAATGTTTACATTTTCTGTGAATGTCTTTTGCTGCCTTTTTTATTTTATCCTGTTCTGTTTTGTGTGTTTTCCTGTTCTGTTTTACATACTTAAAATTTGAAAACAAGAAAAGAAGAAAAAAAAAAAGAGGACCAAAACAATGATCTTCAAAAATTCACACACCAAAGCACTAGCTCCTTTCACCACAACTCACGACTTTTGACTGCATCACCCCAGTTTCCCCCTCAAGCTTTTCTGCCATTAACAACCACGTCTCAATACCATCTACACAAACCCACCGTCCCCACACAGTCAGCCGCTTTTGAAGGAGACCATTGACTTCCCGATAAAGGCTCGGCTTGTCTCTGCGCTCCTTTTGACTCGCACACAGCGGAGAGGCAGATGTCTGTCAGGAGCAGCAGTGGTGGACAGGCGCCTCATTCTTTCTCTTTCTGTTTGACCCTCTCAGAGTCATGTGGCAGTGACAGACTCCGGCACAAGAGAGGCAAAGGGGAGGCAGGTGGTCTGGAGTGCCACTCAACCTCGAACTGCTTGACGGACTTCGGATCGGTTTGACATTTGGCGTGAAGAATGCGCTGAGAAGTCGATGCGACGCCGGTGACGTCTTGAAGGCATGGTGTATTGAATTGTGGTTGAGTTGTGCACGTTCGGTCTCCAGGTTCAAGGTCAGGATTAGGGCTTTGTTAAGTTTGGAAAGCACTGAGGTGAGACGCTACAGGTCAATAGGAAAAAATCTTAAATTTGAATATATCAATTTGAAACTTCCCCTGTAGTTTACTCAAATAAATGTAAGAAAAATATATTCCATGTTTTTCATCATGTCATGTTTTCATGTAGAAAGAAGGTATTTCATGTGTAAAAATGGCCCAAAATACACATATTTGGGACATTTTAATTTGAAAAATGTACAGAACCAGGATTACATTTCCAGGTTCATTTTGTTCAAATATTAGTTACAAAAAA
Organism: Rhinogobius similis; assembly: GCA_019453435.1. NCBI lineage: Eukaryota > Metazoa > Chordata > Actinopteri > Gobiiformes > Gobiidae > Rhinogobius > Rhinogobius similis. The sequence goes on along the minus strand of CM033635.1, from coordinate 32,363,915 downwards.
TGTACAGAGGGGATTTTTGATTTCTTATTTAGTTTTAAGTAAACTAGACTGGACTGTAACTTCAAACAATTCAAATTTTGCCTCTTTCTTTTGACTTACAACTTCAATAAATCAGTTTTAAAATTAGATATAAAAAATCCTTCTGTACGTATCGTCAAAATCGTCCAAGATTGTAAAGTGTGTGTAGGACCCCACTTTAAGGCTGATCTTTATGTCCCGAGGGGTGAAAAATGCATTTTAAGAAAACGGCCTTTGAATTTACAATGTCCCAGAGAAATGTATGGATAAAGTGGATTAAATGGAAGAATAAAACATCTGTAGGAGCAGATTGGACAAGTTTGTTTTTTCCACATGAAAGCTGATATGTTGAGAGAGCAAACTGGAAAAAAAAACAACTGAAATGACGAATTGCTTGATAATGTGTGATGTCAAACATTCTTTTCCACATATCCTGTAGATCAATACATACAAGGCCATACAAGAAAACAGCATTATCTTCCAACTGTAGTTATTATAGAGCCAAAGTAATCCAAGCTGTCAAAAAAATAAATACATCTTACATTTCTACATTATTCAGCAGTTTTGGAGTGTCTCGCCCAATAACATGCCATATTAATAATAATATAATTCATTTTTAGATTTGTACAGCACCTTTCATTACACCCAAAACACTGTACAGTTCATTATTCATTCACCCCACACTCGATGGTGCCCTGGGGCAGACTGATTGAAGAAAGGCAATTTACGCTATCACCACCAATCACTCACTCAATAGATTCATTCAAGTGTCTTGCATATGGACACAATGACAGCTTGCCCTGGAGCCACAGCCGTCCCACTGTGGAACCTGGTTTGTCCCAGCAGTCTGACCAGCTCGCAGGTTTACAACAGGTGTGCTTTCTACCCTCTGTGTGTCTGAGGAGGGGCTGTGCTGTGAAATGAGAAACGGGGAGCTCTAACTGCTGTGCGGAACCTTTTTTCATGTTTTCACTCAGTCCCAGCAGTCTCCCATCCAAGTTCTGACCGGGCCATGTCTTACTTATGATGAGATGGGGCTGAGATAAGGAGGTATGGCACACTATAGTGGGAGTATGGGGTTGTAACCTCCAACATTCTGATTAGTGTAGAAATCATTCAACCAATTGAGCCACAACTGCATATTGAGTTATTGAAGTATTGCTAAATATTAAGTGTCGTGGACTCGCTACAGACAGCCCACTCAAAATATGGCCATAAAGTAAAATACTGTAAAACTGTTGTACATTCATCTCCTACTGTCTGGTCATTGATCAGCAGTGAGGTGCTTTACAACGTCATTGCAAATCATTGCACACTTCCCGTCTGGTCAAGCCCTGCATGGTTCTGTCCAGATCTAATGCACTGACATGTGAAAACAAAGAGCAAAATGTATGTCCCCTGCACCGGTGGCTTTAAAACTATAGAAAGCAAACACCTGAACAGTAGATGGCGCTCACAAGAACAGCCCCAGATGCCGTCTTTAGGAACCCCTTTGGACAGAGGTCATTCTTCTGCACCTGCACCAGGCTCTGGAGTGATCTCTGATGCTGGAAAAGGCGCACAGACCTTTCGAGGCTGAAGGCTAAACCAGAAGTCACAACTGTAGAGAGTGTGAGGATTGTCAGGGGCGTCGGACTGGGGGGGTAAAGGGCACTGGTTTCCCCGGGGCCCAGGGCAGTGAAGGGCCCTCAAGAGCATGTTTTCCTCAGTTATAATTCTCTACACTTTAAGAATGAAATGCATTGTTGTTGATTAAAGTCATTGAGAGACAAAGTACAATTATGCGTGACATCTGAGCGGTAATTAGCAGTTAGTGTATTTTCTCATTATAATAGCACAATTTGAGATGTTTGTGAAGTAGTTATTGCAAAAACGAAACAGAAACAAAACAGAAAACGAAATCTTTAAGTTATTGTTAGGTGAATGAAGAAACCAAAGAGTGTATTCTAGCATAACTGAATTTATTTTCTGAGATGAATAAATAATATAGAAAATGTATTAGGGGCCCACCGAGAAGGTTTGCATCTGAGGCCCAGAACTGTGCTACGGCCCTCGGGATTGTAGAGTCTGTGGACATCTGCTATTGTTTAATTCTATTTTAATTTATTTTTCTCTGTAACAAATAAACTGAAATATTGTTGTAGAGACAAAAAGAAAGACAGATAAAGATAGACATTTGAAGGTAAATAGGTGTCACCTTGATATGACGCAAACGAGATACAAGGGCTTAACCAAACTTTCCCACCTCTGAATCTTTAGAATTTCACCATCAGCCGAAACAATTTAATAAACACAAAGACAAACTCACAACGCCACACCTTACAATCACCACTCCCCATTGCGCAATGCCCTCAGGTCCCTCATATCCTTCCGCATTTCTAGGTCTAGTTTCCTGCGAACAGAAAGTCCCTAGCCTCCCGGTGCGAGGGGAGATGGAGTCAGACACACTCCGCGGGCTGCGCTTGGTTTGGAGTTTCACATGAAGACGTTTCAGTTGTGTGACCAAGCGGAACAACCACCTGGCCAAAGACAAGATGGATTTTCATTTTGAGTGGTTTCCTACGACTGAGCAAAACAAGCGCTCTCGAGGTTACGGCGGGATAGAGTTGCTCGAGAATAAACACTTATTTCAACTTTGGCGAGCTGAACTGAACTGTTTTGTTTCCATTGTGTTTAGTTTGTAGGTGTTAGGAAGGATGGGTTACTTGGGGACAGTGTTGGGATCTGCCATAATTCCTGCTAGTTATTTTGCTCTTGATTGGGGATTGATCACACTCTTCTTCTCGTCTCGTTCAGAAGCTACAAAGTTTGTTTTGGGAAGTAAACAGGAGCTAGACCAGGAATTAGAAACAGTAATTGGCTTAAAAAGAGATAGACGGAAAAAGGAATCAATCTGAAGCAGCGAGGAGCGGTGTAGGCATCCGAAACGCACGAGGAATTGTGTCGAAATAAGTGGATTTTAAGGATAATATATTGTTATTTGGCAACTCTTTGCGATGGAGTTCTGTGTGTTTGGAGTTTATAGATCGCTAAAAACAAATGCCCCAGGTCAGTGTGGATACAGTCAGTAATATTTTATGATTTACTGGAAAAATAAGGTAGACTTAAGCTTAATTTTTACTTGAACAGAAGCAGTGGGTTCATTTTTGAAGGATTTTTGGTGGTTCAATAGTACTTTTACTTTAATTTAATACTTTAACTGGTAGTTAGTTTCTTTTATCCCTCAATAATACGGTTACTAATGCTATTAATTTTGGGGAGAAGTAATGGGTAATAACTAGAGCTGATTACTTTTTTAAGGGACTTGCCCAAAATGTGCAGTCGAGGACAGGGGCGTAGAACCAAATTCTGGGTCCCAGGTACAAACCTTCTCAGTGGGCCCCTAATACATATTTTTGTATATTTGTTCATATTATTTATTTTTTGTTCCCCTTTGCTAGAATATTCACCTTTTGGTTTCTAGAAACACTTAACAATAACTCGCTAATTTATAAATATCGTGTGTAACTCCCGGCTTTTATTATGATATAACACTGTTTGTCTTTGCAGTAACTACCAGACCAATTTCACAAACATCTCGAAACACATAATTACTGTAAGAAAGGACACTACCATTACATTACCAAAACTAGTGATTATACATTATAATCACTAGTTTTATTTCTGAACAACTTTGCTGATATGTGAACAATTATTTTCCTCTTTTTAAAGGTTTCGGCCCTCAGATCTAAATTGTATTTAGTCTCTCATGGACTTTATTCAACCACATTGCGTTTTATTATAACAAAAATAGATTTAAAGCGAACAAAAATGCAACAGAAAGAAAAAAACACCACAGGTTGGGCCCCGGGGATCCAGCACCCTTGACCCCCCGCCCCCCAGTGTGACACCCTTGGTTGAGGATAGATTAGATTAAAACAGCAAAAAGGCAATCAATATTGACTGACTAAGGCTGAGTTTTATTCACAAATATCAATTACTGTGTCTGTCCCCGTACAGCGTAATGTAAGAGCAGCTACGTGAGAAAGAAAATGAGATGGAAAGACTTGACCTAAGCTTTTAAAAGGCCCTTTGTTGAGTGAAAACCGTGTACAAGCAACTGCCACGGACACGTCGTAAAAAGAGAACAGTGTAGAAATAATCACTTCAACTGCCTGTGACTCTTGCTGACAGTTTTGTGTCTGTCTTGGTGAAACATTAGACGAGAAAAGGGACAAAGTGCATTGCTCCTCCTTAGCTTAAAGGTGCTGTGCCTGATTTTTACTGTCTTAAAAATAGGTGAAAACTCAGTGGTGCAGTGGACAAGGGTGTTGCACATGTTTGAACTCACAACGGCGCAGTGAGTTTGATTCCGGGCCTCTACCATTTGCCGTCTGTACCCTCTCTCACCTCATTTCACACTACAACTGTCCTGTACTGCTGCAATGAGGTTTTAAAGCCTGTAAACAAACAAACAAAAAATATTTTCTTTAGATTAAAGATTTGATCAGCCTTTGTCAAAAGACACTGAGTACATCCAGCCACTGGATGGTGCCTAGCACACACACAATCTAGTTAAGTTAGCCATCAACCAACATTACGGTGCGGATGAGTAGCAGCAGTTTTGAGGTTGTATGTTTAGAGGCAGAAATGCTCAGAACGAGTCTGGTCTGGTGACTTAAAACAGCACAATGAATGTATAAAAAATACGTCCCAGAACCAGGAAGTTCAGCACGAAGTGTTTTTGATGCTCGGAGTGGGGAGGATTTTCTCCTCAAAACAACGTGAACGCAACTGAATGAAACTCCAGGTGTTTTTGATGACGAAACATTGTTAGAACACTGTAGGAGAATGTGTCCTTTACCTTGCTCTGTAAGCAGATGTACACAGAGCTGCTCTTACAATGGAACTGTACTAAGGCAAACAGAGTTTACTTTATGACATGAAAAAATACTGGTACAGCCATTTAAAACATTAAAGCATTTAAAAGGATTTTTGTTCAGTGATAATAATAAAGAAGCAAAAGCAACGGACATTTTTTTTGAAAGAGAATAACAAGAGTGACATAAACATGATTTCTAGGCTATGGATTGATGATACATTGAGTTGGAAAGAACAATTTGAACATGTCAAAAAGGTGACTAAATCAATTGCTATTATTATTTATTTACTATACTATGTAAGAATTGCAACATATTCTAAACTGGGTGCTCCTAATTGAAGCTCTTGCTTATTGCTATAAACTTTCATTTGACCTGTACATTTGTATTCAGAGCGCAGTATGATTCTGATTGGCCGGCTTATATCAAGCATTATTTTAACTACAATTATCAGTCCCACCAGACAAGCACCAAGCACCTGCATATACCTTTATATAAGAGAAGGCACGAGCAGTTTTCAATTCGATATCATGGATCGTAATCATGGAACGCCCACCCAGACCTGTAGAAACCTCTATGTCACTATCAGTGTACAAAACATAAGCTGATGTCTCAATATTTGTTTTGATCTTTCAAAGAGGAAAATATAAACAAAAGATTATAATTGATTTAATTTGTAATGTTAATTTTTCCTCTTCTTTCTGGGAGCGGTGTTTCTAAAAGCCTTTATGGCTCTCATGCACATTGTATACTACTGCATATGATGATGACACTTGCACCTAATTGTATTCAACATATGTTTTAAGAGCTAAATAAATCATATAAAAAGAGAGCCATGTAGAAATAACCAATACTGGCAGTTTGGCAGGAAACACCTGCCTGTGAATATTGGTGACAGTTGAATGTCTTGGTGAAATATCAGATGAGAGAAGGTAAAGTACGTCACACCTCCACCTCCAACAATCCAAGGAAGCAGCACGGCCTTCAGGAAGAAGTAGCCCAAGTCTGTTTAGCACCGCCGGCAACACCGAACCAAGCAGTGCCAGTGGAACCACTGCCACCAGTGGAACTGCTGTCCCCAGTGGAACCATTGTCACTGCTGTAACAAGCGAGCTATAGGGTCTTATTAGGCTGTAGTTACCAGGACAGAGTAGATGAAAGTTATCTTTGGAGGACAAGAACATGTCTCCTTTTATTGTCCAGAAGAGAACAAACCCAGGAAAACATGAGTACAGGATGATACAACATGAGGATGTGCACTACACCGCTTATGATAGTGAATGCATTATCCAGAGAGAAGATATTCATGGGTTTGAGAGTGATACAGATCTAATTAACAATATTTTATATTTTCTGTTAGTCAAAAGTCTTCAAAGTATCATTCAAAGAGGAAGCTGAAACCTATGAATATGAAGATCCCCTTTGGCTACCGCTATTCTCTCTGTCAAATAATTTAAAGTGAGACACTACAGGCAAAACTCCCTCTATATATAATATAACCAAATGATCTAAGAAATTTAAACTTGGTTCTGTCCATTTTTCAGATTTGAATGTCCGAAATATGTGTAATTTACACATAAAATGCATCATTTCCATAGAAAAACATTCTTACATTTATGTGTGAAAACTACAGGAGAAGTTTCAAATTGATATCCTTACATTTAAGATTCTTTCCTATTCACCTGCAGTGCACCTTAAAAATATCATGTATTGAAACCCAGAATCACTGCCTGCCTTAATACTGGGTCTGTACCGTGTCCCTGACAGTGAAGGCTTTATGTCCATTTCCACCGCCCCAACTTCATTCAGGCTGGTTATATAAAACTAGTATTTTCATTCACAACTTCAAAATAATTTAAATTTTGCTGTACTTTTTTTCTTTCTTGTCATAATTCCTGTCACATGAGAAGGCAGACTTTCTAATATGAGCCGCTCAGAATGTTATTACAGACATAACAGAGGTCTTCTCTCTGATGTTATCCCCACACTGTGCATTTGTGAGGGGCACAACAGATTGTGTTGAATATAAAAGCAGTGAGATGGAAGGTAATAGCATCGCTACAAAATCTCTTCTCACTTCTCAAGAGAGGTACACTTGTATTTTTGGTAACTCTACCTAAAGACGGGAGATAATGACGTCTCAATAACTCCGACAATACTTTCACAAGGCATCAAGAATGGGCTAAAATGTGCGTTTGTGTGCACTTTAAGGTCAAAATATTACGACTTTATTCTCGTAATATCCAAAAATGTTTTTATTTAGAGTGGCCCTTATACTCTGTCGTAGATATTAAATATAAATCTTCAATCTTTGATGTTGAAGGCCAGCCATCTTTGTTTAGAGCTTCCTTTATCGAAGTTTGTTTCTACAAGTTGAAGAAGGAATCCAGGAACCCTTTGATGAGCATTTCCGTTTTCATCTGGGATAAGTGAAAATGAATTAGCCTTCATACACGGACAGTGCGCACAGCAGGTTTTAGATCACATTTGTTGTACACACGCTACTGTAGTAACGTGTGCTGCCCCCCGTGGTCAGCACACGTTACTACACACCCATAAGCTGGACTCATGAACATTTTATAAAACCTGACACTTTAACAATCACATAATAAAAGCAGCTATCTATTTGCACTACTGTCAAGCCAACTGTACTTTTTCTGTATAGAGTTTAAGTCTATTTTATTTTATTACCTTATTCTTAATTTTATGCAAGTCTTCTTTTGCATATTTTGCTGCTATTTTATTCATTGTTATATGTTGCACCTTATGCCAAAGCAAGAATTTTGTTCAGTGACAATGGCAATAAACCTTTTTCTGATACTGATTCTTTCATTTGTTAAGATACTGCCCTGTGTAAAACATATACATATCATTTGATAAGGTTGTGGACTTTTTTGTTGTTGCATTATTTGTGTTGTTGTTGTTGTGTTGACCTTTAAATATGCCCTTGTACCTTTGCTTTGGCATCTCATGTTTTACAAAGATTTTAAGATCTCAGAGCTCTACGTTTTCTGAGGCTCGGACGGAGAGAACTTATTAGAATTCATCAAACAAGTGCGGACGAAGCTAAATACAACTCCGGACGTGTTTTCGACAAGGGAACAGGGCTGCGTAGTATGTGTCTTTTACGTTACCGCTTTCATGCTCTTGTGCGTGACTGAAAACAATGTTCGGTTCATGTCATAAGTGAGTCGGGCGCACGTGGGTCCAACAAGAAATCCATAGTGTTTCATTACTTTGGATTTCAATCACTACACTGACCCTGAATCCGCAAGGAGCCCGTTTCTCTTGATGACGCAGCGGTCTGGAGCGGTTTTCATGTAATTGGACGAGCGCTTCACGTGTTGGTCAAAAATGCTGCGCAGCACACTGTAGTGGGTGTGATTGGTTCAAGTCCTGCTGTAAATCCATGCTAAACTTGCCCCGTGTTGAGAGTACGCAGCGTCAGCCCCGCCCACTTGTCCCCCACTTCTGATGTTGCCCCGTGACAAAAACAACTGTCGGGGAGAGTCACAGGTAGCTGCTTCCACATGGTTCTCAACAGACAACAGTACTGATTGGATGAAATAATCTGCCTTGGATTGTTGTTTCCAGTTTTCCAACATAATAATTAAAGATTGAAATTAGAAAATACAGTAATACTCTTTCAGTGTTTATGCAGGTTTCAGCAACTCAAATGTAATGCTTTTTAACCCCTTATCAATCCGGGTGATTTTGATGAAATTGCCAGTGTTCTAACCTCTCCAAATTAAAATGATTACCATTATTGAATCCTAAGGGTCACACACTCAAGTTTGGGTTTTTTTGGAAGGTAACCCCCTAAAGTTTTCCCCACAGTTGTCAGAATCACAGTAAATATGTTTTGTAAGGAGATATACACTTTGGAAAACCCCCCAAAATGTGTTTTTTTTTTCCTCGCCTAATTTTTTTTGTGATTATAGGGGTGAAGAAAGCAGCAGAATGTAGCTGAGGCCTGAAACACATTATGTCTCAATGGGAAATCTTGTTGACTACTTATATTTCAAATCTGATTAGATTATCTGTAAAAATGAGCATTTACTACTCATTTTTATGCAAATATATTTAGGCGTGTTATAGAGGGACTTTGATTTATCCAAACTTATCCAAAACCTATCCAAATGGAGATGTTTGGAAAACGTATGGAAAAAATGCAGTAACTTTGGAATGCTTCAACCTACAGACATCAATGAGGGCTCTATAGAAAGCTTACATCAAGGAGATTCTTCAGCTGCACACTTTATAGCCATGATTAGTTATGAAAATGTATATTACCTCATAAAACAAAACATGAAACATGTATTTTGTATAAAAAGTAGTCAAAACAAGTTGTATTAGCCAAAAAGATATGTATATTTACAATATTCAGCAAAATAACACTCATACAAACTTCATAGAAGGCAATCAGCTCATGAGACAAATCAACTGCACCCATGTACCTAAAGGAAAAGCACAAGTATGTTAGAAATAAACAAGTATGAAATCAACATGGGATAAAGTCGTATACTATTATATCATGTGTACATACTTGTTGTAGTCTTTGATGGCTGGAGGTATCACACATCTGTCTGTTCTTTCTCTTGTCTCAATCTGTGGCCTTTTTGAAGAGGAAGGACCAGGTTCTTGGTCAAGCTCAGGTTCTGATGTAGGTCTAGAGTGAAATCAAGAACAAACAACAAAAAAGTTATTCTATGCTTATGATCCATTGTTGTAGTGGTAAAATACACACCTCATTATTACATTTCATTCTAACATTCCACCATTTATCTGTCTAATAAGGCCTTCACTCACAGTACATTACATCAAATTCTATATTTACAAAATGAAGTCACTTACTCCACGCCTCTCCCCACACGCACAGTCATGCGCAACCGTATCTTTACTGGATGTCCAAGACGCCTCCGTCCTGCGCACACGTGAGATGTTAACGTCAGCTCATCTTATATTTCCATCACGCAATGTCAATAAAGTGTAAACTAAAACAACCCTTACCTATGAGAAAGTTCGTTCCGTGGAAATGTCCGGGTCCGCGGTGGCCAGGAGTCCCGTTATCCAAACTGGATCGCAAAAGTTTGACTTTCGGTCGAGTCACGGCTTTTACAAACTTTGTCCAACTCCTCAATGTGTGTATTTATGCTTATCTATCCGCTGTGTCATGTTTATAACTCAAAAACAGCAGCGCGTAAACCATGCGTAAATTACGCACGGAGCTGTTTCACTCGGCTTCTCCGCGTTACGCGCAGTTCCTGGAAGCCCTATCATCAGAAAAACATATCTTTCTGCACCTCTTTCTTTTCAGCTGCTCATTGGCTATAAGCCTAATCCATCACTGACAACGTGCAATGTGACTGGTTCATACAGGAGGGGCGAGACTTGTGCGTAAACGTGGAGAAGTCTGAGGCAATGATTGGCTCTACAGGGGTCTTGTGTCCTCCCAACCCCAGCTTATTGGCCAAACGAAGTGCCATTCAAAAGTTAAGGCTTCCGTTTAGCATTAGATAGCACAGTTTATGCTATCTGAAGCATCTTCTGCCTGAAATAACCAATAAAAATGAAGAAAATGGCGTCGTGGATGTCACGTTTGGAAGACTTTATTGCTGTATTTTTGCCACGGAGGATCTAACACATGTTGTGGACCATATCATTTTACTGGATTATATTTACTGGACCTGTACCGGACAGAATGAGACCAATCTTGCCGGGAACTATGGACATTTGACTTCACCAGAGCTATCAAAGGTAAGGAACGTCAAATCGCAGCTTTTTTCTTTTCTGCAAAACGGTGTTACTGTCCGCGCTGTGATTATCGCACGTGTTAATTGTTTGCAGAATCAGAAAGACGAGAGTTTAAGCTTTCATTTGATGTGTAGATTGTGTATGTGGAGGCGGAGGTGCCGTATTACACCGTTATGCCGTAGTAAAGTTGTGGTCACGGCCGCTCAAGCCCCGTCGGAATGGGAAGTACTTAATGCAGCATTTCTGAATTTTGAATGCTATAATCAACGTCAAAAGAAGACTTCTCATGTAAACTACAGGCTTGTAACTGTTCCATTGGGCCGCAGAATGACCAGAATATAATAAACTACTTCATAATATTCAAAAAGATCATTTACCTGACAGTTAAACCATGGGGATGTATGTTTTGAAGCCAACATTTTACTTTTAGATGATTTGATCAAAGCTTTTAACATCTAGATTCAATAAATGCATCACATATGGGATTCAAAATATATTTTAATGTTCAATTTCAAAGTAAAAACTTCTGTCATGGACACACTTCTGATTGGCTGATACAGCAGCTCTGGGGAGACAATAATTATTTTTTTCTCTTATTTGTATTGGGTTTATATTTATTCTTTTGATAGATACATCTTTTTGTCAAAATGTTTATACATTTAATGCCTGTGGGGATTGAGTTTTATGAATGTTTTTTAATGCATTTTATATAGGGCATTATTTTTGCCTAAATCCATTGAATGGCTTTTAATGCTTTCTAATGCCCCGTGGAAACCCGGCTTTTGCTCAGGTCTCCTTCTCAACAAACAAAAGTTTTGAGTTTCAACGTAAGAAACAGAAGAACTTCAGCTTGTTCAAGTCTGTTAACTCTGCTTCAACGAAACCATAGAAACCAACCGGAACAATCGAGTAACTGTATATCGCACACTTTAACTGATAATCTCAACATTTTATTAAATTATTCTTCAGATGACCCAAGACACAAACAACAGCGCCCCCTAGTCCACCAAATGTACAATAGGGAGAATACAAATACCATAATGTGGCCCTGAGTTAAAAAAGTCCATCAACATTCTCTACTCGAGGCTCATAGCAGCCACATATCTCAATACCATGGGGAGAAAAATAATTACTTTTGCCTAAATTATTAAAACTTGTCATAGAATTCCTTTGTGTCAAGGTAAAGTCAATGAGACACATTTCATATTTCCTTTAGGATCCCAAACATGTCCCATTATATAAAGCCACCCCCATGTGGAGAGAAACGCTTAATAAACACGTTAAGTCTGAGCAAAGTTCTCTTTTACAAAGTGTGAAATTATACATCGCTGCTTTTGGACTCCCCAAAAGATTTTTTCTGATGTAAACCCAAATCGTAGCCATTCTTGTCGACAGGTTCTGGTCCTGTCTGAAGCTTAAACCATTTTGGAAAGAACCTTTTACACAGTTCAGCTCTTTTTTAGTTAAACCAGTTCAACCATGCCCCATCTTGTCCGTTTTTGGGACTTCCCATGCTTTGACACCCTCTATAACAGAGTCATATTCTATTGCCTTTGAGGTGGAAAGATCCTCTGACACCACTTTGTGGTACTGGTACTGCAGGTACTGATTTTCTTTTTAAAACTTGCAAAAATTAACCTTTTCGTTTTACATGGAATCCTTATATCTCTGGTGTAAAAGTGTCCTGCTGTCTCTGGTGTCCTCTTAATGGTGACATTTGTAGAGTCTACTGTCTATAAATGCTGTCCCGCTGTCTTTAGTTGTTGGTGTTCTTTTCTTTTAAAGGACACATATTCTGCTACAGTGACTTTGTGCTTTAAACCTAACAATGTTCTTCATCAAAAACACACCTGAAGTAGCATTCAGCTGCATTCACGCTGTTTTGAGTAATGTTTATTAGAAAATACTCCCCCCTCCAAGCATCAAACACACTTTCTGCTGAACTTCCTTGTTCTGGGAAGTATTTTCAGATTTCATACGTCACTTATCTGAGAATATTCTGCTGTTTTAAGTCCTTAAATCATCGCCAGACTCGTTCTGAGCATTTCTGCCGTCTAAACATGATAACTGTTACAGCTAGCTTGATAAAGAGAACGTGCTACACACAATTAAGAGATAATATAGCTAAAAGGTTGCTGCCATCTACTGGCTGGATGCACTAAGTATCTTATAAGACTGCTGAGAAAAGACATTAATTATTTATTTTCTAATAAACCTGAGATGACAAATTAAAGGTACTCAAGAGCAGGTTTAGAGGCTAAAAACAATATTATTCCTTTAAATTTTAATCTCTTAACTCTTGCATGAGGCTTTGATACGCCCTGCTAGCAGCACGTCCACAAAGCTCTATGAAAAGCTTTCAAATGGTTCAAAATGCAGCAGCAACAGGAACTAAGATAAGAGAGCACATTACCCCAGTGTTAGAGTCTCTGCAGTGGCGTCCTGTTGACAATTAAATGTAAAATCCTGCTCTTGACATATAAATGGTCTATTGGTGGGTCCTGGTACCTGTTCATGTTAAACAAGCCACACAGTCTCTACATTTAAGACCAGGCTCAAAATGTTCCTCTTTCAAATAGTTTAAAGTCAGGCTAGTCAGGAGCACAAATAAAACCAACAGTCTCCTACTGTCTCACTGTTGATTTTCTATTCTTTAGAAAGCCCTCTAGACAACTCCTGTTGTGCTCAAAATTATTTGATTTGATCTGTTTGACCAATTTTGTGGTTTTTGTTTTGTTTTTCTGTTTGTTCAGTTGTTTGTATTCTCTTTTTCTGTATTATTATATTATGTTACTGATAATCTCTTTTCTATCAATAAAATGATGAATAAATTAAATAAAAGGCTTGTGTTATCTGGCGTTAAACATTCATGACTTTGTGGTGATAGTTAGGGCAATTTTACATTTTTAATTAAATATATTTTAATATTTTAGTTAAAGTGCATATGACAGGTTTTAATGATTTTTACATTTTGACTTTATTTTGTGTATAAACACCTCCTTTGTAAATATAAAATATAGTTTATTTATTTTTTATACACCAATTAGGTTGTTGTTTGTGGAGAAAAGTTGAAAAATCTGTTGAAAATTACACAAAGTAAACAAATTGATGATATCACACTGGGGAGACAAAGGTTATGCATAATTTACACTAAAGAAACTACTTTTTTGACCCTTTAAACACCGATTCAACAAAATAAAGGTGACATTAGATGTGTTTTGGTGCACTGTACAAGGTTGGTTTCTTGGTAATTTTCCTAGTGTGATGTCATCATTTACAACCAGGAAGTAAAATTAAACGCCTAAAAAAAGCTAAACTGGGGTCAAATTTGAGCAGAATTTGAAATATATTTATGATAACTGCATTTTAGTTAAATGAGAAGTCCGACCTGTCATAGGCACTTCAAACGATCCCTCTGCTGTTATTGTACTCTGCGTTACAACAAAATGTTCTCAAACTCTTGTATTTAAGTCTAGCTTTTACTCCTAATCCATATTTGCAAAAGGTAAATAAAGTTCCAAGTTTTCTGCATTTTATTTAACATAAAATGCAAATGCAAAGGAGTCGAAAACGGTGTCAAAAAGCCTGATTATTGCACAGTATAAGCCCTAATAGTGAAAGTGAATGTGCTTATCTTGATCTGTGGCTGTCCGCGGGGTTAATTACGCGGCCAGAGCTGCTGTTCCTCCCATCAAACTGCCTCTCCGCGGTTTCAGTTGGGACCGGGCCCTGTGCGTTTGCTGCTCTCCAGGTTTGTGTGTGTGTGTGTGAGCGGTCGCGGTCGTGGAGCCGAGGTGCTGCGGGTGGTTGGCTGGTAACCGGAGACGCGCTCTGTCCCCCGGGTGTTTGGTTTAGAGCGAGGAGGACAGAGCCGGGGAGGCGGGGCGTGGGAAGAGGAGGCAAGATGCAAGCCGAGATAACAGCGCCGAGGAAGAGCGAGCAGGTTTTATCTGATTAGACCAAGAGAGGAAGAGGGTCTGTGCAAAGAGAGATTAAATCAACGGCTCAGTGGTATAAGAATGTGTATTGTGTAGTCGAAAGTGGATTGAGAATATGGTTAAAGAAGACTTAAAGATGAGCGTTATGCTTTTATCTGGTAGAGTTATAATCTACGACACCACTGATCATCGTTGATATTGATCTAAAACAATTTAGGTGAGACACTGAAGGCAAAATCCAAATAGTAATCAGAGCTCTATATACAACATATTGCAGGCCTACTTCAATATAAAATAATATTAAATCCAGTACATTTTCATTGGAAAAATGTTTTGTTTTGTTTTGTGGTTGTGAGGGCTGTGTGTGATTTACATTTGTAAATCATCTGACCAGACAGCTTTTAATTTGAGCTTGTTAAAATAATCAATTAAAGGTGTGTGGCTTTAAGGATAAGCCCTTTCAGGTTTCTGCCACACTCCATCACATTTTGTGTTGTTTTGTTTCATATAGACTTCTGTTTTTTTTTTTTGATTATGTGAAAATAAATCAAATCAAATCAAAACTGTTTTTTTTCAATTTTTAGTTTTGTGGTCAGTTTGCGCTCTCAACATATCGACTTTCATGTGGAAACAACAAACGTGTCCAATCTGCTCCTAAAGATGTTTTATTCTTTCAATAAATCCACTTCATCCATAGATTTCTCTGGGACATTGGAACTTCAAAGGCCGTTTTCTTAAAATGTTTTTTTCTTCTCTAGGGACATAAAGATCAGCCTTAAAGTAGATCCCACACCAAACTGTACAATCTGGGACTGAACAAGATTTAGACAGAACTTACAAAAGGACTTTTTGATATTTAATTATAAAACTGATTTATTCAAGTTTTAAGTAAAAGAAAATTAGGCAAAATTTGAATTTTAGGACAATTTTCAGTCCAATCTAGTTTACTCAAAAACTAAATAAAGGAATCCAAAATTCCCTCTGTAATGTTTTTTGGAAGTAACATGAACCAAAAAATTTAAACCTGGTCCTGTCCCTTTTTTCAGATTTAAATCAGTCTCAAATATGTGAATTTTTGGCCATTTTTACACATAAAATGCCTTATATTTACATGAAAATATGACACAATGAATAATAATAATAATGATAATGTGTTATTCTTACATTTATGTGAGTAAACTACAGGAGAATTTAAGATTGTTTCCTATTCACCTGCAGTGTCTCACCTTCATGAAAGACACAAGTCCCGTGACTTCTGGGTTACAAATTGCAGCGCTAATGTCTGCCTACTCTTTACAGCCCGTCACTGTAAACGTCACCACAACAAAGCACTGACCATGTTGTGACCATGCAAGCAACATTCACTGTAGAGCAGGGCTGTTCAACTCTGGATGGTTTTGTCGCTGAGGCTGGGACCGTGTATATATGCGTCCTTGTGTGGGCTGACCTCTCCTAAGTCTGACAGGTTGCCCAATTGAATCAAAATGTTTGGAAATCACTGAGAATGTTCTAAACGCGCACGCATGATTCAATCTCAAAGCCCTTGGTGCGTTGATGTCCTGTGGGGACCAGGGTGATAACCGTCCTCCTCCTCATGCCTTCCCTCATACTCGGGGTTATGTTTGGCCTGCCACGGACTCACCGCTGGGACAGACTTCAGCCGTGCCAGTGAACGTTTACATGAACCCCAGTCGAGTAGGTTGTAGTCCAATTTAAAGGCCCATGACAGGTTAGACTACTCATGTATCTAAAATACAGATAAGATAAACAGATTTAAATTTTTGTTAAAAATAATTATAAATGTTATCATTTTTAGCCATTTTTTTTTAGTTTTCTAATATCACTTGCTGGTTGTAATTGATGACATCACACTAGGAAACTACTTTGTACAATGGGCTAAAACTCGGCTAATGTCAGAGATTTTTTGTCCGACATATCAAAATATTTGTGAACACTTTTATTTTGTTGAATTCATATTTAAAAGGTAAAATAAGTTGTTTATTTTGAGTAAATTATGCAAAAGCTTTGGATGGAATGAGTCTCCCTGGTGTGATGTCATCAGTTTTTTGTAATTTTAAACAGATTTTTCAACTTTTCTCCACAAACCATGACTTGATTGGTGCAAAACCATATTTTTTTTATGTACAATACGTATTAATACACCAAATAAAATCAAAATTTGATAATCTTTAAAACCTGTCATACGCACTTTAAATCCATGGACCAAAGTGCATGTGAACCCAGGTGACTGAGCTGCTGTGGACAGATTCTGCCAAATCCACCAGGCTCCATCCCCACCTCTTCTAGTCCTTATTCAGATTCCATGTAAATAATCAATCGGACTGCAGCTGGACAAACATAGCTGTGCATGCTCACACGTTTGTTACCCAGGACAACATGCCGTTACAGAACACATGCATGAACTTTAGAACAGTCAAACAACAGCTCTGTATTCTGGACAGTTAGCGAGCTCGCCCTGAACCTGGACAAGAACATCCTCCAGTGTCACACAGTTATTCAAACGACCCACCCATTCTGGTTCCACGACTGCCTTCAGAACTACTGTCTACCATCGGTCCATGCTCCAAACTCACATCCACAGTGAACACGCCCACTTTCAGATGTAACAAAATGATTGAAAGGAGTTAGGGTTAGGTAAAACAAAAGCACAATAGTCTAATTTTGAGGTGAGACTCTACAGGTGAACAGGAAAATATCTCTAATTTAAAGATATCCATTTGAAACTTCTCCTGTAGTTTACTCACATAACTGTAAGGCAAAAAATGTATTACAAGTTTTTCATCATGTCATGTTATCAAAAAAAATAAGGCATTTTATGTGTAACACGGCCAAAATTACACTTATTTGTGACAGAAATTGAAAAATAGACAGAACCAGGTTTTAAAGTTCTTGGTTCGTTTGTACACATATTTGTTACTAAATACTCGATCTTAAAATTGTCCTAAAACTTCAAATTTTGTCAACTTTTTTGGACTTAAAACTTTCATAAATCAGGTTTACAATTAGATTCTTCAAATCCTTCTGTATGTTCCATCAAAATGACCTTTGAAGTTACAATGTCCCAGAGAAATCTATGGATGAAGTGGATTAAATTAAATAATAAAACATCTTTAGGAGCAGATTGGCAGTTTATTGTCAAATAAATTAATAAAAATGGTTTTGCCTGTAATGTCTCTTGTCCAATCAGCTAAGCATTCTAGATTATGGTCAAGATATATCCCGGTGTAATATGGGGTGGCGTTGCAGAAACAATTTTGAACAAAACAAACAAAAAAAAAAAAGTAGCTGCAGAGATATATTTATATAAATTTTGCAACATATTTCTCAGTTCGTTCGAATATCCGCATTATTTGTTACGTATTTTTATCTATCACGTCACAGCGGAACTACTAAACAAGGTCAAGAGCTTCCGGCAGAGACCGCCATCTTTATTTTCCTCGTAGCGATTTTGTAGTCCACGCGCAAAGATGTCAAAGGTGCGAGTGGACAAGTTAAAATGCTCTGTTCTTGGTTGTGTTACCAGCACAACTCATTACACCGACCGCCTGCATCCGAACAACTGAGATCGGCTGGTTACATTTATTTTTCGTGGTAATGTACCACCGACAGTGGGAAAAGTTCAGTTTATGTGCGCTAAGCACTTCAAAGAGGAGTGCTTCAGTAACCTCCGCCAGTACAACCAGGGATTTGCTCAAATATTGCATTTGATCGAAGGGTCAGTTCCTTCGGTCTATGGAGATGACAATATAGTGGAGCGGTAAGTCAAGAAACACTGAAACACTGTTTATTAGACCTATTTTTATCCAGTCATTCTTTACCTGTGTTCTGGCCATTTGTGAGGGATTAGCATTACACCTGTAGCTGCCCGTCTTTTACTCGGCTGTTTTCCAGCTGCTTAGGGCACATGTCTTTATATACACATATAATACATTTATTTATTAGGTTTTCATAAGGCAGAACTCACATCAGACTGCTCGTAGCTGACGTTAGCATGTCGCTAGCGTTAGCATGTCGCTAGCATTAGCGCGCAGCAAGCGTAGCCCGCAGCACCTACACTACACTGACTGACCTGACAGTAGCCTTTTTCCCCGGACTGTTGTTGTAGTAAAATGGTAAAGTGAGGGTCCATTAGACAACCTGCTAATATCTTTCACACACAGTTAAGCTAACAGAGCGCATAGCGAATTACATAGTAGTAAACAAACCATTGAGATGCAGCCATTTGAAGTCTTTGCTGCGGAGGATCGTCTTCTTCGATTTCCTCTTGGTCTGTGTCAGACTCTGGCTCGTGGCTGGATGTTGATTTCTTCGCTTGTTTCCATTTTTCGATTGTCATTACGTTTATTTCTAACTTTGGAGAAGTTTTGGATCCGACAGACGGACTGTGTTTGGGACTACAACAATGGCTGAACGGGGCGGAGTCTGCATGCAATGCGCATGGGAGGGGGTGGGGTGCGAACTAACTCATTTGCATTTAAAGAGACAGTGCCAAAACAAGGCGCTCAAAAGCGCTTCTTACAAAAGGGGTAAAAGAGAGGCATGTAGAAAGAAAATTAGGAGGAATTCAGACTGTAGATTGCAGGTATAGTTTATTTAGACCCCAGGTAAATGTTTTAAATGTTCAAAAGGTGAAAATAAAAGCATGATATGTCCACTTTAAAATCCCAGAACAGAACGAGTCAAATTAGAAAACAACCAAATTAACCTTTTACGACGCATATCATTCATCTGATTTCAATAAGACAGAATAGTGTGCAGCTCTGGCATGTTTACACAGCCACTCGGTCTGACCACGTATGTTTGGCGCGAGCATGTGGAGACGCCGTGAATCATTAACCATCTGCTGACCAGCGGAGGGAGCCAGGAGGGAGAGGGGAGAGACAGTGAGAACAAAGTTTGCTTTTTATGGCTCCAACCATCTCAAAACAAAGCTCTGTTTGGTGTCCCGCGGCGGTGCGGAGATCTGGTCCGGCGTGAAGATAAGAGTCCAGAGAGGAGGAGTCTAACGGAGAGCTCATACTGACAGCGCAGAGGAATAACGCTGAGGTCATGGTTTGCTTGTCTGGAAATACTGATTCATGATTTAGGAAGTATGGAAGTGCAGCTACAGAGGGGATTTACAGACAGTACATTTAGAAGGTTGACGAATTAGACGTCTGCAGAGTCGAAGTCAAGTTCCTCGCGTAAAATGGATTCAAAGGACGGATGAAAAATGACATTTAAGCTCATGTTCAACGGCGTGTGAAGACGGCTGCTGGTTCGCTGAGTGCGTATTGTTGCTGTGTCCCTGAGCAAGACAGTTCACGCCTTTAGCACACTCCAACTTAAGTGAATAGGCCCTTTTCACGTTAGCGCCCAGCTAGTTCCGGTTACCGTAACAAGTTCGCTCCGTTCATTCTCTTTGGGACTGAAATTGGAAGAAAAAATCAAATTAAAAAAAGATCTGATGACGAAAAAAAAAAAGAAAGAAGTATCAGCTGGATAATCACTGGGAACATGTTAAAACCTTTATGTACAATGTAAATATGTCACCAGGTGAAAGCTGTGTGGCCATAAAAGTAACTGTTTTTGTCTCAAAGCTAAAGGCTAACATAAATTACTAAAATTAAATATAAAGCATACAAACTTCATTAAAAAAGTACATGGAATGCCAACTTGAGTGTTTTTGTGGAAAGGTTAGTTCAGTTTGTGGTGTTATTATAAGTAACTTAAATTAAATTAGGTTAGCATTAGCATTAGAGACAAAAACACAGCATTTTATAAAACACAGGTGGGGTATTTCTACCGTATGGTCTTAACACACTGCCAGTGATTTTCCTGCTGTTTCTCAGACTCCTCTTTGTGAGAGACTAGTTCCCCATAAGGAATGACCGGAGCAGGAAGTGCAGCCCCGCAAGTGTACAGCCGCCAGAGGGGATTCGTGAAAAGGGCCCATAAGGGTGACCGGGCGGCCTCTTTTTCCTGGATATGTCCTCCTTTTGAGACCCAAAAAACAACTGCTACAAGCTTCAAAGTTCCCCCCAAATAGCTGGAAGTTTAGCTCTCTGCCAGCCGACGGCTCTGTGGGGGTCAATTTTCTTGGTTTTCGCAACGTTCTTGGCTCATCTGATCAGAGACAGTCACCAGCTCCTGCAGAGTGTGTCTAAACCCCACCTTCTCCTGAGTGCGCTCTCACACCATTGACCAGTCAGTAGTGTCTGCTCTGAAAAAGCACATAAACTGATTCATCTTCTCGTGAACACAGGTATCCTACTGTGGGTAAGGAGTGCTTCAAGTTGCAAAATCTACACCACTTTTTTAAGTCAAAAATATTTGCGTAGATCTGTTCATAAATCTCAGCTGAGTAATCAAGCAGACGAGCGGATACAAGATAAAACATGTTGAGACGTCCTGATCAAGACCTAAAGTCTGGAGTTTTTAACGGGCTCTGTGAGAAGAACACAGAAAAGAAACTTATGGAGTTACAGGCTTATATTATGGAACTCTAAAATGTACATCCTGTTAAACAACATTCATAATATTCTATTTAAATAATTGTAACCTGTCTGACGGTGACAGAGCAGCTAGAGCTCCTGCCTCCAAATAAGGAGATCGTGGGTTTGAATCCCAGACCAGACCAACATCACACGATCTCTCTGGGTTGAGTCTGCATGTTCTCCCTGTGTTACCGTGGGTTTTCTCCGGGTTCTCCGGCTTCCTCCCACTGCTGTAGAGAGGCCTAAGGCCCAAAGTCACTGGGATAGGCTGCAGTCACCCACGACCCCTAAGGGCAACAAGCGGTAGAAAATGAATGAATAAACACCAACAGAAATTGGATTTTTGTTCTGCTTTTTTCACCTGCAAACCAGGTGTCCTCCTTTTTGACAACCCAAACCTACCCTAAATGAATGCAATTAAAAAGGTCGACTTCATAACTGTATTTTAATAAACACTAAATATTTCTGTACCAATATCCCTTTTGATTTGCTGTACATGTGCTGTACCTGGACCAAGAAACCCAGATGTCACAACAATAGCTCACAAATACTTATCGAGGATTATTATATTAATGGTTATGAAAAAACTGACAAGGATGTGGCTCCAGATGGTTCGACCAATAATTGAAGATTTGTATAATATCAAATATTTGTGATGGAGAGATTTGCAATGTCAATGAGGATTCAAAGGGCAGAAATGAACTCAAAACTTACTGCAGGAGCTTTGAGATTGGATTTAGTTTAACCCAGGGGAGCAGAAAGAGCGGAAACTATTTATTGCATGTGTGTGTGCGTTTTAATAGAAAAATATAACAACGATAATAAAGAATTCTGAATAGTTAATGAATTCAGATAGGTTAAAGAAAAATGTTTAGTACAACAAAGCGCAAAAGTAAACTTGAATGTCTTGTGGTACACGCTCGCTGCAGCTCTGGAGCAGGTAGTTTCCAGTTAGACCAGAAACATTTTGGTGATACAACAGAACACAACACTGCTTTTGTTGGGAAATATTTTTCATTCAATCTTGGTTTTACACAAACTGTTGATCCACAAGAGATAATACATCTGTGGGACACAGAAAGCATCAACTTTCATCATGTGTTTTTCATCTTGTGATGTTTCCATAAATAATGCATTTTATGTGTAAAAATGGCAGAATTACACATTTCAGAAAACGGCTTACAATGTACCATTTAAATTACAATGTCCCATATTCTGCTATTTTGCCCTTTACACAGTCTTTTCTAAGGGCTTTGTTGATAAAATTTTGCGTTGTACAATATCCATAACATAACAGTTTCCAAAAAACACCTTGGACTGGCCCCCCTCCTTGCAAAAACAAACGGCTCACTCTGAGATCTGACCCCCCCCCCGAATAGAGAGCAGGCTGCCTCCCCCGCCCAATTCGCGCGCCTCCCCCGCCCAACTCGTGCCGAAGCCTAGAGCGGAGATAGTGCGCATGCGCCGTGTGCTCCGGTAAACAGCGATACACAAACACAGGAATAAACCTTTTATCCGTCCTGACGGTGCGTCGTGCTGAGTCCTACGTCCTGGATCTGACCTGGAGTTTGACGTGCTCCAGTGCCTCGATGACGCACGTTGCCGTTTGGTAAATAACAAGCTAACTCTTCGATCTGTCGTATCCATCGTGTAATTACTGTGTAGCATTAGCATTAGCTGTGTTTATTCTGCGGCTGCGCGCTTCCTGGAGGTGTGGCTTAAACACCGCGTCATCCATGGGAAGCCGCGTCATCCATGGGATGAGCCCCCGTCTGCCTGCTCACCCGAGGGGGACAAAAAAGACAGTTCTCTAGCGAAAACATGCGGGAATCAATCAAAAAACCACTTTGGGCACAACATACGAGGCCCAAATAGCACTGTAGGAAAGTTAAAACCTCTGAAAAGTCGATTTTGCATGTTATGGGACCTTTAAATCAAATAAAACTGCTTTAGGTGCAGCTTGGACAATATTGTTGTTTCCACCTGAAAGCTTATGTTGAGAAAGCAAAAAAAGATACAAATTTCACTTCTTTTCAGGGACCATTATCGCCTCTGCTTAACCGCTGCACAGTGCAGGGACTCGCCTAATGGAATGGAGCAATAACTTGTGAGTAATTCAACTGAATTTATTTTTGTAGCGCCCAAAATCACAACAGCAGTTTCCTCAATGGGCGACAAGCAGCAAAGAAGTTTAGATAAAGAATGTTCAAAGGAATTGATCAAATGGATAACTGTCCCAGAGTGCCCCCTGTCCCTTGACCCTCCTTCTCTACAAAGAAAAACTACAAAAAACCCTGTGGGATAAAGTAGAAACCTCAGGGAGAACCACAGTGAAGGTTTGCTAAGTGTGGTTATATATTTTGTAATTACTGTTTTAAAGGACACATTTTCTGCTACAGTGACTTTTTTGAGCTTTAAACTGTGTGTTGCAACAGTGGAATTTCCCCATTGTGGGACAAATAAAGGATCTCTTATCTTATCTTATCTTATCTTATTTTCTAACAATGTTCTGTCATCAAAAACATACCTGAAGTAGCATTCAGCTGTATTCATGCTGTTTTGAGGAATGTTTATTAGAAAATCCTCTCCCTCCGAGCGTCAAACACACTTCCTGCTGAACTTCTGGGATTTTCTGCTGTATTTTCAGACTTCACACGTCACTAATCAGAGAATCTTCTGCCGTTTTTAGCCCTTATATCATCGCTAAACTCGTTCTGAGCATTTCTGCCTCCAAACACGATAACTGCTGCATCAAATCCACACAGTGATGGCTATTTTTCCTTTAAGTTTTAGCGCTGATGCTAAACGCCCCTGCCCAAACATAATCGGTTCTTTGAGCTGGTGTAGACTAAAGGCAAAAATGGTCTGCTTTTGAGGCAAAGACAAGTCGAGTTCAGTTGTTGACTGCACTCCGAGTTCTCTGCGCATGAAAACGTAGTGATCGTTTGCGAACCGTGTGGGGATTGCAGTGTTTTTTGTGGTTGCCTGAATAAATGCACTATTCTCCTGCATAAAAAATAAAGAATGAAATGAACAACAATCCGCTCACTGACACCCTGGCATACCACAGCCTTCCGCATCCATCCACCATCTGCGAGCGCGTGGTCCACAAGCTTGTTTTTAAATGACTGAACATAAAACCGGGCCACATATCTTTGAACAACTCGCTGAATAATGGTTACCTCATCTCTGTCGCAGCCACAGTCCTCCCAGTGTTTCTAGTCAGCGCGCCGGCCGCATGATGAAGCGTCGGGTGCCAGTTATCGATTGCCGTCCACTTGTGGTAATGAGGTGCGAATACGTTCCCATAGGCTTCTGTCAAACTCAATGTGGCTAATTTATCGATTACAACACAATAATTAATCACCGTTGCTGCAGTAAATGATAGGAAACGCCGCTGATGTTCATTATAACCGCAACAGTCTCCGTTGGTTTATCTTTTATTCACGTTGTCAAAACTTTAACAAGTGATTTATAGAAGTTGGATCGCGTTTGTACTCCCTAATGGCCATTATGAAGCTTTTAGTGAGCCAGTCGCGTTGTTTTACTGTGGTTAATGAACTTAATGCTTGCCATTTTGGAGGCCAGTGTCATAAGAAATGTCACAATAAAGCAATCATTTGTCATAGCTGCCGTTTGCTTTCTGAGTCATCGCCCAGCACCACTCGAATGTGCGCCTACAGGCAATTTAAGTATGCTGTTTTGGAAGGCTTGTAGCAAAATAATATAAATGTCATAAATGTGTAAAACATGCTGAACTCATGAGCTCGATGTCTACTCTTTCGCGTCACAGGCGGACTGTAACTTTTCTGGAGGAGAGAACGCTCCACAGACCTTCATGGACAGAAAGTTTTCTATCTTGGCCCGTTGCTCAAACTCAATTACTTGTTGATGTCCCGGCATTAAGTCAAATCAAACATCCTTTCACAGATTGGTAAAGCTAATTTAGGTATATAATATGGCAGGGCGATATGGTCTTAACATTTTTATCGTGACATAAAAGAGAAACTTTTGAGACTTAATTGACGATATAAATGACTCCAGAGTAAATACTTAACAAAGGCACCAATATTTGTTTAAAGGAGCTTTACCCATTTTTTTCATGTAAAGTAAAATCAGCTCTGCCTCTGCACAGATATGTTGTAAAAGCATCTATTTGGGACAAAATGATATCGCTGTGTGCTGTCTGTGTGCAATTATAGAGCGTAGAGCGTAGTTTAAGGATGTTTAATATGTGGTCAATTGTTATAACTTTGCTTCCAACATTGATTTTTAATGTGTCTCTAGCCGTTAGCGTTCACATTTTGCTGCAGTATCAGATTCACTTGAGGACAATCAGCAGCAGTGTACGATGTTCCAGATTTAATATTGTCCCAAAAGCAAATGACGATATATAATGAATGATATGATACGACCCAGCTCGATTATATACAATGTTTATTTCATTATGACTATGCTAACATGACTCATACGTCGTTAGCGCCTCCTTCAGGCAGATATAAGGCAGTGACTCTCCATTTCGCTGTTAGGTGAACTGAAGAAGCTACTGCTTCATGTTAATGTGGTTGATGGATTGAACCGGCCCAAACCTTCTGGATTATTCACAACTTGTTTGAAGAGATGATTCTAAAAGCTTTGGCAGAAATACAGGACACTCAAATCATTCCGGACTAGCCGAGTTCGAGTTACTGAAGGATCGACCGCATCTGGATCAAACGCTACGCCGGCTTTTTATGTGTCAATATGTGCGCCACCTGCTTGACCCCATGGAGCTGATAGAGTAGAGAGAGAGAGAGGGAGGGAGGGAGGGAGGGATAGATAGAAAGAGTAGTGAAGAATTCTTTGGCTATTTCTTATTATTTATCAGCCAAATCCAGCGTGTTCGTTTACTGTAAGAGTGGAGCGTTTAGCAGTCAACAATTACTACACTATATAACTAATAACACATACCAGTATAATGATGGCCAGGATTCGACGAGTTACAATCAAAAGATTTATTTCCCTAATACAAAATAATCTATACAGAGCTCTGGATGTTCTGAGCCCTAACATTGGTTATTCTCGCCTCTATCTCCCCAGAACATAACCACTGGCTCAGTCCATCCGTATTTAACACATGGCACATGAATAATACATGAATATGCAAGAAGAGGCGATGGCATCCTTCCTGAAGTCTTCTGATGGGGGGTTTAACGTAAAGTTCTCCTTATATGGTGTGTGCGCAGGGAGAGGCCGTTTTGTTTATCTTACAGATTCCTGAGATTTAGGCTTTGCCACAAAATGAAGACTTCACAACTAGTTTGGATGTTACCTGAAACTCAATAACTGACATGTTGTACAACAAACAAAACTTCTGCAATTCATCTTACATAAGTAAAACTAAAAAACCATTATTTTATAATTATAAAATATAAAAAAGTCTTCCAATATAAAAGTATAAAAATATAAAACCCTTCAATTCCGCTTCTGAGGTCTCCAAAGACCTCAAAATCAAACCTTCAAGTGTACATGGTCGACATAGTCCTTACATATGACATGGATGCACAGAACATTTTTCTCAGAACATCATGTAGCTTTAAACCTTCACATTTCAATCCCATGTACACACAACTCAGAAATCTGCAACGATAAAACACAAAACACTTCCAAAACAATTATTCATTAATAAAATCAATACCACATTCTCCATCACAGTTGTCCTCAGGATCCTGCCAGTCTGGGGCCAAACCTGTCTTCTCAGACACTTCCACATCATCTCTGTCACCCCCTTCAGGTGAGGGCCTTACTCCCGTGGGAGTGGATGTTTCGAGAGTAAAAGATGCCTCCTGTGGTGGTGCTACCTAGAGCCCTAGACAACATACCTCTAACAATGGGAATAACACAACAACAAACAATACCAAGTATAACAAAGAAAATCAAAAACATAACAACAAATCTTTGAAGGATATGACTCCAGGAGCCGGAGAATAGCCAATCTCCAAACCCATTGTTTGGAGATGCCTGGGACTCTAAATAATTCCTAAGACCTTTCACCTTTTCTCTAATGTGTGTGTCCAATTGCCGGTTTCATCTGGAATGTAAGTACAACAATGATCTATGCCTACAGCTGCACACATACCTCCTCGCTCAGCATAAAGACCGTCTAAGGCCACACGGTTTTGCATGGCTACTGAGGCTACTGCCTTTAATTCAGAGCCATCCTCCAATTGTTTCAATGTGTCATCTACAATTTCGGCTAAATCTTCAATTGCCCAATATAACATATTAATTTTGTGGGCGTTGGTTGCTGTACCTACTTGTGGGATCAAGGTACCGAACCAACCTCTGAAGTCAGAAATTAAGGGGTCACGACCTTCTCCAATAGCTGGTATGTATGCTTGGCCTAAAGTTTTATTTCCTACTTTCAAGACTCGTTTAACTCTTACATACTTGTGGGGGTTATGGTGGCCATTTTTTTTAACCATCTCTTGCATTAAATCATCTGAAATAACTAAGGAAGAAGGTGCCAGTCTGGCTAATGTACATGTGCCGCACCAATTTGTAGGTAATACTAAATAAGAATTAATGCCACATGTCCAAACGTACCCACGAGGAGTAGGTGCGCCCTCCTTTCCTGGAGGCGTGAGAATCACAGTAGAGCTCTTTGCCAGATTTAGGATCTTATGTACGTCTTGCCACCAGTTTTGTGAGTCTCGGGGCCAAGAGTTAGGACCTATTTCATACTTACAGGATGATTTACCTAAAGATCTGGTACCACTACAGCTACGAGTGTAACAGACTTGGGCAGGTAATGGTTGTCTATAAAAGTGGAGCCCTCTCCCCACTGTGCTATTAGTTTGTCTAGTCCAATTTACTGGGTTTCTCCACACTGTTAAATTAGCTGCATGCATCCATTGGCTACACTCAGGTAAGTGAGAACTAGGATTACGGGCCATAATTCTTCCTAAGTATAATATACAAAGTGATTCTTGTAATCCAGCTGGCACTGCCACCGAGGTGGGAGATTCATCTGCATGATATGGCTTAAAGGAGCAAACCCAACAAGGTGAAGTTACATTGACTTTTTTTGCTGTATAATGAGCTACCTTTACCCATTTATTTTGTAGATGTGAATGCGATTCGATTAGTGAGCGCCTTCTCCTGGAACCATTTCCTTCTGCAATCATAAACAAAGTCACATTTTTTACAACATCAGTATTATTATCATTTATACATTTGATTGTCCAGTCATCAATCCAACCTGGGTCTGTATGTCCGCTACTTTTGCTCGTAAAGATTTAATGTTTTTTCCATTGTTACAATGCATTAGTTTGCGTTCATTTAAACCAGATCCAGCTAAAGTCAAACATATCACTATTCCAATGAGTAGTAGCGTTATCAGGACACACAGCCACACTGGGCATTGATGAAAAAGTCTTGGAGAAAGCCTGAAAAATGTAAACCATCTGCGAAAAGTGAGAGGGACGGATATAAATCTATTTTGAGGTTTGGTCTGTTTTGTCTTTAGTATTTTGAGTATTTTGGGTATCCCCACCCCCTTCAGTGGGACCTCCGGGCCCACTTCCATAGTATGGTTTGGCAAAGGAGTGGGTGGTACCAATGAGGTTTTCCGTGTACTTTGAAAGCATGGGAGGTGCGGTGCGTCACTTCAAAAGGTCCAATGTAACGAGGGAGGACCAAGATGGACGAACAGCCTGCTTTATGTAGACCTGAGAAGGAAGATTAACAGTGTGATCATACACCAAAGTGGGAGTTGAATCAACAGTTTGTGATGTAACAAGAGATTTCAGAGCTTCAAAGTAAGGTTTATACTGAAAATTGAAGGACCTCAGGCAAAGCTGGGTCTAGTGCTTTATTAGATGAAGGCATACAACGGCCATGAGTCAATTCATAAGGAGAAAACCCTGTACGTTTGTTGACCATTGAATGCATAGCCATCGTTGCCGCTGGCAAATGAACCAACCAATTCTGTGATTTAGTGTCATGACACATTTTTGCGAGAATAGTCTTTAAAGTTCTGTGACAACGTTCAACCATGGAGTTACCCATAGGGTGGTAGACTGCAGAAAAGGTTTTTGAGATGCCCAAAAGATAACATACCTCAGCTACTTCTCGGGAGGTAAAGTGCTTACCATTGTCTGTGTGAGCTTCACTAGGGACGCCATGGTTAGGAATCCAATCAGTAACCAGTGACTGAACCACCACAGAAGAGGTTTCAGCCTTACAAGGATAAAACTGAGCCCATCCTGAGAATGTATCAATGATGGAAAGAAGAAAACGCTTCCCTTTACAGGGTGTTAACATGTCAGTGAAGTCCAAATGTATAACTTGACCGGGATACTGACCCGAACGTAACTTACCCATGTTCTTAACGTGTGGATAGGGGTTGAACATTGAGCATGATACGCGTAATGCGTGTGAATGCTCCACAGAGAGCAGCAGGTTTAGGATGGTAATACAAACCTTTAAGTTGGCGTTGCATTTCAAAGGCACAAACATGGGATTTACCATGTAGTGAGGAAAGAACATCAAAAATCATGTTAGGAGACAAATAAGGAAGGCCAGTAGGACCACGAAGAGACGCCGTCTTCATATGCATCAGCGTCCAAAACATTTTCCAAAAAACTAAGGTATTCGCTGGCATGTATGAGCTGAATTTCAGAGGTAGAAAGTGGGGCTTGGGCTGGTTTGGGCATATCACACAAAGAAAAAGTGTGCTAGGCACCATAGGGGTGCTTTCCAGAGTAACGACCGAGTCAGGGTTAACAGAGGCCCCCTTAAAGCGCCAAAAGTCAAGTTCCCCAGGCTGGGCAAAGGATTGGACAGCCTGTAACAAAGGAATAGTCGGGACAGAAGAAACCATAGCAACATTTATAGAACCAACATAGCCACCAGCAGTCTTAGCTGCAACATCAGCGGCAGCATTGCCCAAAGATGTCATAGATCCCTTTTACAATGGCCTGGAACCTTCACTACTGCAAGTTGACATGGTTGCATCAGATGGGATGAGACTAACTCCCACAAATCTTTATGAGCAATGGGCGTGCCCTGTGCTGTTAGAAAACCTCCCCGACGCCAAACAGGAAGGTCTCTATGGAGCCCTCCATGGACATACTGGGAGTCTGTAAAGATAGTGCATGCAAGATCACCAGCATATTGTAGGGCCAATAAAACAGCCATGAGTTCAGCATATTGAGCTGAGAAACCAGTTTCAGGGCCCCAAGAGGCCACTGTAGGAATAGTGTTTGAGTCAATAAACTGGACAACTGCCGCAGCAGCACGCAAGAGAGCCGTCAGAATGACGGTGACAATGTCCATCTGTAAAAAGCAACAAAGAAGACTGAATGGGTGTGCGAAATAAATCAGGTCGTAAAGAAAGTTCAGCCTTAGAATGGACTTCACAATTGTGAGGTGTGCCTTTTGTAGCCAACCCAGTTGAGGCATTGGCCAGGTCCACCGGGCATACATAAGATTAGGAGCCGTCAAAATAGGTGATAGCCTCTGTTGTCTCTGAGGTGTAAGAGCAAAAGTTTAGACTGTACATATGCCACAACAGAATGTTGAGTATAAACCGTCAATGAATGTCCCATAACAAGGTGGGCACATTTAGCCAAAAGCTTGGCTAGTGTGTCAGCGTACAAGGCACAAGATGCAGACTTTTTAGCAACCGGATCCAAAAGTGTAGAAACATACAATAAAATCCTACGTGCACCATCGCTGTCTTTTGCCACAAAGTGGCGTACCCTGAGGTTTCTGTCAATGTTGTGTCCAAGTGAAATGGTTTTGAATAGTCCGGTACCGCCAAATTAGCACAAGAAGCCAAACTTTGTTTTAATGTAGTAAAAGCTAAGTCCGCCTCTGGAGTCCACTCCAAGGCGCGTTGAGCTCAGCGCACACCAGCCGACTTAATAATGGCCCTCAAAGGGGCAGTTTTACCTGTAAAATCAGGAACATGACCTCGGGAGTAGTTGGCAAGGCCCAGAAATGAAAGGAGGCCTTGTACTATCTCTGGTCTTGGTGCTGATAGAATAGCCTGTTTTTGTGAGGGCGAGGGTTGAATACTACCAGAGCAGATGACCTTACCTAGGAAGGTTACCTGAGGCCTGCAACACTGCAATTTAGATTTGGACACTTTAAAGCCATGGCGCAAAAGTTGGGAAAGAACATTAGACGTGGCAGTCAAACACTCGGTGGATGAGGTGGATGCAATCAAAATGTCGTCAACGTATTGAATGACTACGTTCCTTCAGGTACTATGGTGTCTGCAAGACAACGTTTTAAACAATCATTAAAGATGCCAGGGCTATTCCGGTGCCCTTGAGGGAGTACTGTGTACTGCAGTTTGACACCACAATGGGTGAAAGCAAATTGATATCTGCTTTCTTCTGCCAATGGAATAGAATAAAACAGCGTGTTTTAAATCTATCACCGAGAAGTATTTCATGTCAGGAGTCAGAATGGACAGGACTTTATGTGGGTCTGGCACTGGCAAAAGCGGAGTTATAGTGACATCATTCACTTTACGTAGATCATGTGCCGGCCTAAAAGTGCCATCTGGTTTTGGGACTGGGTTCAGGGGAGTGTTCCAGGTTGAATTTGAAATTTCAAGAACCCCTGCTTCCCATAAGTCTCTAAGCGCCTGATCTACTCCCTCAAACTGCTGTCTGTTACTATATTTTCTCTGAGGGACATAAACTTTACTGCCTGGTTGGACATTGAGAACCACAGGTTCTACAGAAAGACAGCGGCCAATATCAGAACCGCTAACAGCCCATAATTCTTTTGGAAATTTGGACAACATTTCTGCGGCAGATTCATGATCAGTAAGCTCGCGGCCATGTGACCGGTCCAAAGTCTCCTCATCCATTAACAGAGTGTCAATTACATTTGATAATGGAATCATGTAGGCCTCAGCCGAAATACTATGGAACAAATTTGGAATAGATGTTGGTTTCCAATCAACAACACGATTAAGCCTCCAAGTGAGGGGACCTAATTCACGGGCTTCAAAGCCAGGCCCCAGGAAAAGAGAACAATGTGGATCTGTTTGTGTGTCACGTTTGTAATAGAGCTGTAGCTCGTCAGGCAGTTTTACAGAGGCTACAACCCCAGTTTTGTGAACGTAGAGACAGCTAGTAGTTATTAGAAATTCTCTACCTTTAAGCTGGGTATTAAAAATTTCTTCATAAACCTCGTCATCCTGTCTGTCATAAAACAATGTGACATGATATGGGTCAGTTGGAGTTGTAAATGGGTAGCAGGTGGAGAACCATGGCTTCCACAGCAGCATAGAGGAGTACAGTCCCTCCTCTTCAGTTGTTTGTGGCTGTAACAGGCCCCAATATATTTTTGCCGTTTGTGGTGTTGAAGATTGAGTCAGGAAAACACGATGACGTGCTTGTCCAGAGCAGGTAGCTGATTGTCCATTCGGCCAGGTGACTGTAAGCCCACCAGGAGTACAGAGAATATCAGCTCCAGTCGTCTGTAGAATGTCTCTGCCCATCAAACTGACGGGTGTTTGTGGCGAATATATGACAGGCATAATGAAGTTTTGGCCAGCAATCGAAAAAGTCAATGGTTTGGTAATTCGTAGAGGTGTTGATTGTCCCATGAGTCCTGAGAGAGATGGATGCTCTTGTTACTGAGCTGTGAATGATGTATAGTTTTAACAGTAGAATGTGTAGCTCCTGTATCCACCAACATCATTGTTTTTTCGCCACCCACCTCTACAGTGACAAATGGTTCCGGGGTGGCGACAAGACTCATTGGGCCCCCCTAGTATCCTTCATTTTCTCCCGTCCCACCATAATACTGGCCTTGTTGCACCCATGGTGGCGGATTGGAGGGACCCTGCTGTGTCCATGGAGCGCGATCCTGGGGTCCCTGCGGTCCTGCGGGGAATCTGGTCCAGTCCCCGGGGCGGGCTCTACAATCACGGCTAAAATGTCCAGGGCGGCCACAATTATAACAAACGTCTCCACGCTGCTGTTGTCCACCAAAGCTCATTCCTGCTCCCCTACCTCTACTTTGGCTTCTAAAATTCCCTCTTCCTCGGCCCTTTCTATTTTGTCCGTTTCCTGATAAGGGTGTGGTGGTGTCACGTATAAGACGCTTCACGGTGCTTGGACAGGTGCAGGTGTGATGATGGGGTGTCAGTAGGTGCTGGTGTTGTAGCCACCAACTGCGTTTTGACCTGGTCTTTCTTTTTAGCAGTAGCTTGCTGCCTGGCTTCAGAAATTTGCAGTCTAAGTAACTCCTGCTGTAACTGTGTAGTTTTATCTTGAGCCTCTTTTTGTTGTTGATTGTATATATCAGCATGGTGTCTAAAATGCGTCAAAAATTGAGTGCTGTCAGCCACTAAACCGGGCACAGCTTTTAATGCTATTTGAATTTGGGCTGGCAAGGCGGCCAGAACCTGCTGCAGAAATAAGCATGTAGTTTGTGGGTTCCTCAGAGGATGTGTGTGCATAGAATTTATGTATGCATTAATGCATTGGTCCATGTATGTACTTGGACATGTACCTGGAATAAACGGAGCCAATGTTGGTGGTGTGGGCGTGGTTAAGGGAAACCTAAGTTTGAGATGGTCTAATAGCACCTCTGCATGAGGCTCAAAGGGATCTTCAATAGGTGTGTCATTCAGAGCTATATCCCTCAAAATCTACTCCGTAACGTGATGTAAGGAACATTCAGTAAGTAATTGCTTCACATCTCCCAGTGCCAGAGTCATGTGACCCGTCTGAGCTCGTAGAGCTACGTACCATGACATGCCTCCTTGAGACAGTGATGGTAATTTTTCTTTAATCAAGGCCATATCAGCGCCCCCTAAGGGTTTGTAAACCCTAGGGATTTGCCCATCAGCGCCTGCAGGGCCTGTTGCTAGTAGTGGATAATTATGTACGTGTGGTCGTGTCACCGGGTATAAACTTGCTGATTTTAATTTAGGTAATTTGGCTAATGCATCTTTGTTTTGTTGTAATTCTTTCCGTAAAGCTATCATGGTTTTCTCGGCCTCCTCAATTTGTGTCTGCCAGCTTGCCTTCTCACTGTCCTCTGTAGGAATGTTTCTTCGCAAAAATGTGATAGTAGCTTGGAGGTTGTAAATTTCCGATTTAGACCATTTATTTTTAGATTGTATGTCATAACTCTCAACATTGCATCCACCTTCATCTTCCTCATCCGTGTCGAACAAAGTTACCGTGGCTGCCTTAGATTTTGTAACCTTTGATTCTACTGCCAGGTCTTTCTTTTGCACCGCCAGCTCTTGTAATTGTTCACCTAATTTAGTCAATTCTTGGACCGTATTGTCCTTATATTCTTGTCTCAAATCTTTTTGTAATAACTCAAGCTGCTGTTGCTGAGCCTGCAAACCCTCACTTACTTCCTGTTTTGTATCCTGTACTTGCTTAAACAGCTGTGCTACATGTTCTAGAACTGTGGCTGCTGTTGTGTCTTGTTGAAACAGGTCGCGCTTCTTTGCTAGTTTTTGTTTCTCTTCTTTTTGACAATGAGAGTTGTTTAAGAACTAACTTCTGCAGTTTATCTGTTTCGTCCTGTGTCATAGTCTCTGATGGTTGTATGTCTGCATTCAAAAAACCTTGCAAGGCCAGCAATGGATACAGTCCACCGGCGCCACCAGTAGGTGGTGCCGTTGGGCTACTTACCTCGACATACGAAGGCGGTGCTCCGTCCTGGGGAGGAGGAGGACCATCTTCCTTTGTCTGTTTGGGCGGATCAAACACAGTAGTTGTCTCTGCCCACATCACTCTCAGCACCTCCGCCAAGGGACGGCACGATTTAAATCTCCTTTTCAGCTCTGCTCTCCTTTTCTCCTTTTTCTTCCGTTCCTCTGTAATCAATCCTTTGTTTAACAATTCACGTTCTACATCCTGTTGATTTCCAACCGTAACTTCCACCAGCGCTACCACAAGTGCCGTAAACTTACCGAAAGTGGCACAGCTCGGTTTACATCCTCTCCTCCTTCTTTCAATCCACATTCACAAACTTCAATCAACTCACCTAACTTGCCTTTCTTGTACCACGCTGATTGTCCCAGACGGGCCATGCTTTACCAATCCAGTCCTTTGGTATTAACTGTACTTTTCCGACATTTTATTCTACAATTAACAAATTATTCCAACAATAAACGTAGTTTCTTATGCCAATATTTTAATCACTACCCCGCTCAAGATCGATGTCTCAGCGTGAACTGATAGCGATAGGCCTCTAAACCTGCTAATTTTTTTGGGCTCTTATCAGCTTAGCCTCTATAACGTAGTTTCATATGCCAATTTTCACTACTATCCCCGCTCAAGATGAGTATCCCGCGTAACTGATAGCAGTAGGCCTCTAAACCTGCTAATTTTTTGGGCTCTTATCAGCTTAGCCTCTATAAGGTTTTATCAGCTCCCCAGTCTGACCACGTTTCCCCAGTAACGTTTTAATTTGCTTACGCGTCCGGTTTGCAGGGAGATATCACCTACGTGGGTCCGTAGACCGTTTTAGAGCGTATTACGCGACGCGTGACTCTTTCAATTATTCTTATTCACAACTACGTTATTAATCAAACACAACAATGTATACTTATACGAGTTCCCTTCTACAGTCCACAGTCAGACTCTTTCAATTATTCTTATTCACAACTACGTTATTAATCAAACACAACAATGTATACTTATACGAGTTCCCTTCTACAGTCCACAGTCAGACTCTTTCAATTATTCTTATTCACAACTACGTTATTAATCAAACACAACAATGTATACTTATACGAAGTTCCCTTCTACAGTCCACAGTCAAAATTGACCTAAATAAACCAATGCAAGGATCTTCCCCTTTGTTTCACTAAATTTGGAAAAATATGCCAATAGACTTACTTTGATCTCTTTAAAAAGAGAGAATCAAAAATAGTCTTACCTTATTTCAGTTTTGGGGCCCCAGGGAAAATCCAAACATCAGCCGTGGAGTATAGATCTGGCATGTCTACCGCGATGTCTTTTAAGACGGTCCGGTCCGTAATCCAGTCCGCGTTGACCAACGCTCCCCCTTCAGTCAACGTCCGGGGTCACCATTTGAAGAATTCTTTGGCTATTTCTTATTATTTATCAGCCAAATCCAGCGTGTTCGTTTACTGTAAGAGTGGAGCGTTTAGCAGTCAACAATTACTACACTATATAACTAATAACACATACCAGTATAATGATGGCCAGGATTCGACGAGTTACAATCAAAAGATTTATTTCCCTAATACAAAATAATCTATACAGAGCTCTGGATGTTCTGAGCCCTAACATTGGTTATTCTCGCCTCTATCTCCCCAGAACATAACCACTGGCTCAGTCCATCCGTATTTAACACATGGCACATGAATAATACATGAATATGCAAGAAGAGGCGATGGCATCCTTCCTGAAGTCTTCTGATGGGGGGTTTAACGTAAAGTTCTCCTTATATGGTGTGTGCGCAGGGAGAGGCCGTTTTGTTTATCTTACACATTCCTGAGATTTAGGCTTTGCCACAAAATGAAGACTTCACAACTAGTTTGGATGTTACCTGAAACTCAATAACTGACATGTTGTACAACAAACAAAACTTCTGCAATTCATCTTACATAAGTAAAACTATAAAACCATTATTTTATAATTATAAAATATAAAAAAGTCTTCCAATATAAAAGTATAAAAATATAAAACCCTTCAGTAGATTGTCTGAATAGATAGATAGATAGATAGATAGATAGATAGATAGATAGATAGATAGGTAGATAGATAGATAGATAGATAGATAGATAGATAGATAGATAGATAGATAGATAGATAGATAGATAGATAGATAGATAGATAGATAGTACGGCTACAAGTCAGTAGTGTTAACATGTTAACTTGTTTT
Organism: Rhinogobius similis; assembly: GCA_019453435.1. Taxonomy (NCBI): domain Eukaryota; kingdom Metazoa; phylum Chordata; class Actinopteri; order Gobiiformes; family Gobiidae; genus Rhinogobius; species Rhinogobius similis. The sequence continues at coordinate 32,326,961 of CM033635.1, read as the reverse complement.
GGCGTTGATTATGGCTTTAAAAATCTCGAAATGTGGCATTAAAAAGCATTACGTTTGAGTTGCTAAAACCTGCATAAAGAAAGAAAGAAATTCAATTTTAGCTGCAGAAACTTCTTTACTGCACTTCTTAGTCTCTTTGTGTCTCAGTTAAAAGTCTCAGTCCAGTTTTAGCGGGCGGATTCGTCAGGTAGAGTCAACCAATCATGTGTCAGGGCAGTTTGAGGAGACTAACAGCACTGAGGACAAAAAACCTCCTCAGTGTCCAGCAGCCTGGGCATCACAGTCAGGTCCAGGAGGAGCAGGTGAACTCTGGAGACCCAACCCTCCAAGTAGCTCCCCTTGAAGTTCTTCTGTGGCATTTGGTGTAAAAAGTAGCATTTCAGAGGTCTATAACTAACTCCTGCACAGTCTCCATGGTTACAAGAAAACAAACAGCGCATTTCACTCAATCTAACAGTCCCTAGGGGTTCACCGCTCCAACTGGTAAATCCTACAGTGATCTGAGAGCTGGTCGAGACTCCCACTTCACACACGAGATCAACTGACGTGTTACAACAATGACACTCGCGACAAATAGTGGATCTGATGTAAACGTTACAAATTACAAGTTGAATCATATGGCATGTTTGAGGCGTTCATTAAAGGTTTACATTTGTTTAGCTTACAGTTAGCATTAACCAAATTTTTTACATATGAGTTAATTCAGCTGGAACGTTTCAAGTGGGAAATAACTGACTTCCCATTTGCCTGGAACGCAACATAAGTTCTATCTTATATGAACTGCACATGTAATGTTCAACAGTACAAGAGGCAAGTTAAAGGTCAGATCTGTGGAAAGGCGAGACCACTCAGTCAGAATCCATGTTTTTCAATCCGTACAGACTCATGAGTGCGCGTCATCAAGAACTTGACTGAAGGCCAGAACACTTATAATGTAATAGAGTTTCAAAAGATCAATGGCATTGTTGTTGTGATTGAAAAAAAGATTAAAATACATCTATATTAAAAAAAAATCAAATAAAATGTGATTATTACTATTATGGAAGAAAGATTTTACTCTTCTATATCGATGCTCTTAAAATCTTCCAACCAAACTTCCAAAAATATGGAACCTATTTTATCTGTTGTTAGTGGGTTAGTCCTAGTTTAAACCTGGTTTAGTCCTGGATTAGACCTGGTTTATACTTGGTTTAGTTTTGGTTTATACTTGGTTTAGTTTTGGTTTATACTTGGTTTAGTCCTGGTTTAGATCTTGTTTAGACCTGGTTCAGTCCTGGTTTAGACCTAGTTTAGTTCTGATTTACTTCTGGTTTAGTCCTGCTTTAGTCCCGGTTCAGTTCTGCAGATGTTGTCAAGTCTTTGATATTACGTTTTTGACACATTTTGTTCATATTTCCAAAGTGTTTCCGGTCCTACATCTTTCTGTTCCCCCGAGCGGTCAAGTACTTTAACCTATCTTTGCGTAAGGCCATTCGAATAGTTTGTTCCGCTCAATTCCAGCAGCTTCCTTTTCACTCTGTCTCATTTAAGTCTTTAGTACTTGAAATCCCTCTTTCACTTTAATTGCGCAGATGTAGTCACCCTTATAGCCTCTACCCACACGTTGCCAGACCTTGATGTTCTTGTTGTGTTCTGTCACAGACCCAGTGGCAGCAGCAGCAAAGTGGCCAGGCCAAGTACATGTGCGCGGATGGGGGTGGGATCTGAGCTATTTAAAGCAGTGCGTCTCTCCGGGCTGTAGTAGCAAATACATATTATCCCCCTCCGCCGCCTTGTCTCTCCGCCTTGTCCGTCCGTCGCTCTCTCCTCTTGCCACAGACAGGCTCCCATCATGCCGCGGGGCTAGAGGTTTCTTATGTAATGGCGTCATCCGAGGAGGAGGAGGAGGAAAAGAAGGAGGACCATCTGGACCCGGGGCGACTGTACACGCTGTCCTCCCCGTGCCGACGCGAAGAGGTGCTTTTGTCAGGAGGCACAGGTGAATGGTTTGAGGTGAACTGTTTGTATTGGGACTCAGATTATAAGCCTTTGAGCTAACTTCATATTTAGCTTATTTAATGGGGACATGTTATGTAAAAATGTCATTCCTTCATGCTCCCGAGTTTCTTTTCTTCATATAATAAGGTAAAAATCTATATTGCCTCAGGGTTTTTATTGTAAAAATGCTTATATAGGATGAAAATGAGTCACTTGACATTGCGGCTTCTGAAAATTGTAGTGTTTTATTTTCCGTGAAGCAAGTACTGCAGGGTTGCAAGGCTTCAGCAACAAATCCCGTACGAGAACGTCTGAAATAACGGCCAAAACCCACGAAACATTCGGTGCTGCTGTATTTTCCACTACATTTATGAAAGTACCTCCAGTGCCATACAGTGACCCTGATTTCTTCTGTTTCCTCTGGTAGAACAAAGTTTGTTCTAAAATCAATACATTTTGCATGGAAAATTGCTCTGACCAAATGCACCAGCAGTATTTTTGGCCCATGACAACTCTTCAAGCTGCCCAGTTCCGGGCAACACTGAATTTGTGCACTGTTAGCATGCTAATGTTTGTACGCTTTACTGTGACGGTCAAGTCTGCTGTGGCGTCTGACAGTTGTGAAAAGTGCTTATGCACTCACTGTGGTGGATAATTAGGATGCTAGGATGCAGTGAGTGACTGAGTTTGAAACCGATTAGTTCTGTTCATGTTTTTAAAACTGTAAAAATTATTTACCTTACCCAGAGTTGTATTTGTATTAATCCATGCATGTTTCAGTAATTCTGAGTACTTCTCTCACTTCCCTGTAATTACTTTTAAATAAAAAAATACATATCATTCATTCATTTTCTACCGCTTGTTCCTGTGGGGTCACAAGTGACTGGAGCCTATTCCAGTGACTTTGGGCCTTAGGCGGGGTACACCCTGGACAGTGGTTAGTTCGTCGCAGGGATAACACAGAGACACAGACATGGACATTCACTCTCACATTCATTCTCTACAAGCAGTTTAGAGTTGCTAATTAACCTGAACACATGCATTTGTTTGGACAGTGGAGGGAGCTGGAGAATGGTCCAGTTGCCTTCTTGGTACACCACAGATCAGACCAGCCTCACGGTATAACAAGCAGGTACAGAGAATACCTGCCTCCATTCTAAATGGTGACTGTCACCCATCTTAATGAAGAAGCCAAAGATGGCTTTGCTGTCACTTAACTGAACAAACTGTAGATTGCACCTTGTCTTCTTTATTCAGTATTTTATTGTTTTATTTTGGATAATACTTCCAATATGATTCCAAGCCTTCCTGTACTACATTACAGTATGTTACAGTACATTATTCTGCCCTGACTGGTAGAGCCATGAGCACCATGTGAGCACTTTACTGTATTATTATTATATATTGTCTGGTGGTGTGATGTTTGAATTTCTGCAGAACAAATCTACCCATTGATAAAAAACAAAGTAACCTTCAACCTCTATATTTCAACAATAAAAGCAAGCATGAATATCTACTGCTTGCTAAGACATTTTCATTTTCATTACAATGAACAAAATGCCAAGTAATAATCTATGTATGTTATCCATAATAAATACCTTCCTTAACAATACTTTAATATTGGTATTTTTGTTTGTTCAAAGTTTTATGGGGGAGGACGCCCTGACCCCGTTTTACATGGAGTTCTAGGCAGATTATCATCATCATTATCATTAAAGCACAAAATAACAATAAACAACAATTACAAAAGATTGTGGGGTCCAGTATAAAAAAGTTTAGGGGGCCCAGAAGTCCTAGCTGTGCTTCTGCATCAATCTTTCAGGTGTGGTTGGATACAAAGCCTTAGAAAATCTCTCCAAAAATAAAGAAATTCACACTGCATTCTGAGGTTTTGCTAAATAGATTTTTCGCTGACCGTGTTAACAGTCTGCTCTCTTTTCAGCAGTGATTTGAGCTTGAGTGAATCTGCCCCGTTAGAGACTGCACTGATCTCTCACTTGTGGACTGTTAAAATGTAATTATGCCTATCTTCTTTTATACGCTTGTAGCTGTGACTCCATGGGGTCCACTCACCGTAAGACCATTGGACTTGCATGAATAATTGCCACTCAGTATCAAACCTAAAGCAGAATTTATGGCGCGGATCAAGCTGGTCATCTTCACTCCACTTTTTTGAAATCTCGCCCTCCATGTTATTTCACGGTTTGGTGGTTAAATGGCACAGTTGATTCGCTGCCGGTTACAGTGACCTAACTGAGCCGGAGTCTGCGTTTTAACGAAAAGCGAAAAGGCCAGAGGAGGAGAGGAGAGAGAGGGGCCAGGGCCAATCTGTCGCTTGTTTGTGTGGCTACATCTGCTCCCATGGGAACCCAGCATTGTTCCTGCTCCTGTATCCTTTACAGCCGCCTGAACACAAACTGGTGCTCTGGAGACGAGTGGAATGAGAGAGAAGCCAAGACAAGAAAGACCTTTTGTGCAGTGATACATACATAAATAAATGGAGTTAGTGATAATAAATACCTGTTTTCATTGATGGTTAATTGGTTATATAGATTAATCTAAGGATGGGAAGATTCTCAAAATATTATCAAATCGTTCAATACCGGTGTTCATGTACTTATAATATATTAAAAATATTTGTCTTGTCTTCGTATTTCAAATTGTTTTTGTTGTTTCTTTTATCTCAAGACAATAGCTAAGAGATGATGTAATTACTTTGACATGTTTCGACAAAAAACATAATTTATGACCATCGTTTCATGCTTCAGATGAAGTCAGAAGTTTCCGTCGAAACATGTCAAGGTAAATACATCATTGCATTCCATCAGCTAGTTTGCTGAATGATATTCTCTCTTATCCCCGTTTCATGCTCCATAAAGACATAGGCTCTTATAAAGCCTATGTCTGAACAAATCCATAAAAATAACCTGTTTGAACATTTTTTACTTTGTATAACTAGTTTTGTGGAGTTCTGCAAAGTTCTGTCATTGTACCACTTTGCTTTTTAAAGGTTTTATGCTGGTTAGTCAGGTTACTGCTGGGCCAAAAAGCTGCAACACGGTACTTAAACCCAACTGATGCAGTGAGTGGCTTTTCATTTCTGTAACAAATGTGGAAAGACAAATCCTGAGGTCGCAAAGATGTCAGTGTGTTTGAGAAAAGAAAGATCAGGCAGAGAAAACATCTGAGGAGAAACTACTCTAATGGGCATTGGCAACACATTGTTAAAAAAACTGGAAGGCTAGAGGGTAATCAGGAACGGTGGTCGAAGAGGCAGGTGAAGTGATGCTCCCATCATGCCTAGTGCCTCCTGTACAACCCTGTGGGGGCTGTGGAGCTGCAGTTGGTCAGGTCTCGGTTCAGTAACACTTTGTGCCCAAAGAATGAGATCAACTGAACCTGAACATCCTGAACCACCAGGTCATTTCAGCCATGGACGGGGACTTTTTTTTTGGTCGGGCAGTGTATAATAATTTTACATGTAACAAAAGGTAAGTTTAGTACGTGTTGTCATCCGTTTCTGTCCATATGATTTACATCATGTTTGTGTTACATTATTATTTATTGAGAGTGTCCCACTTGTTGGCCTCACACAGCACATTGTTATGTACAGTGTGTGCTTCCTACAGCCGCCTCAGGGGAAGTCGCTGTCCCAGGCTCAGCTCTGTTTATGCTGTGTCCTTGAAGGAGGTGACAAGGTGAGCGCCTCCAGCCAAACAACCGGCATCAGTATTCACTACATTACTCATGGTCTGTGAGTTCACAAAAACATGCTGTAAGATCTATAGAATTATTAAGTCAATGCAATTTATAACAATAATTGCAACATTCCATAGAGACAATATGTGCTTAGGCTTTGCACACTATACCATACCCCCAGTGTTTTAAGCGCACTGGAGATGTAGTCATGAGGATGTGGTTATATATATTACACCTAGATACGCAATCCACCTTTATCCAGAAATCAGAACTAGATCTAGCATGGAAAGACATTTTGCCCCACTTGAATAAATGGACTGTAACCAGAAGTTGTACCATTCCAAAAGCCAAACCATGAGCCATAACAAGAAATGGAGATGCAGCCAGTGCAGGAGCAATGTCTACAAGAACCAGGCAAGGCAAGTTTATTTGTAGAGCACAATTCGTACACAAGGCAATTCAAAGTGCTTACATAACAGGCATTAAAATCAGTGTGTAGTGCAGATAGATCTTTCAGTCGTTTGCACATCTAAACAGAACTGTTTTTAGCCTGGATTTAAACATTCTCAGAGTGGAGGCCTGTCTCACATCTTCAGGGAGACTGTTCCAGATTTTAGCTGCAAAAAACTGAAACTAACATTTTCAAAAATACTTTTAAAAAAACGTTTCAAAGTTGGATGGAGACGGTGTGTTTGCATGATGAGTAACTCAGTGGTCTGCGCACGACAGCTGTGCTCTTTTCCTCTCGAGATGTGTAACTCCCAAGTCAATAAAGTGGCCAAATATGCGACGTGAGTGGAAAAGGCGCGCCGATGAACGTGTGCTGCTGATAAACGGCACGAGGAGCTGAGGAAAGGAGCGAGGGAGAGATAATGTGGGCCAGCGGATGGGACAAGCGCTTCTGGTATCGAGAGAGGCAGGTAGAAGACTGACTAACACATGGAACTCGATCAGGCGCGGGTTATTCTGCTAATAAAACTCTGCATGGTACATATGAACCCAGTTAACGTAACGCAACTCTGGTTCTATGTCACCTTGCAAGCGAGACGGATTCCCTCTGATGGGGTTCGAACCACCTGGAGAGAATGGTGATTGTGCTTCTCTGGATTCAACACAATTTGATCCGATTTTTCTTCCAACGAGAGACTTTCCAGATTGATTCATGTGTAGATCTCTATTCAGAGTGCTACACATATCCTATACTGGCCTCACAGAACCTCGCCAGGTCAGGTTTGGTGAGGATTTTTTGGCCCTATCTTAACTCTTTCAATCACGCCCTGAATCAGGGAGAGAAATTTGTCTAGATTCTGTATTCTAGAGCCCAGCCTATCTCCATAGAGACGCTTCACAAAAAGAAGTAGCAGAGCAGAAATGGTTTCTCATTCTTGAACATTTTCAGACTCAGAGCTAGCTTTTTTTTTTTTTTTTGTATTGTAAGTAAGTACAGAGCAGTGGGCAGGGATTAGGTTAAGTGAAAATAGAAAAGTTAATTACATGGTTAAAAGTACCTCATAAAAGTACATTTTACATAATAGGTTTCCTTTAAGTCTATGCTGCTTGATCGTCCCGCTGATTCTTCCATTACTCCTATCATACACGAGCCCTCACAGTTCTTGACTTCCAAGAGTACGGTGTTCAGCACCAGGTTACATGTGTGGGTGAGTGCCTGCTTGTCAATATTACGGCAACACAACAGCAGCTCGGGCAGAAGTGTTGACAGGAACACTTTATGACCGTAATAAAGGCTTCTCCGAGAATATTACAACTGTAACATGGCACTTGGAAGAGAAAGAAGAGGAGGGAAAACAATAAATGTCTCAGCCGTGAAACTAACATGCAATTTGTGGAGGTAAGGCTTGCAGCAGGCATTGCTGCGTCTTCTTGTGTGAGGGAGCGTTAGAATTCATTGCACGATTACACGTTATTGCCCTGGATCTAATCTGAGCTTTCTCGGGGTCAGCATTCCAACTACAGGCCTTGCTCCCAGCGCAGCACATTGGAGCCAATCGACGTGCCGTGGATCAAAACCAATTACGCCTGATCACCTATTCAAATGGAGACAGAAACCAGGGAGGGGAGAGCGGCTGCAGGCAGACAGAGCATGGTTGCAGTCTGTAAAGGAACAATGCCGTGATAATTTGACTTTTTTGAGCTTTTAACCATTTTATTTGAGGGTGTAATGTTTACACAGACGTCTCTTTTAGTTCTACAAGGCAGCATTAGCACTAAAGGATTTGAATGAATTCAGCTTGAATTCAGTCTCAGATCTGGGAGCTTCAACATCAGCACATTATTTCTTCCAAAAATAAAGACAAAAACACTAACCAGAGCCCCCGAACCCTTACAACTGTACAATTTATTTATCAGAATAATTTAATCCTCAAAAAAAAAAAAAAAAAAAAAAAAAAAAACAGATACAACACAAGTTTAGACATTTTGGGCTTCATCTGAATAGGTTAAAGCAGCCTAGGGAGCTGCTTCTCCTTACCGTTGACCCGGACGTGCATCATCAGATGATGTGGTCCTGATGGCTTCTTCAAACCAGGACCTGCAGCACTGGGACGGTTTGTGAAGCAGCTGGGATGGAAATCAGCACCTCCAAATTTGAAACCATGGTTCTCGACTGGGAAAAGGTGGCTTGCCCTCTCCGGGTGGGTGGAGAGTCCTTGCCTAAAGTGGAGGAGTTCAAGTATCTCGGGGTCTTGTTCACGAGTGAGGGAAGGATGGAGCATGAGATTGACAGGACGGTGGCTATTGTGGTGAAAAAGGAGCTGAGTCAAAAGTCAAAGCTCTTGATTTACCAGTCAATTCACGTTCCTACTCTCACCTGAGGTCATGAGCTTTAGACAAGGGGGCAGATACAAGCAAGGTGGCTGGACACTCCTTTAGAGACAGGGTGAGGAACTCAGAGTCACAGAGGAGGAGCTCGGGGTAGGACCGCTACTCCTCCATGTAGAGAGAAGCCAGCTGAGGTGGCTTGGCCTCCTGGACGCCTCCCTGATGAGGTGTTCCATGCATGTCCCACTGGGAGGAGGCCCCAGGGAAGAACCGCTGGAGGGACAATGTCTGAGGTGAGGGAAGTCAGTCTGCTGCCCCCACGACCATCAGAAGAAAATGGATGGATGGACAGTGTAAGCATTCTTACCATGACATGCATTTCTTCTTGCCTGTCTCCATGCACATAGATAAGTTTAATATCACACTGAGAAACATTCCATGCAAAACCAAGCAAAGTTTAAGGTACAATATGTGACTTGTTTGTGAACATGAATTGAATTTCATGTGACAAATGTGTATTACAAGTGTGAGGCAGCAGTCAACTTCGTCAACAATCACAGAGCAAAAGGAGAATTTTTCAACCATGTACCGAGTTAGTGCAAGAGAATGCATTTTTTGAGCAGCACAATCCAATAAAATTTACAAAATGCAATTGCCTACATGTCACGATCAAACATGCTGTCGTAATCAGTGCGTAATTTGTGCATGCATATCCTTTGCCTTATCAGAACACACTGGCACACTATGTACCCAATGGTTCTGGAAGAAACACACTGTCCTTTTAACACAATCAGCACACTATATTCCAACTGTCTAAAGGAATTATAGTAGTTATAATACTGAGTGACCTGTAGAATCTTTAAGCTGTTTTCAGACCTAATTATGAGGAAATACTTGAGTGCTCATTTTACGTCTCAGAAATGTTTCAAAACTGAATTGCCTCAGTAAGCAATGTAATAAACTGTATGAAGATACATTTACTAAAAGCCGAGTCTAATCTTGTGTGGTCGCTCTGTAAACAACATAATTTGTTTGTAGATGACTAAGAGATACAATAGAAAGATGAAATTGTCTTTGTTCCTTTTGTTCCACGCCTCAATTATCTCTCTTTGTATGTCTCTTTGGGAAAGTTTCCTTTTTTGCAAGTGGCACAAGCTCACTGTAAGAAGATCCGCGGTTTGATTCATGTTTAGTTTCAACCTGGTACTCCGGTTTAATTCATTTTTAAAGAGCCCGTGTTCCCAGAACCTGAACCGGTCCAGTCTCAGTTTGTGTTCAGGCCTTGGCAACTCCTTCTCCTCCAGAATTCCAGTCTCACTGAGCATGATTGGTGCAGGTGAAGCTGGGTTTTAAATACTTTGGAACTGGCAAATAAGCAAATAAGAGACTCATTAAAGGCTCATTCTGCTTTCTGATTGGAGAATCAAAACATCATGCCCAATGTTTTTGTAATGGATGAAACAAGAATAAAACAATTGTCAGTAAAAGCTATGTTTGATTTGAACATGTTTACCTCGTATCTGGCTCACATGTTCTTTACCTTTTAAATAAAAATTGAATAGATTAAAAGAGAGGCTCTGGCTGTTAAATATAATTGTGTTGATGTCATTCTGATCACAAGAACATCTCACGCAGTACAGATCCTTTACATCAAAAACAAATCATAATTAAACATAAGAAATGCTAACAACATGATGGATTAAAAGGTTTCTGCCATATGTTTAGTGTGTTTATAAATCTGCCATTTCCTGAATAAAGCTCTCAAAAACAAATGAATTACTGCCATTGCTTATTGCAAATTAAGACACAAACATGCAAATGTCATGGGGTAATTTTGAGGCAAGACACAACATGCAAAGCTAATTACTTTTTTTTTTTTTTTAACTCAGTTTGCTCTCTCAACATATCGACTTTAATGTGGAAACAACAAACTTAAAGATGTTTTATTCTTTCATTTAATCCACTTCATCCATAGATTTTTCTGGGAACTTCAAAGGCCGTTTTCTGAAAATGAATATTTCTCCCTCGGGACATAAAGATCAGCCTTAAAGTAGCTCCCACACACAACAAACTTTACACTCTTGGACTCAATAAGATTTTGACAAAACGCACAAGAAGGATTTTTTGATATCTAATTCTATATCTGATTTATTGAAGTTTTAAATTAAAAAAAGAAATCCAAAATCCATGCATACTGTTGACGTGTCCTTGGGCAAGACACATCACCTAACTCGTCTCCTGTGTCTGCTGGTGTTTGAATGAGAGTGTGTTTGTGAGAATAACATGCAGATAAACTAATAATATCAGTGGCTATTGTGATGTCGGTTTGCCGTGAGCGAGTTGGAGTGCAGTGAAAGATTAAAAACTCAGATGCAGCCGAAAAACTGGGGCCCAGATTTTTTAGTTTTTCTTCTTCAATAATAGACAAAGTGACAGTGTCAAAGTGCACAGTGCAAAACAGGATTTCAGGAGCAAGTTTCTCCTCCAGCAGCAGAACACGGTGGAAATTGGCGCCTTTTATCTGGTCTGGCTAACTGGGTAAAACTCTTAGCTAAAACAGTGTTGATAAATTTAACATTAGCAATAATAAAATCCTCCTAAAATCTCCAGTGACAAAAATGAAACCCACAAACTACCTAAAACCTATCTATACACATAATAACCCTAAAACCAAACACCTACTAGAATTAAAACCCATAAACTAATAAAACACCTGCTGCTTCTACATTCTTGTGCCTTAGTCGAGCCTGGAATCTTAAAAGAGGGACTCGTTTGCCACGTGGACACAAGAACAAAGGTAAGAGCCATGCCTTAAACATCTACAATAAAACACTTACAAAATATATGTACACACACATAAACACTTAAAAACCTCTATATCTAAACAGATATTGCACCACATATTGCACAAACTCAATGATGTGTGATTGGTAAAATAATTTGTCCTCCTTCTCCTCCAGGGACAGCTAGAGGACAGCAGCTACCAATTAAAGTGCCGTGCCTCAGGATTTATAAAGTGTTAAAAGGAAGAAAAGTAAATGCTTTAAACAATTGTGTTCAGTGTACTTTTTTATGTGCAAATATGTTTAAAAGTGCTATGTGCAATTAAAAGTTCTAAAAGTGATGGTGCTTGAGTTGAGGCCTGTTTGTTACAACTAGTCACAGAATATTTTCAAATGTAAAAAAAATCAATGGGGTTTTGGCAAACACAGTGATCTCAGAACATGGTTAAAGTCTACATTTTACTTTTTCAGTTTATTTAATAGGCAGTTGGTTTTCACAAATGGCATATATTTGAGGAAACGTTTTGATTTTGATCTTTTACTGGATGAAAAATTCTGGATGTAGACCCCACAATAGCTTTTCCGGCGTATTCACCGATCTGTCACAGCCTTCACCACAAGTCATACTTGTGATTGTGAAGCTCAAATACTATATTAAAGCAAGAAAATGGCATGTTTTCCTCCTTTTGAAATAGAGAAGCAGACTATTCCCATTTATTTCTACACTGGAAATTCAAAATCACAGCTTGTGGTTTCTTTAAAAATACTTACAATATTTGATATATGATGTACGTTAATCAGTGAAAACGTATAATAGTCGACATCTACTAGCACACACAATCCATTCATTTTAATGTAGAAAAGCTGCTCCATCATCCACTAGACCCTTGATTTTCAACCAGTGTGCCGGGGAACACTAGTGCGCCTTGAGGTTTTGGCAGGTGTGCCTTAAGAAAATGTCCAGTTTGAGTTAACAGATTCACAAATGTGGATTAATGAACTAATACCTTTTTGGAGTGTCCTGAGCAACATTTTCACCAAAAAAAAGAACGCAAAACCATCACTATTCCACAATTTAAAAAAGTAGACAGTGCCACAGACATTATTTGTCTCATTCTATACAATATTTGTAACTAAATGGTCTGATTTGGCAATATTTTAGTGGTAGGTGGCGTGCCGTGGTGGCTTTTAAACCCAAAACGTGTGCCACAACTCAAAAAAGGTTGAAAAACACTGCACTAGACTAAAAGAGTAAATGTAGACTTTAAGAGTTATTTTTTTACCAAATATATAGACAAAGAAGAATAATGTAGTCCAGCGACCCGCATTTGTCCATGTCTTGAACGCATTTGTTAAAGTCGGTTGCTCTGTCTGGTTGTCCTATTGACATTGGCCACGTCACCATCGCTGGCCCAAACCAGGGGAATGACTCATGGGTTCCACTTGACGACACTACTTTAATGTCAGTCTTCTCCAGAGGTTGTTTTTGGAGCAATCACCAGATTTTAGAAGTTCATTTATTAATATCGCCACACCTCCTTACCACTTGTATTTGTAGGACGAAATTGTGTTGCTGATTAGACGCTGGAGAACACTTGGAGATTGTCCCCTATGGCCTTGCAATCAGTGTGAGATGAACAGCTGAATGCTCCAATGAGACTCAATGGAACAGGTAAGTCCTCCGAAGAGATTTTCCAGTGCAGTGATTAGAGCTGCGCAAACTGTGTCGTAATAATATGACGTTCGTGGGTTTCAGCTTCCTGTTTTTGGGGACAGATTGAGATTATTTCATCATTCAAACCATAGACGCGGTGTTCAATGCTAATGCTATCGATCACTTAGCAACTCGGCTAGTCTGCGTTATTTTATTTTTTTAACAAGTCTTGGTTAGCAAACCTCTTCCATAGTCCTAACCCTAAAGTGCATGCTACAGCACAGGTAATGCTACATAATGCTAAAAACAAACCTGAAATACGAAGAAAAGAAAAAAAGAACGCTAGCAACATGGATGAAAATATTCTTGTCATATTTAAATGTGTTTACCAGTCCACCATTTCCGTAGTAAAGTCGGTTAAAAAAAAGTAGTAGTCGAAAAAAAGAAGAGATGCTAGCTTGTAAATGATGATGACATAATGACATACAGCACAGGTAATGCTACATATTGCTAAAAACAAACCTAAAGTAGTCGAGTAGTAGAAAAAAGAAGGAACGCTAGCTGAACTAAAATATTCTTGTCAAATTTAAACGTGTTTACCAGTCCATCATTTCCGTGAAAACACAAACGTCGTGGGATAAATTCAACTTTACAGACGTCCCGAGGTAAAACTTATCCCGTCCGAATAGGGCTTATGAGGGCACGTTTGAATTGTTAAAAGCGATGAGAACGATGCTAACTCTTCATCACTCAGTTGTACATGTACCCCATACATTTTTTGGCGAGGTGGGTGAGGTGTTTTGCACAAGGACACAAACAGCAAAATGCAGTGGTGAAACTTCTGGTTGTAAGATGGCCACTTTCACGCCTGACAGCAAAAATGTAGAGTCATTCTGAACTTTGTGAGCGCTTACGGAGATTCAGTTTTGTTAATTTCCGTCTCCAGGTCTAATTATAGCAGTGAGAATTGGTTTGTCTCCTCAAGTCTGTGCTGGCTGACTCAGCACATCCACGGGAGATGTGAATGGAATTACCAGACCTTCAGATAAATGTTCTCCCCATCATTTATTCATTTTTATGGTAGTGTGAAAATAGCTTAACTCAATTTTTAGGGGAAGTTACATTATGCTTTACATTGTTTGATTAATAGGTTCTGTTCAGTCTTTGAGTTTGAGTGATAAATAAAATGGTCGTATCATAATTGTCAATAACTGGGATCAAACCGGAAGCATTTTAGACAGTAGTTTAAAGCATACCTAGGCCCAGGCCAAACCCGAAACCAGTTCCTCCGCTCTTTTCATCCACACTTGTCCTCACTCCTCACTGATGCCGCTGAAGGTTCCTTCATAAAAGTATTGGAATTTTACTTTCAGACGCACTCTCCACGCTTGGACAGAGAGACACGCCCCTTTACCGTGAAAGCACCGCTACTGACACAGAGGTCAAACTTTGATATAAAGATAAGCTCAGAACATTTTGATCTCAATGCACAATATAATAAAAGCAATATAAAGTGCTGAATAAAGGTGTGTTTGCAGTACAGATCATGACAAATCACAAATCACCAGTTTAAATGGCCAACATTCCAGGCTTATATTAACATCAATGCTCAAAAAAGTGCAGAAGTGGCCTCTAGGCTCAGCACACATTTTGTGGTAATAACTGGAAAAGTAGCAGTAGCTCAGTAGTAGACCGCTCGTCCACCTCCCGAAGGCTGGAGGTTCAAAGTAAAAAGGACACACACTTGTGAGCACAATTCATAAGAACTCAATGTAGCACGTTAGGATATGTGCAGTACATGTAGCACTAAAGGGTAATAAATTAGCACTTTAGGATATGTGTAACACAATAGTAAGTAAAATATACCAGCTTCCTCCATGCTCTTTATAAGATAAGGAAAAAGAACTACATTTGATATGATCATTTTGGCAAATTTTGATATTGTATAATTAATTATTTGTAAACTTGTGAATATTCCTCTGCCTGACCACTGAATGTGTGGTAGTGAATGTCTGTCCTTCCCTATAGTGTGTACAGTCTTCTCTTGGTCATTATGTGTGTTCTCTGTGTGGAGTTACTGCCTGTGTTCTAATGTGTTCTTGTGAGAGTTTCTCTACTGTTGTCTAATTTTGGTTAACTTTTAATTGTACCATCAACCTGTCCTGGGACCACAGATGGAAACTAGCCTGTGGCAAAAATCTGGTGTATTTACATATGAATAATATGTTCATTATTACTGTCCCTTTTATAAATAAATAAAGATATTAATCTCGTAGTAAGGTGTTTCCCAAAGCAAAGACAGGCACACTGTGTCTCAGTGTTTTTTTCTCTTTATCAAAGCCCCTCACTATGTCATAAATTCCAAAATTAAGATCTCAATAAACTGAATTAAATTTGTGTGGTGCTCCAGTATTAATATGGCCTTGACGATTTGCTGCTCACTGCTCAGTCTGTTTTGAACAACACTTAATCTGGGGCCTCCTTTTCCAAGAAAGCACAAAATGATTGTTAGTGCTTAGGGAAGGAAGGAGGAATCGATTTTGCAGAGGTCCCAAGACTTATGTTAAAGAAAATGCAGTTAGCACTGGATTAAACCAATTATTACCTATTAGCAGTTTAAGTTTACTACTGAGCAGTTTAAGCTTACTCTTGGCAAAATCATCAATGATTGCTGAGCTAGTTGAACTTGAAAAAAAAAAAACACTAGACACTGAAATTAACTTTACACATAAAATACCACATCACAGACCTACCATTGTCAAGACAAACAAGGGCTGGGTTTAAAAGCACAGCTCCACAGTAAGTCTCCAAAGCTACCAGCAGGACGCAAGCTGTCAATCACACCACGACAAATGGAAAACATGTAAGAAAATAGATTGTTCAAAGTCTGACATTTGGGAAGGGTAGTTGGGATCCCAGTCCTGTCGGGTGGTGTGTGTAAATGTTTCCAGTTGTCTTCACAGTGATGCGCTCATGCTGGGTTGCCATAGAAGCCTGGTGCTGTGTAATTACTAATACGCTTGTTGAGGAGAGAAAGACACAGAGACAGAAAGAGAGAGACGGAGACAAAGACTGAAAGAGAGAGAGAGGGGACGGGAACTGATGTCCAACGCTGTGAGGCTGCCTTTTCAATTTGCTTACTTCTCTGAGTAATGTATGGTTAATAGCATCAATTGACTATTGCAAAAGGCTAATCATTATCATTGGATTTCTGCAGTCCATTTGATGATACACAAGTGCTTTACGTTGCATTCTTCTTTCACTCCACAGTCGGGGTGGTAAGCTGAAGCCACAGCTGCCCCTGGATGGAAACGAGGCTGCCAATTTGTGCCATCGACCCTCCCACCACCACACCAGATTCATACAAAGCAATGTGGGTGTCTTGCCTAAGAACACAACAACAGTCTCCACTAGAGGCAATGCATGAGCAGAGCAGAGTGGCTAGCACTCTTGCCTCACAGCAAGACAGTCACAGGTTTTACTTCCATGGACTTTTCTGCGTGGTGCTTGCACGTTTGTTTCTGTGTCTAGGTGGATTTCCTCCACGTGCTCTGGTTTCCACCATCGATCCAAAACATGTACAATAGCTAAAATCCTCAATGCTAACTAACAAAGCTTTGCACAAAGATCTGGAGATCTTTGGCCCACAGTGTAGTCAACAGGCGCTGCACTGAGGCCCACTGCTCCTGAGGAGACAATAAAAGTGTGCCTTAATCCTAACCTTAACAAAATTATGTTTTTTCCCCCCAGATAGAGAAAAGTAACAAAAATCAGACCACTACACGCTGTCTTCATCTAATTATAAAGTATGTGCAAATTTGTCAGACAGAGTCAGGTGCATCTGTGTTTGACACATTGGGAGAGGCTGTACAAAGAGTGAAAAGGCTCTTCTAAACCACAGTTTAGCATCTATTTTGTTCAAAATAATTTCTGGTGATGGACACCTAGACCCCGCTCCCTGCAAAAAAGACACAATATTAATCATGAATTCATAATGATATATATTATCAGTATTATCAGAAAGTACCTGACATGAGGCTATGTTTCACCGCAGTGGTGGCAGGGGACACGTCTCCTAGGATGCCAAAAGCGCTAGACTGGCACTGGATCCAGAATAGTCCCTTCTCCAGTACTTTACAAAGAACTGAGTCCAATCCCTCCGTCGCACCTCGAGCCAAACTCAAACACAACGGTGCAATCAAATTTTATTTATTTCCGTGGCACATGTGTAACAAAGAACAAAGAACTCGGGGAAGATAAAACCTCTCATCAGACTGATATCGATCTGTATAAAGAATATTATTGACAAATCTCACAATCTCATCATATCTTCTGTTTTCACCGTACTTGCCTTGGTCAGCCATTTTGCAAGACTTTCAGCATTTAAAAACACAGTGACCTTGGCCGGCGCAGCACATCCACAAATGTAACTATCTGCTCTTTTATTGGACTTCTTTTTAACAGCTGGCTCAGTGACCCGGCGCTCGGTGCATGATTGGAGTGTCGCCCACCACAGCCATTTCATCGGAGAGAGGAGTCATTTTGCCAATTCTTCACCTCCATCTGGACAAACGCGCTGCAGCAGTTAGTGTTTTATTAAAGTGGGACACAAAATGACCACAGTGGACCTACTCAGGGACGTCAGATTTAATGCCTTTTTTTTTACACAACTGCTATTAAGACTACACCTACTGCCAATAACTGCTGAGTACATCGTAAGATTTTAGTGATTGCCGGTATAAAAGTTCAGCCTGCAGCTCTTACTACTGAAATGTATAAAATATTCAACACCGCAGTTCTGATTTCTAGGGAAAGTTAGATGTATGCATTTTGAGTCATTTAAATACTGCTGCGAGTGGAGTTAAGAGTACATTAATCAAGGCAAAATCAGTCATCCAAGAGAGTGAGTCGGAAATGTTTTTTGCCACTGTGAAAAAGTCAGAGGGGTGTATATTAATGATAACGAGCATAGACTGAGCAAGTAGTGGGGCTTTAATCAAGATTTTGTGGAATTCATCCCCACAGAATAGACTACTTAGAAAATTAAACATATTTGAATGTAGTCTGCACTTATTAGTCAATTACAAGTAAAGGTCTGGCCAGCCATTTATGGGTGTCCAGAATGAAACAGTTGGACCACGTACCATGTGTTACTCTGGTGTTCTAAACGAAGGTTATGGTTAAGGCCACATTTCGAATGGCCCTGGTCCCCAGATTGGTTCACTTTGGAGCGTCTCGATACGCTTTAATGTTAGCTGGCATTTTCATTTCAATTGTTACAGAAGGGTCCGCCAAGTGAGTAACCCAAACATAACAAGTGTTTTCTTAATAAATCAAATCTAAATCCTACCTGAATTATCCCATTTCTTCATTCGGCTGATCTCAGAGATTCACAAAAAGATTTTAAGTGAAATTCCAACTTTATCACTGTGAGATGTGGCTAAAGCTAGTGTAAACAGGACAAAACATCCGGTCTATCATCAACTTTTTCCGCACTTATTTAACTTTTTTGCACCTCTTCTTGACGCTTTAATGTCTCTTTGTGAAATGCGTTGGGTTTAGCTAATGTTAGATGCTTGCACTAGCTTTGTTTTGGAAGGTTTGTCGGCTCAAGTTTTCACTGGCAATATGGCGGTTCAGCACAGGATCAAGTCATAGTCTGGTGAGAATTTTATATCAGTTTTCATGTGAGTCTGTGTTGTCTCGTACCAAAGTGTTCCGGGAGCCAAAAGGGAGCAAGGGAGCTTGCACCACCCCTTTGGACCCCTTAAACAGGCCGATACGGTTCACTTTTAGCAATGGAGACACTTTGAACAAGTTAAAACAGTGCCTTTTATTGTCCTTTTAGGAAAATATGCTCTCTACATTTGACCCATTCTTCAACGTCAGCTTGGCCAGCACAACCTTAGCTGGAGAAATTGTACCTTTTTTCTGTATATTTTGTTTAAACTACCTTTGGACACTTTGTCTTGACCTTTCAAGAAGACATATTATGCTTTTGGTTTTTTTTTTATTAGCGAGCTACTGGAGCTGAGTGCACCAGCTGGTCATAAAAGCTGGCCCTTGGGAGTGAGGATAAAGTTAGAACCGAGTGCACCAGCTCAATAAGACCAGTCGTAGCTTGGTCTTAACCTGCGCTGTTCAGACCGCCTCTGTCTGAACTGAACTGGACTGAAGAACATTGTTAGAACATGGTGCACGGGTCATAACTATAGGCTAGACGTATATATAAGTCATGGGTTAAGACGCGTCTTACGACCAGGTGGTGCACTGGGCTCCTGATGGTTGGACACCGTTATAACACAGTTAGAAGCTTATCTAAGTTCATTTTGCACAATATCCCCTTTCCCTAATCGTAGTTATATATATCGATTTAAATACAACTCTAAATTTGTAAAACTTTGAAAACAAAACCCAATGCTAACCCAAACTCTCTAGGTCAGGTTTATTTCAAGTTCATCGTCTAAAATCAAAACCTTGTTGTGACAATGAATTTTTCACTCAACTCCAATGTCAACCCCAGTAAAGAAACTGTGGGAACTCAAAACAGGGGATCTAGCAACCCGTATCTCTACTTTACAGTCTGAAACCAACTCTCCTCCAGCACTGCAAGGGTTCATGGGAGTCCTGACTTCAATCCCATTGTACTTCTGGGATCACTGAGGATACGCTGTTCATACCAGAGTGACCAACACAAGCACTGAGTTGTGACAAATGCTGGCACCGAAGCGATGAATGGAATGCAACCAGACGGATGATCAGGACGAGGACAGCCAGTCAATATGTCCTGTTTCTCAAGATCTCAATCACTGAAAAAACCAAAAGCAGGAGACAGCGAGCAAATCAGACTAAGGCTTCAAAATGTCTATTGTTAATATTGTCATTGCAGATGTTGCTGTGTCGTTGGATGTGACGACAATCAAGGAATAGAGGACTTTTTCAGCAACAGTTTCAACGTTTGTGAATTTTCCTTTTCGAAAACCATCACCTGGTCATCATCAGTCTGAAGCAACTAACAATATTGGTACCACTTTATAATAACTACGCTTATTCCTACTTTAGTAAAGGAGAAACAAAGCCTTCATTCATAGTGAACAAAGAGTTTAAGGATGATTTAGGCTTAGTAACTACTTAACTAATACTCTAGCCCTAATTCCTGACCCGAACACTAACCCTAACTTTGATTAAGTAGTTACTAAGCATGAATCACGCTTAATAAACTATTTGTTCACGAAGAATGAAGTCTTTGTTCATGCTTTGTTAAGGCAAATTAAGGTGTAGTTATTATAAAATAGTACCAGTAACTGGAGTAACTGATGTTTTAGCAGTTATATAGAAAACCTATTATGCAAAATCAACTTTTAGGAGCATTTAACAATATTCCCTTTCTTTTTTAGCCACTCAATGTAGTATTCATAGTGATTCGTGCATATTTCAGTAATCTTTATTCTCCTGAGGACAAGACTCCATTGCTCCGTCAGTTTCTCCCAATACTCCCCCCGATACTCACCCACTGCTCTTCTTTTTCTCTTTGTGAACAGCATACATTCAGTATTGTATTCCACAGAACATTTGACTATGTATTCCCTACCACTCCCTCATTGGCCAAAAAAAAAAAAGAAAAAGAGATCTAATACATTTAATTACATGCAAAAAATACACACAACAAGGAGGTCTGCTACTCTAGAAAATGTCCAATATCTGCCCGCTTTCTAAAGTTGGCAAAGGGATTCTAAATATCCTCACATGACGTTTATTTTTAAGAAAGTGTGTTATTCTTTCCATTGCCTTGCATCGCACCAGTGATTTCGACCAAGCATCAATAGTAGGAGGACACACATTGCTGTTTATTTTGTTCTGCAACTTCACTTCCTTGAACGGAGACAATGTAGGCTTTGGCCACGTCGTGAGGTCATTTGGGCAGAATGAAAAAAATAAAAAAAAATCCTCTGATCATGAACTGCAGCTCTCTAAAGGGCAATGTAACCTTCACTGACATGGTTTTATGCATGTATGTTTTTTAATGAAAGGAAAAATATTTAGCATGTTTCATATTGTTGTTATCCTTTAAACATGCTTTTGAGTACCTTAAATTTACCATCTTGTATTTTTAAACTTTTTTAATTTTTATTATGAATGACCAAGTTTCTCTGCTGTCTGCCCTGACACTTACTGAGTGTATGCAGTCAGTAGATGGCGCCTAGTGCTGACACAATTTAGTTATGTTAGCACTTTAAGAGACGATATGAGCCGTAGCAGTGATCGTGTTTAGAGGCAGAAATGCTCAGAATGAGTCTGATGATGATTTAAGGACTTAAAACAGCAGAGGATTCACAGATAAGTGACATATAAAATCTGATAAAACGTCAGCAATGTTCAAAATAACATAATGATTCACAAGTGTCGTAGATCAGTGGTTCTCAAACTGGGGGGGGGGCGCGAAATGATTTCTGGGGTCTCCAGATGATGGGGGAAATGTATACAATAGTGTTAAACAAGGCTGGACACCCTTCAAATGCAGTGGTAAATGTAGATTCCTATTTGTCGGCCAATCAAAGTCATTTTTCCATGTCTATATTATAATAAAATCAAACATTGGATGTAAAGCTAATTTATCACTTTATGTGTCACCTATTTTTTGTGTTTGGGGGTCACGAATGTGAACTATTGTTATTTTAGGGGTCGCGACTGAAAAAGTTTGAGAACCACTGTTGTAGATGATAACTATATAGCAGTCAAAAGCAGAATAGGTCTTAACAAAAAATCTTTAGGGATTATCAATTGTTCCAATAGCTTTTGTTGTATGATGGTCCGATGTGGACTTTTCTGTGCCAATATACAATACTTGTAAAGTATATAGCAAGGCCCACAGATCTATCTTAGTTGAAGTGAAGATATATGTTCACAAATGTTCACTTTAGTAATGTATGGGATGTAAAATAGTTTGTTGCATGATTGTGGACAATGACAATCTATGTATTGTGACATATTTGTACTAATCTGTCTGTTCAAAAAGACATATCTGGCGCATCGTGGACAAACTGGAACGACACATGAGCGCACACCGACTGGGGCACTGGCGAAAAATATTGGCACCAAATATCTACAATTTTTTTTTGGTATCATCATATAGCGAAAATCATTTGAAGTCAGCCAATACTGATACTGGAGCTGACAAATCACCCATCCCTGTATTGTTGGCGTACAGCATTTCAGTAAAAATCTGTCACACCGTCGTTTTACATCTCCTCAACTCGTACCGTTCCCGTCCAGTTGTCTTCATACCTCGATGCCTTGACCTCTTCTGTTCCCTCGCTCGGTCACGTGTCTCGGTGGGCAGCCAGTTTGCAGCGTGCGGCGCAAGACAGTTCGGCGAGTGGAAAGAAATCACATGTTTCCAGGAATGCGGGAGTGTGTTGTGAGCGAGCTGGGAGGAGGTCGAGGTTCTGTCAGCGGGAAAACAGCCCAGGGCCAGATAATCTCAGGACACTGTGTAACCGGCCCGCGTCCAGAACTTAGGCAAAGGCTTGGGCAAGAAAACACAGAGGAGAGGGGTATGTGCATGGGTCAACAAAGACAGTGTGAAGGGTGGAGCGTGGCTGATGTGCATGTAACAGTGTTGTAATAAACTGTAGGAGAGCGAAATTGTGAGAAAGGGTTTTGTGCAGTAGTTTTGGACTGTACAAAGAAGTAAAGCTATAAATAATCCGAATTTCACAGTGTGGTATGTTAATCATGTGGCGATAGCTTTGTTTTTTGAAGCTCAACGACTTGGGATTGGTGATATTAGCTCAATTCTCAATACTTTTTGGAGCGTTCGTATGATAATATTCCTTTTTCCGATCCGCTCAAACCAAATTAAAGTTCCGCCCAATCCACTCGACCCAACAAATTAGGCATTCATCTTGGGACTCGACCCGACCCAAACCCCTGCACAAAACATTTAATGGTTTTTGCAACCATTTTAAGTCCCTGCCTCTCAGTGTACAGTACAGTGTGAGCATGCACCCTCAGCCCAGAGGATGGAAGGAGATGGAAAATGTTGGACTCGCAACGTCTTCTAGAGCCTGATCAGAGAGAGGGAAGTCTTAATACTCGAGATACAGGTTTTACAAGTTTGTTCCTTGCATTTCATTTTAAACCGGAAACACATTTTAGTGCAGTAGAGATATTTTTCATGTCTCTGTGGGGCTTTTGTGAAGTTGAAGTTGAATTTGAATCATTTATTGATTGGATCCAACCGGAATCCAAAAGTTTTTTTTTAGTCGAGGGCGAAGCTCTTGAAAAAATAAACTTCACCAGACTTGTATTCTGGTCATTTCCTTTCATTTCCATTCATTTTTATGGCCTCTGTAGCCATGAATTATTGAACTAGTTTTATTACCTATTCATTATTATGTATCATGTAATGTTACCATAAAGTGTCTTCTCAACCATACAGCAGAGACCAGTCACTTTACAACAAGGAGGTCTTTTTAAAATAATTATATATTTTTAATTGCAAAATACCTATTGCATTCAAGAGAAAATTTGTGAATCACAATATTTTACTAGAATTGCAGATAAAAGACAATTCAGTTTATCACCATATTGCCCAGCCCTATGTTGGAGCATCATTTGTGAGGTTAAGTTGTGTTTATTTAACGTGGCTGCTCTGTGTGCCATGGACTTTTTCTTTCTTGTAATAAGTACTCAAGTAAAATACAGATCCTCAAAAAACACACTTAAGCACAGTACATGGATAAATGTCCTTACTTACAGATGATCTCTGGCTGTTTTGTACGGTAACCTCCAAACATCGCAAACTATAAAAACTAGGGCTGTTTTGGTGACTGACAACCTCGCGCCCAAAATTAATTAACAATGACATTTTAGTTTTATTTAATCAAGCACCGCAAACCATACTTATATTACTGAACTTCAGCAAATGGAGCTGGAAATTAGATCGTATTACTTGTTGGCAAATGTAATAAACATAAACAACAATAATATATCTACAGCGCAGCCAACAAATAACCCTGTTATTATTTATGCCTCATGTTTACATCAGTTACATGCTGTGTACGCAGCCATCCGTGCTGGAAATGTTTACAGTGTGACATATGATACAGTAACTCAAGACTATTCAACTTTATTTTACAGAGGGCCAGATTTTTTTGGATGGTTTTGTCCTTGACGCCAGAAATGTGTCCAACTCACCAACAGATCTAAAAAAGACTAAACCAGGTCTGAGTCAGGTCTAAACCAGGACTGAACCAGGTCTAAACCAGGACTGAACTAATAACAAGAGATCAAATATTTTCTATATTGTTGAAGATGGGTTGAAGGCCAGATCATACCCCTTGGAAGCCCTGATTTGGCCCCCAGGCCTTCAGTTTAACAGCCCTGAAGTAACTCATCCCATAGCTTTTACTGCAAATGTTTTTCTGCAAACCCAACATAGAATCACATTAATATCACCATGTTTACTCTATAAATCCCCCGACTTCATTCATTACAGCTTATTTTCCAGGCTGGAGCTCGTCGTTATGCCTCGTCTATAAAGAAGTGCTGCTCGAGGCTTATTCAATTCCCTGCAGATTTATTGCGGGATGAAAATTCTAACTGACAATTTCACACAATCCCCTTCCCTCCCCCGGTATTCATTTCCTATCATTAGTTCGTGATGGGTCTTAACTGTATTCCATCTCTTTATTAAAATGACTTACATAGATACTTTCCCACTCTCCCTCAGCCCTTGTGAGGCCAGTCTTTGCGGAGCTCGTGGAATCGCTTGTGTAATTGTCCGGGTTATGTAACGCCGGAATGAAGCAGATGTGTTGAAAACGGGACTAAAGTTTGAGAGAAGATGGTGTAACTGTGTAGAAAAGTAAACGGATAAGGAGTTGGTGCACTAATTCATTCCGTGGTGAACATTTGACCGCAAGTGATCGTGAAAACCAAGGACATTTGGTACTCTACTGGTGCATTTGCAGCAGGGGGATTTAAATAGATAATAAACGACTATTTTCTTTATTCCAAACTGTGGGTAAGTGGTGGAATAGATCAGACAAAAGGAATCGTTGTTTTTCTGCTTGCATTAAGACTAGATGTGTGTTCATAGAGGTCTTAACTACAGGATTTAGTTGTTCCCGCCAGAGTTTATAATACCAGAATAATTATAGCCTCTGAGATTTGCTAAATGAATCCATTTAAATTGTGATTTTGCTTTGTTTGCTTCCCTGGAACAGACACAAATGCAACATTGATTGTTAACAACAGCCAATTGAAATGTTTGCCCCAATAAATTTGGCATTCCTCCCAACCGGGCTGTATGCGATTGTATTCACAGTGTCTGTAAGCACAGATTAGCAGACATATTTCCAAGGACGACTGTTGCTTTAAAGGACAAATATTGACTTTTTTGAGCTTTTAACCATGTTCTAACATTGTTCTGTCATCAAAAATACACCTGGAGTGCCATTTAGCTTCAGCTTGTTTGATGAATCCTGGTTAGAAAAAACTCTCCCCGTCTGACCACCCAAAATGCTAAGTTCTGAATTTGTAATGTTTTTCAATAACTGACAAAATTTATCCAAGAATCTTCTGCTGTTTTTAAATCCTTATATCATCACCAGACTCGCTCTGAGCATTTTTGTCGTCCAAACACATTCAGTACAACTCTGTCACAGCTCAGGACTGCTCGCTTTACAAAGCATTCTGGATATACAAATTAGTGTAATTGCCTCTGCAGCCAGTAGATGGAGCCACAGCTAAGTTACTATAGCGTCTCTCAAGGCAATGATAATGGCAACATTAAAACATCTAAATTTTAATTCTAAAACATGAGATGTCAAAGTAAAGATACTCAAGAGTTTGTTTAAAGGCCAATAATAGTACAAAAAATGCATAATATTTGTCCTTTAAAATACCACCAAGTGTGCAAAACTTGAAGAAGTCTTTAAGGCTTCAGGCACAGCAGTTTTGTCGATGTTGTTTACCAGTGAGAATCGTCATTCATTCAGCCGAGCCAAAACAAACATTCTTGTCTTCCTTGCCCTCGGGCTTGCACAGCTTATTTGGACATCTATTGCTCGTGCTGTACGGCCATGAAACTATTATATGTATACACAACCTGGAAGATCAAGCTAGCCACTAAAGGCTTATCATATTTGGAAAGTTAGAAATTTGGAAAGCTAAAGGCTAACCTGGCAACATGCGCTAGCGAGCATATCCCATTGGCAACAACCATAGACATTCAGAGATGTGAAATTCTCTATCTCTGGTCGGTGCTCAAACACCACCACTTTGCTACTGATGCTGCCCGGACTCACGTCAAATCGAACGCAAACACAACACGAACACAAATGACTGAATGGAGAAGCAGATCCGTATAATAAAGTAAGCAAATGTTTTATTTCATGATATTTATGTCATTTATCTACTCTTCTCACGGTCACATGTAAAAGAGATTGTTCGGCGGTCAACAGATGCTCACCAGAAGTACAAGTTCAGAAATCTCAACTTTAAGTCAGTTAGCCATTAGCTCAGATGACAGTTTTACACGCTAATTGTTATCTGAAACAAAGTACCAAAAGGTTTACACACTCAAGAATGACTTCTAATGAGGCTTAATGTGCTCGATGGGTTGGGACCAGCTGACACTCTCTGGATTATTCATAATATGTGTTATTTGCGGGCTAATGCTAACGGCTATTGGGAAAATATATCATACTTCCACCGGAGTCCTTCAAATCATACCGGACTAGCCACGTTGCTAAGCGGTTGATAGCATGAGCATCGAACACCGCGTCTACTTATTTACATGTCTATGGCAACAACAGGCGGCCATCTTGCTCTCTGTGGGATTGGTCTTATTACAGATCCATGTGCATGCTCTTCATATTAAAAGCTCCAGCAAACTGCTTTGCTTTTTTCCACTTTACATTTTGGCTGAAAGTACACTAACCATGCGTTGTGTCTAGTGTAACTGCCGGGCGAAGTTTATCTTTGGGTTAGGGTTAAATTATACTAATTAGTCGCAGTAGCTTGACACCCTGGTCACTGGTTTGTTCTCCGTGCAGGTGGCGTACATATTTGAGCTTCGGTATGCGCCTGTCTTTTCGTCATGCATGGTTGTGAACTTGTATGATATTAATACAAAGCAATATATCTAAGAGGACTGGAAACTCAGCAGGCCTCTCATTCCTTTCCCCTGGCAGAATCAGAACAGACTCTGGCACCAGTGTCCGGCTCACAGATCGCGGACCAGAACAATCTCTGGCAGGACATCTGGTTTAGGCTTGTCCTTAGGTTTGTGTTGGATTCTATTGGACCATGTCTTTGTTTTTACTTTTACAGGTCCCATATTTTGCTATATTTGCTGTTTCATACTCTACCCTAAGGGCATTTATGATAATATTTTACATGGTGCAACTTGCATCATTTAATACTTAATTAAATATCACCATCTCCTGAATCAGTTGAAATAAGAAACGGCTAACTTCAGCTGTTAGGTTAAATACAAGCACTCGTGGCACCGGTATGTTACAATGGGGAAAGTAACTTGTGTTCAAAGCAAAGAGAAGTTAAATTGGGTGTGTCTCTTGAATAGACTGTATTTTACTCCATCCATGTTGTACAAACCTCTGGATGGAGACACAAGTGCATTTCTGATGTAAATCTTGCATGTACAGATCATGGAAGTATGATAAGATCTGGGACAGCAACACTTCCTGGAAGAGGAGGCGCCGGGTCACATTTGTCACACGGAGAGAATGAAAACCCCGCTCGACATTTTAAAGGATTAAAGCTTATAAATGTATAACCACTTTGGGGGTTGTTTTTAGGTACAAGTAACACTAATAGAAGGTTTAAATCTCACATAAGTTGATTTTGCATAATATGGGGCCTTTAAAATAATATTATTGAACCTGACATTGCAATCTGACAGGTGCGCAGTGGTAAAAAGTGACAAAACAAGTACAAAATTAAATGTTTACCGTTTACTTTTACCAGAGTTTTTGGTGTCATCCTTTTACTTGAGTAATTATTTGCTCCTGTATCTGTATTTTTCATTAAAGTTCTCGTGTTTGTCTTATTAATGACTTGGTTTGGTTTGAGAGCAGCTGTGGTAATTGTAGTTTTTGTCGAGATGTAGTTTGTAAGGAAATTCAGAAAAATAAAAGTTTAAATTACAGGAAGTAGATCTGAGTTCGTAAACGGTCTGTGATGTCATCATAAAGTGACGTGCCGTTGGAAATATAGAGAGAATTTAAATGCAACTGACACATTTTTCTGACCGTTTGACAAAATGAAGTTCTTATCAGGAATTATTGAGAAAGAAAGAAAGAAATTAGGCAAAACTCTTTTCATTTTTGTTATGAATATGAGTCAAATCTGCCTGACACACACATATTTAAGGACTAACAATCATTATACAAGTTTAATTAATCATGCATCACTTGTGAACATCAAACGGACTGGATTATTCAACTTTTTGCCTGAGGTTTACCATCTATTCACAGCTCAAGCTAAGGTAAGCGGCTAACACTAGCAACTCTGCTGCTAACGGTTTGTTTAAAGTGTTTTGTTCGTGATCTTGGCACAACAGTTCATTTTAACAGCTCTCTATCTGCTTTTATTCAGTCTGTTGTGACCTGTCACTGTCAACTGTTGTTTTTCCGACTCTCACAATGCATTGTGGTCAATGTTGATGCTGGACACTACTTTTCAAGATGCATTGTGGGAAATTTTGAGTGCACTACTTTTTCACTTGCTGAACATTCGGACAGCACTGAAAATGGCGTGACCACTATTTAGTGCCGTGTATAGGGCAGTGGTTCTCAAACGTTTGGGCCCTGAGGCACCCCTACACCACCTTTCCTCTGCCGAAGCACCCCTATGTTTTATGAAATATTTCATTCTAAATAAAACTCCCGTGATAAAACACATATTATAAAGAAGGAAAGGTTATTTTGAGTTCAGCACTTTGGTCACCTTGAGTGTTGCAAAGGGCTTTATAAATAAAGGTTGATGGATTTAAATTAATTTAAATCTTGTGTTACTTTTAAATCAAAACTGCTGTTTTGTCTCTTTTTTTTTAATTTGGCTATTATTTGGAAATACAATAGCAACACCAAACACTATTGAAGCCTTAATAACATAAGAACATGATCTGTGTGCCTAAATGCTGATCAAAGTGCAGAGCAGACTGATCTGCTCCTGTGTCTGGCCTGTTCTCTCACTCTTTCAGGGGCCCACAATAATTTGTGAGAAGAAGGCTGTGTGTCCTTTTCTGTTCATATTTCAAGGCAAATATCACTGACGTATGTTTAAAACCGCGTTGCCGCTGATCGATCGATTATCTTTGCAGCGTGTGTGCGTATTAATTGAGACTTGCTCTTGGAGTAAAATTACTATGGGACATTTCTCTGTGATTCCTGGTCCGTTTTACATGAGATTGAAGCATTTTTGGTGTCAAAAATGCTTCAGTCTCCTCTGATGTGAGTTCTTGCTCCCCCTTCGCCCTTGCACATCTCTCTGGAGAGAGAAAGAAAGAAAGAGACCGCGGCTCCACAGCTGTGCGCTGCCCCCTCTGTAAAAATGCATTTTTAAACAAATTGTTGCATGAATTGTGATTTTCTTCTGATTGTTCTTTTCTGTCAAAAGACACATAAATAGCATTCTACCGAAGTTGTTTGCAACGTTTATCAGTAGTGGCCTTTGTCTTCATTCAAAAAATCGAACTCCACAATTTTTCACCCCACACCACCCCCTTTGAGAAAGCCTGGTCTAGGGAATAGTGTTGACATTCAGGTGCAGAATATGTCATATTTTCTGCTCATGTCCAACCAGGAATTAACATTATAAACTTCACAAAAACTGGGGACCAATGGGTAAAATGTTAAGTAAAACCTTAAATATAATCATGTTCCTACGTTTTAGTAAAATGTGTGGTCTACCCTGTCACATAGACTTTAAGTAACAGATGTAGTACTCCTTCCACTACTGATTTCCAGCCCACTTCTAATTAAAGCTCTATCGGCACATCTCTGTTTTAGGCTCATTTGTGCGGATTATGAAAAGAAAATAGAAAGGGACATTGTGTTGGAGACAAAGAGAAAACAAAAGCAGATAAACGGCGTGCAGGCTCCTGAATAGCCGCGTGGGCCGCTGTAGGAGCATGAGTCATCACTACTTGGATCGGAGACGAGTGCTCACAATCCAATGTAGCACTTCTCCTGGAGACACAGTGGTCTTCAGTGATTCAAGCAACATCTTTAAATGGGATACTTCAAGAACTTGTCATGGGTTACTTTTATGATTTTTTATGATCTCTTAATCTCAGATGGTGGGCATGGGCCTGTGGAACTTTATGGGAGATTTACTGTTTTTGAAAGAAATATCCAAATTAGAGATGCACAAATGTTAAAACTTATCATTTTTTTGTTTGTGATTAGCTCCACAAACTTGTTATATTAACCTTATGTCTTAAAGTCCTACTAGTAAGTAACTAACAACAGTCACGTCATGGGTTCATGCCAGACACATGACCTGTGCCACCCACAGCCATCTTGGTTCTGGTCCTAATGTAAACAAGTGTAAACTCAAAAGGAAATCTGCATTAAAAAAATGTTAAATATCAGAACAGTCCTAATCTTTGTCCTCTGCATCTCTTCAGGAGCACAGCCAGAGCCTGGGACCCCTCTCCAGATCTTTGTGCTGGTCTTGGTCAGAACTACCATAGCTGGAGGATTTTACCTGACGCATGTTTTTGTTGATGTGGGAAACTGGAGCACCCAACTCACCCACATGGGGAGAAACACAGAAAGGCCCAGGAGTCAACCCGCAACCTTCTTGCTGTGAGGCGAGAGTGCTAGCCAACAACAACAACAAATTACACTGTACACAAGTATAGCTGCATTTTAAAACATGAGTTTGGCTTTGCAGTGAGTTGTAGAAGAATGGCTGATTACCATACAAGTCAAACATAAAGGCATCCAAGAAATCTTCTAACAACTGAAACATTAAGGTTCTTTAGGTGGGCTTTTTCCTAGGGAAACGTGTCCTCTGCATTTGACCCATCCTTCACTGGTGCTGGGACAAACTGTCAGGAGCAGTCTATGATTACAAGATTCACATTGGGTCATTATTTATCGTCACACCACTTGTGGCGCAGTGGGGTCCTGTGCTGAACACATGCTGCTGATCTCCTGGTCCTCTGCTGCTTCCTGCTCCGCCTTGGATTTCAAAATTCCAGGAAATTGTGGCTGCGACTGTGGCTCTAGTGCAAACTATGATCTTCACTCACATTGTCTGGTCTGAATGTGGTGAGTTGGTGAATGATTGGTGATGGTGGGAGGGACTGATGGTGCAGATTGGCAGCCTCACTTCCATCAGTCTGTCCCAGGGCAGCTGTGGCTGTAGTGTACCATCAACAGGCGTTGGGTGAATAAATAATGTACTGCGAAGGGTCTCTGTATAAACCATCATATTGCTGCTAATCTATACAAATATTGCACATTTTGTGATTTTAAATTGAATTAAATATGAATGGGATCTTGCTTGAAAAGAAAAGTTGCAAACATGTAAATGTTTTAAATAGCCAAAAATACCACAATATGGTTTTATATAAAATTGGCTATTGCCAGATAAATAATAATGCATAAATAAAAAAAACCTTGCTAATCTTTTACATAAATCAGGCACTTAGAATGAAAGTATAACATTTAGTGACTTTCAAACAAATCATTAGCAATTTAAAGATGTGTATTAAAATATAAATCACAAGCTGAGATCTTGCTTTAACAAAAAAGAAATGCTGCTAAAGCACAAATTATATTTCTCACTAATTATACACAACTCAAACAACACGTTGGTGACTCCACAAACTATAAAAGTAAGTTGGCTGGTGACCATTAGGAGGACCAGCACGGTTAGGACTGAAGTCAATGAGACCTGACACAGTTCAGACAAACAACAAAACTTTAAGAGAATCTGGCTTCAAAACACTTCAAGAACAGCACTTTTTGTAGTTTCACACAGTTAATGGGACCTCCTTGGGGAACGGGTGTTATTTTAACCATAAAAAACATATTTAAAGGGGCTGGACCCAATTTTGTCATGTATTAAAGTAAAATGTGTTTTGTCCCAGTACAGATATATTGTAAAAGTAGCACTTGGGGTTGGCACAGTGGTTAGTGCTGTCACTTCACAGCAAGAAGGCCCTGGGTTCGACTCCCTGGCAGTATGGGCCTTTCTGTGTGGAGTTTGTGTTCTCCCTGAGTCTGTGCTGGTTTTCTCGAGCTGCTCCGGACCACTAAAAACATATAGACAAGGCCAGAACTCCACAGACCACTGTATGCATTCATTATGGAGCATTTACCGTACAATTCGGACTATTGAGCGCACCTGAGTACAAGCCGCACCAGCCATATTTACAAAAAAAAACACATTTGTACATATACAGGGCGCACCTGTCTACAAGCAGCAGGTGTCCACATTTAACATGAGACATTTACACAGAAGGATGGAACATACAAAGTTTTAACTGAACACATGCCTTTTTCCAAACGGTAAATTGTAACACAGCAGCACACGGAGTGCATTCTTCACTCGGCGCCTCCGACGTCTCACCATCGATTCATGGATGACAAGCTCACATGCAACAGCTCTATTTCCTTCTTTGGCAACACATAGATTGCTTTTAACTTAAAAGCTGCATCATATGCGTGTCTTTGTGTGTTTTCTGTGATGATGGTGTGTGCATGATGCAAACTGACAGTTCAAAACACAATCAAACTAGTGTATTCTTCCACGCACTCTCTCTTTCACTGGTCTGTCAAACTCTGGCGCTTCCTGCTAGAGCGCCCCTAGAGGCTGCTCCCATAAAAATACATAAATTAGCCACTGCTGTATAAGCCGCAGGGTTGAAATCATGTGAAAAAAGTAGCGGCTTATAGTACGAATTCTATGGTAATATTACGAAGCAGGAAGTGCACTGTTAGCAGGTTTTTGTTAGCTTTAAACTTCGCTCTAGTCTCTGGAAGTTGTGAAAACCTCCTTTAAACTCACCATGGTGAATAATAAATAAATCAGAATATGTGAGGAAAATAAGAATGAAGTATGATGTTTTGTAAGACAACAGAAATGCTCAGAACGAGTCTGGAGATGATTTCTGGACTTAAAAACAGCACAGAAGATTTCAGAGCTCTACTTATGACAGCATGAATGAAGCTAAATACAACTCTAGACGTGGATTTTTTTATGCTAAAAAAAAGGCAATTTAGCATAATATGTTTCCTTCGTTCCTGGTCTTGGAGTCTTTTGTAAGTTGAAATGGTCATGACCAGTTCATCCAAGTGATGAAAACAACTCATCAAGGACACAAACACCGAGGTCGTCCAGAGAGCAAGGATAAGCAAGGACACATGGGCCATTGACTGTCCCACCAGGAGACGGAGGCTGGCTGATGCACGCTCCTTCTCTCATCACGGCCAGAACATGTCATGATTTATGGTTCTGGGGACCACGGCTCCTGAGGTTCCACTGACACTGCAGAGTTCAAGGGAGTGAGCAGTAATGTGATTAGCCACTGAATGAAAAGAGCAGAGAAACAGAAGGAGAGCAGTAAGCCAGCTAATGCTCCAACATGATGAAGTGCAGTTCTAATGTTGTTGTCAGATGTTCAAGTTATGATAGAGGGACACTGGGAGTTTGAAAGTAGTGGTTTTGAGCGCATCTATTTAATCCACATAATTTAGCCTTTGAATGGAAAAAGAATTGTTTTATTAATTTGTTCAATCTGGTTATACATTAGAGAAATGACAAACTACTACATTCCAGCTGTTTCTATTCATGGGTTAAAGGAGCTGTACCCAGTTCATGTAATGAGGTGAAATCTGTTTTGCCCCAGTGTATGCTGTGTATATCAGATAAGCAGCTAAATGGTAAATGGTCACATTTATATAGCACTTTTCTACCTTTTTTAAGGCACTCAAAGCGCTTTACATCAAGGAACCAGTCACCCATCCACTCACACATTCATACACCAGTGTACGCAGACACTGGGGGCGAGGTGGGTTAAGTGTCCTGCCCAAGGACACAACGGCATTATTCATCTGAAGGAGCTGAAATCGCACCACCAACCTGCGGGTCAGGGGATCTGACCACTCAACTACTCCATGTCTGGAGTGGGATTCGAACCGCCGACCTTCGGATCAGAAGGCGCCCACTCTACCTACTGTGCTACTGCAGCTCTTATGGTGAGCGCTGTCAAAAAACAGTAAACAACATGTGACCAGGAGAAAAGACAAATATATGTCCGCACAGTAAACACAAACATGTGACCAACAGGAAACAAAAGCGCTCTTCAAATGAACTGCATAACTATTTGGTACAGCTATGGTGACTTTACCACACGGGGCCTAGAGCCTGTTATTTGCCTGATTATTTGAATATTACACTGTGTGAATGTATGCTAGCTTACATATTAAAGGCAAAATATAATGCATGTTTTTCATATTGTGATTACCCTTGAAATTGGCTCTTAAGAAGCTTAAGTTTACCATCTCATGTTTTAGAGCAAACAAAAAACACTTTTGTAAAAACAAAATGAACATCTGTGTCTGGGCTGGTTGCCCTGGCACTTACTGAGTTTAGGCGCCATCTGTTGGCTGCATAGCACAAGCAGTGGTGATTGTGTTTAGACGGCAGAAATGTTCAGAGTCAGTCTGCCAATGACTTAAGCACTTAAAACAGTAGAAGATTCTGGCATTAGTGACGTATGAAGTCTGAAAAAATGTCAGCTATCGAGGGAGTTCAGCAGGAAGTGCTTTTGACAATTGGAGGGGAGAGGATTTTCTGACCATGAATGAAGCGTGAATGAACTTAAATGCAACTCCAGGTATGTTTTTAATGACACATTGTTTGAACATGGTTAAAAGCTCAAAAAAGTCACTGTAGCAGAATACCTTCCCTTAAATGTTCTTGTAGTGTGACGTCCATAAATCTTATAAGATATAAAAAACACTGCACACCAGGCTTTAGTGATTCAGTATTACTGGCCTATAACAGTGGTGTGATCTGAAATCTATTCCTGGGCCACTGCAAAATCCAAAGCTTTAGGAGACATTGACACAGTGGTGCACAGTGGTACTTTCACATCTAATTCCACCCGGTGTAATAGGCAGGAGACTGGACTACATGCAAAGACGCTGAATTCCACCTGCAAATGCACAACACGATTACTTTATAAACCGTAATTGTTACAGAGGAATGTAAGAGATGGCCATCCAGTTAGCAGAGCCCCAGGTGCAGTAGCCTCTGTCACCATGGTGCGAGACAGTAATGTGCCCCTCCCCCTCTCCCAGCTCCGCTCCCTCACATTCACGTCTAACCCTGTGTGGTTTAACACTACGGCACGGATCAGGCTTCACCGGGCACGTGGACCAGGCTGTGGAGGACAGGAGTGGAACGTGAATATGACATGATTTAATCTGACATTTAGGGGTGCCACGATGTTGAATTTTAGTGTTACGATTGTTGTGAGAAAAAGCGCCGCAGTTTAGCTTTCTTTCATTTCCAACGCCGATTGTGGTCAGGTTAATGCGACGAAAACAGAATAAAGTACTTTACGTTTAGATGCATTTTATGACTATGGGTTGAAATAAAAAGACTACAGTTATCTTCTAAAATTGTTGTTTATTATTGTGACCTGAATAATCATGATATTCAACTAAATGAATAATGTTGACATCACTGCTGACATTACTTTACACATTTACAGAAAGATAGAGATAATTAAACCTCAACTAATACGTTTTAAAACATTGATAATCGTCTTACTGTTGTTATTGGGACACCCGAGATAATAATTTTTGTTTATGTCGCCCATCCTTATCTGTTTTGCAAGTCCTCTCCCTCTGAGCCTCAGAAAACACTCCCGTTCTGAACTTCTCAGTCTTGTGCGTCTTGAGCCGGCTGCACACTACACGATGTGAAACTCTTCCGCGATTTTAAGACGTGTCAAAAAAGACTCCGACACGATGACATTTTGCTACGATGATTTGTCTCACGCTCACATGACAGCGACACCACACACTTGTGATTTCAGAGGGGATTTTCCACAAGCGAAGGAGAGCGCTGGTGTCACATGATCGAACGAGGTGTGATGAAAACAAGCGACTGTCAGCTGCCTTTACACTCGCTATTATGTAGAGACTGGATGAAACACGTGGATTAAATCTGCTGTGAAGACCACGCTGGAGGTGGAGCTGCTTACAGTGACTCGTTGTAACTGTGGTGAAAAGAAAAAGAACAAACTCCGTGTTGGTTTTGTCCAATATTTCCAACATTTTCAGAGTCGCCACTTGGCAACGGAGCCTGGCGCTGTACGGCTGCTCTGATTGGCTGTTGTTAAGTTCTTCGTAACATGTTGGAACCTTACGATTTGACAAATAGTGCTAACGATTCCTGCCAATCCCCAAGGAGGAGAGCCAACACAAATCTCTCATGTGAATAGCTGGTCGGGCCACGCCTCCCTGAAGTCGTGGAGGCGCGAATCAGGTTTAAAATCGGGACAAACAGCCTCTATTAAGCACAAGGCTATAGCTAGAGCTCAGAGATATTCTTTGCTGTTTTAAGTCCATAATTCATCACCATCCCATAGACTTTCTAGAGTAGGGGTGTCCAAACTTTTTCCATCGAGGGCCACATACTGAAATCTAGACCAAGCGGAGGGCCACAATTAAATCGTAAAACGTTCAAAAAAGTTGCATTAATCTGATTTTTAAAGTGACACCACACCTAAATTCAGTCTCAGTGCTTTAATATCTGGCTTGTATCGCACCAAAATGTTAGTTATTTAGGTTATAATAGTAGAAAATCTGAAATTTGCTGTAAAAAGTATGTCTTAGGACAATGTGGGCCAATTCACCAGGAAGCTTGAGGGCCAAGAAAAATTGGTCTGCGGGCCGCTTTTGGCCCCCGGGCCTTAGTTTGGACATGCCTGTTCTAGAGCGTTTCCATGTGGCATTAAAAAGCATTTAAAGTCATTAAATTCCTTTAGGCAAAAATAAGGCCTTAAAATACATTAAATTCAATTCCCACAGACATTAAATCTGAAAACCATTCTGACAAAAGATTTATCTATCAAAATAATAACTATAAATGTAACAATAGTAAGCGCAAATAATGGAGCTCATCAGCCTGTCCCACCTTAATGTAAGCCGCGGTTCCTGAAGCAAATTTCTCATTCATTTTTGCCAAAGGGATTTATAAAAATTCGAATATTCTGAGTATAAGGGCATGACGGAGGCTACGACGTAAAACTGAAAACCCTGCAAAATGTTTTAATATTTAAAGTCTCAGAAACCTATTTTAAATACATTTTTAGGTCTTCTGTTCATTTCTCACCACAGAGCTGATTAGCTGTGAAGCTTTCAAACAAGGGGTGGGCGGTCACTGGTGCGCTCCATTAACACAGAGCCGCTGTATACGCCGATCAGAAGTGCCATGACATATTTTGAATCCCAAACATGCTGGATTTATTGGATCTAAGTGTTAATGACTTGGATCAAATCAGCTAAAAAGTAGGGTTCAAAACATACATTTCCATGGTATAAATTTGATGTAATTTAGCTTTCTGAATATTATAAAGTCGTTTTTAATATAGTGCTGCCAATGGAATGATTGAAAGTTAGTCATTTTGACATGATTCCAGCATAAATGTCTTGTTTTGACGTTGATTATTGCATTCAAAATCTTAGAATGCAGCATTAAACAGCGTTACATTTGAAACCTGCATAAACCCTGTTCTATATGCAATGGAATGCCTATCCAGAGAAGTAGCCACGATTCAAATAAGGACCAAATGTCTTTAAAACAAACCAAACGCAAGATGTTTGTGCTTTTTCCCGGTGAAAGAACAAGACGTAGTCACAGTGTCCTCCTACCAAACTCATGAAGCTAAATTACACAAGAGTACAGAACAAATTCTCCCGACCACCTGCTCCCGCTGCGTCCACTACTCGGCAGAAAAAAAAGCAAACAAAACTGTTGACCTGGCTCCTGGGCTGCTGCTGCTGCTACGGTTACATCTAATCGGAGGAAATGGCTGGCTGCGAGTATCCATCCTTTCTGTGGGAGTTTAATTTAATCTCGACTCTGGTCAAAAATGAATTAAAACCCTCATCAAGCCCCCTCCGCCCGCCTGTGTTCCCAGCGCTGGAGTGCAGATTTGGGTGTTAGCATCCGTTATCTGCCGGTGAGTCAGCCATCACTCACTAACTCCAGTCATTTAGACGGATTGGAAATGGCAGCGTGCACCCACACAGAACAGCTCAGTGACTGCCTCCAGTTGCAGATGAGTTATTGAAGCTGAATATGAATGGCTTGTTATGCAAAGTGGACAATGCAGACAACAGTATTGTGCTGAAAGGCTACTGTTTATTGGAGGGATGTAATCGTTTAGTTTGGGTCGGTGAAGTAGATATTAGTGGAAGAAGAAGAAATTTAGCCGTCTCTGTCTTCTACTATTGATAACCATAATACGTTGACTAGCGTATCTTTGATCATGTGGTATTTCCGTAAGAAATATTCAAAAGTGAAATCTACAAATGTTGAATCTGGGGCAGCATTTATAAAACTAAAAGTGGATTTTTCTTTACGTACGGACAAAACACAAACTTCCTGCAACTCTTAAACTCATTTCTCGTCTCTGTGAGTGTGGATTGTCTTCTTTCTTGTCTCTGAAAGCTCCAATGTGCAAACTGCAGAGTTTTTGACTGGACTGCACATTTCCAAGTCCGTTTTATAGATCACAGACTTAACGTGGAAAGTCATGTGCGACACTTTTTGTACGTACGCGCTCTTGACAAATGAGACCCCTGAACATTTCAATTTTTGCCGCGCTTCATGTTAAATCAAGTTCTAAATCAAACCTGAATTATGCGTTTTAATCAAAATTCTGGTCTTTGCAATTCTCCAAAGACGTTTAGTAATTCCAAGTTTGTGAGACGTTTAAGCTAGAGTAAACGGGAAACGACTTCTGTGCATCGTCAGCCATTTCTGCATGTATTTCACGTCTCTGCAAAGTCTCTATTATTGTGAAATGCACTGAATTTGGATAACGTTTGATGCTTTGTGCTATATTTTTAGGGTTAAATGCTGTTCATCCATACATTAAACAGTAAACAGCTGATGTGTATGCTAGCTTTGTTTTGCTGCTCAACAGATAAGTTACCATCACTGGAAATATGGGGATTTATAACAAGGTCAAGTCAGTGATTGGTGGAAATTATTACTCTAATCCCTAACCCGACCCCTGTTTTTTTTCTTTTCATCTTTTTTGCCATCTTGTTTGTCTGCATTCCCTCGTATCCAATCATATCACTCAAAAGAGCTCCAGGAGTCAACAAAAGCAAGACAGAAAGCTTTGGAAGCTAATCCCCACATGGTCCTGTTTGGATCTCTTAAATGGACCATTCACTTCAAGGGGCTCTGCCTGAGTTTTACTGTTCTAAAACGTGAAAAACAGTCCATGTTCCCATTTTTTTGCATGTCATAAAGTCAAATCTGTGTGGCTCCAGCACAGATATATTGTAAAAGCATCTATTTGAGGGAAAATGAGACCACAGTGATTTCTTTGCATCTATTTATAGATCATTTTATACAACGAAGGAAGTGCGCCATTAACAAGCCAATGATTGTTAGCTTTACCGTGACCGTCCGGGACACTCTGGGTTCAGAGACTGGTGAAAAGTGCTTATAAACTCATGAGGGTGAATATTTAAGATGTTGGGGCTGCATTAGGAAAGTGAGCGATGCATGTGGCTGATGTAAAGAGTTTTAAAGAAAAAATATTATGCATTTTTTCATATTGATATTAGCCTTTAAACATGCTCTTGAGTACCTTTAATTTGCCATGTCATGTTTTAAAACAAACAAAAAAGGTTTAAATAAGTCATATTTTCCTCAGGAGTCTAGAAAAGACACCTCCAGCCAGTAGATGGCACCAAGCACTTATTTCTATAAGCAAATGCGCTAAAAGCAATTATCAAGCTAGCAGCAGCAGTTATCGTGTTCAGAAAACGGAAGAAATGCTCAGAACGAGGCTGCCAATGATTTAAGGACTTAAACCAGCGGAAGAATCTCTGATAAGTGACATAGACGATCTGAAAATGCATTTTTTAAAATCCAGGAAGTTCAGCAGGAAGTGTGTTTGACTGTTGGAGGGGGAGGATTTTCTAATAAACATTCCTCAAAACAGCGTGAATGCAAATGAATGCATCTTCAGGTGTGTGTTTTTGATGACGGAACATTGTTAGAACAGGGTTTAAAGCTCAAAAAAGTCAATGTAGCAGAATATGTGTTCTTTAAATAAACTAGTTGTGTTTTTCATGTTTTTTTTTTTTCAAAACAGGGCCTTTAAAACAGTGGAGACACTTTCAGGTCGTACCAATCCACTCCAAAGTGAACCAGTCAAAGCTGAAATAGAAGCGCCAACCCTCCAGTTTTAAGATTAGCCTTTAAGATTAGCCCTGTTGCACAATAATGAAATAAATCTAAATTATTATTACGATTTTTTTGCCTTGTGTTTTTTATGCTTCCTTTGTTTGGACTTGAACAAATAGTTTCATTATGTAAAGCAGGCTCATGGACCTATGCTGTGTAAAGCGGATATCAGCCCGCTAACAGCGCTATCCACCATAACAGCCCAATTGACCTTTGCATGGTGCAGTGTAACTAACCGCTGTGGACCCTGGACATTTATTACACGGAGGAAACGGAGAGCGGTTTGTGTCAGAGGTGAGCGGGAGAGCAGTGTCGTAACCCCACGGGACGCCATCTTTTAGAGGATCCTCCCTGGTGCCAGTGTAACCGCTCTCCTCCGCTGCTCAACACTTACGTCTGCTTTTGTTTCAGCGCGGGAGACGGTTTAGGGGCAGTGCTTTTGTTATTTAAAGGAGACATCGGGTATAGTCAGGTATTTAGTATTGAACTGTATTATAAACAGAGCACAATTTTACATTTTGTTCATCGTTAACCGCAAAATGTATGTAAAACAGTTTAGTAACAGACATGGGTTCATTGACTTCCTGGTCATAAACTGCAGAACTGATAAGTGACATAGTGACGTTTGACTGTAACAAGCAGCAGATTGTCATTTTATGTTTTTGAAAAGTGACATTTTACAATTCTACACTGAGTCTACACTCTTTTTTTTCCTCAAATAATCACAAGTAAGTACAGATGTGGGGATAGGGGCAAGGTGAAAACTGAGATTTTCTGACCACTGGAGGCTCAGTTCCAGGACAATACAGGATTAACTCAAACATGCAGGAACCAATCACAATACGACTTTGAGAAACTTATGTCCAAATCTTTTTCCTCGGCAGGCTAAAATGTGGGACAATCCTAATTTTTTGTTGAAATTTATATATTATTTAGCAAAGATTTGATAATGAAATTGTCTTTTATTACCATGTTTTAGGGGAACAGACTTGATTTTGTCTCTTTTGCTATTGCTGACAGTCTTTTTAGCACAAAGTTTAATCAAATAGATACTCCTAATAAACCTCAGCACCCCTTTGCAGGCCAAATTAGAGCCAGCTCTGGCCCACGGGCCCCATTTTGGGCACCCCTGCACTAGTTTCTTGCTTTCAAGGAGACATAATGTTTTGGTTTTTTTCTGGGTATTTAGTATCAAACTATAACATAGGTAGATTATTTGTGGCCGTTCAGTTCAAACAAACAAAAACATTAAAAAGTGTTTTAACATGTTCTAAGAAGCACAGATCAAGAATAAGTATTTAATGAATTAAAGGACCCATACACTGTAAAGGTAGATACTGATAATACGGAGAAATACAAACAAAAAATACATGAACAAGTTCTACACAGCCAGAATATCCCCCTTTTTCTCCAACACTGAAACATGGATCAAATGTGAAACCACAGTGCCCCCTGCTGGTGAAAGCATAGAAACACAGCTACATGTGCTGCTGTTATAGTATATGCAATATTAGGGAAAATGAGAATAGGCAGATTTTAATTCAAGTCTACATGATAATGATAATCACAAAACCTTTGATGAACTATCCTAAAACAATCCTAAATGAAACCCCAATTGAATATTTATTATCTATAGTTATAGTCAATAGATAATGTACATGATGACATTTACTACTGACTCTCTGTGGCTGAAGCTAATGTTTTGTCACTTTTTTATTGTGTAAATGTGATGATGCCACCAGGCCATGGTCAAAGTCAGATCTGTGGAGAGGAGCCCACAGTACCCACTGTCCTCATTCTCTTCTTCTCTTGTCTCTTAACATTGCATTTTACAGACAAAAATGTATTCTGAAACAAATGTGAGCTTTTTAAATGACTGATAATAGAGGCTGACACAAGAGGGACGTCGTTCTGAGTCTGTGGAGCAGCAGACTGTTCATCTCAGGAGGAGCTGGAAGGGGTCATCAACAAGTCCAGCTCCAGGACAGAAGCGCTGAGGACAGAGGGC
This sequence comes from Rhinogobius similis, assembly GCA_019453435.1. Lineage (NCBI taxonomy): Eukaryota > Metazoa > Chordata > Actinopteri > Gobiiformes > Gobiidae > Rhinogobius > Rhinogobius similis. The sequence goes on along the minus strand of CM033635.1, from coordinate 32,284,567 downwards.
CCTGTCCTCTAGACACAGTGTGAGGACAGAGGGCCCTGTCCTAGACACAGTGTGAGGACAGAGGGCCCTGTCCTCTAGACACAGTGTGAGGACAGAGGGCCCTGTCCTGGACACAGTGTGAGGACAGAGGGCCCTGTCCTCTAGACACAGTGAGAGGACAGAGGGCCCTGTCCTGGACACAGTGTGAGGACAGAGGGCCCTGTCCTGGACACAGTGTGAGGACAGGGCCCTCTGTCCCCTACACTGTGTCTAGAGGACAGAGGGCCCTGTCCTCTAGACACAGTGTGAGGACAGAAGGTCCTGTCCTGGACACAGTGTGAGGACAGAGGGCCCTGTCCTCTAGACACAGTGTGAGAACAGAGGGCCCTGTCCTCTAGACACAGTGTGAGGACAGAGGGCCCTGTCCTGGACACAGTGTGAGGACAGATGGTCCTGTCCTGGACACAGTGTGAGGACAGAGGGCCCTGTCCTCTAGACACAGTGTGAGAACAGAGGGCCCTGTCCTCTAGACACAGTGTGAGGACAGAGGGCCCTGTCCTGGACACAGTGTGAGGACAGAAGGTCCCGTCCTGGACACAGTGTGAGGACAGAGGGCCCTGTCCTGGACACAGTGTGAGAACAGAGGGCCCTGTCCTCTAGACACAGTGTGAGGACAGAGGGCCCTGTCCTGGACACAGTGTGAGGACAGAAGGTCCCGTCCTGGACACAGTGTGAGGACAGAAGGTCCCATCCTGGATACAGTGTGAGGACAGAGGGCCCTGTCCTGGACACAGTCTGAGGACAGAAGGTCCCGTCCTGGACACAGTGTGAGGACAGAGGGCCCTGTCCTGGACACAGTCGGAGGACAGAAGGTCCTGGGCTGTCCTGTCCAGAGCAGCGTCAGTGACAGACTAATGAGGTTCTTTTTTCCATCAGAGCTGGCTCTGGCCCTGGGCTTTGTCAATTTTTAAAAATGCCAAATGATGATGGTGTTCATCTCATGTGACCTGTGCCGCCTGCAGCCATCTTGATTCTGGATGCTTATGTAAACAAAGAAAATGTAAAATATCAGAACAGGCCTGATCTTTTCTGTCAGCTGTGGTCCTGACAATTATCCAACAACAAATGACATTGTGCAAAAGTACAGCTGCATTTGAAAACACAAATGTGACTTTGTTGTAGCTAGTTATGTAGAAAATACTGGTAAATTATTAGCATCAGTGATTAGCTACGGGTCAAACATAATGGACAAAAACCTGGCTTGCAAGTGTCTGAAACTTTTTTTTTACCTTCTAAACTTATTTTTAATTTTAAAAGTTTTTGTGTGATTTTATGCTTTTAGTGCTTACTTTGGTGAAAGTCTTTGTCGGTTAAAATTCTGTGTAAAGTTGTGAAAATGCCCCGATGTCTGCTCTGCTGCCCTTGAGCCTTTAGAGGCAAAAACAAACACCTTTCAGGCAAACATTTAAGATCCAATTTTGTGTTTATAAAAAGGTAAAGTACAAAAAGTAAACATTTGTTGCTTCCCATAGAAATAATAAGTCTCAGACCAACCGCAATTTAACTTGAACATTTTGGTATAAAAACATAATATATCTTTCCGTATTTCATGAACATAAAGCACACATACTTTATATCAGTGCCATTTACACACACAATAGTGCAGGTAGTTCCTCTAAACATTTAAACTCTGCCCCAAACCAGACACTTTTACTAAATGTTGATTAAAACTATTAAATGCACAGCCCTGACTCATATTCGCAAAAGTGAGCTATTCTGTTTCATCTATTTCAAATAAAATTGTAAGATTGAGTATAACAACATCTAAATAGTGAGTCACAAGGCTAATTTTTTGCAATTGTTATGGGCACATTGTGAATGAGCTGCCTTGAATGAGCGGGTCCCTAACTGCACCCACACTGGAGTCACCGCACACCCGCCCTTACACTGACCTCGGCACACAGGTCACAAAAAATTGATTTTGCCGAACACCGCAGCGGCCTGAAGCGGTTGTCAGGTCATTATCCGAGTGTTCTCCTGCAAAACCACCTGAATCTCCGTGCCGTTCGTCAAATGCGGACCAGAGTGCACCGTACCAGAGTCATTGTACGGCACGTTACACAGCATTTACACCCGCAACTACAGCAGCACATAACCTAGTCAAAGTGCATACCTGCGCACGTTTATCTACCCCAGAAATGGAAATGCTGCCCCTGCAAGACAAATCTGCATCTACTCACTGTTTCAACACCAAATGTTTTATATTGTTCCATATTAAAGGAAATAAGTTTCAAAACTTAACAAAAGTTGGTCAGAGGGACAATTCTTTTCAAAGAGCAATAACAAGCCGTGGTGCTGTGTATGCATTAATTATGTGACTCACCTTTAAGTTGACACCACATGTACTTCTGTCTCAAGAGATCCTTGTAAAATTGAGCTTTGACATCATGAACCATGTTATAATCATCCAATTTGATAATAAACTCATCCTGTTCCACCATGAATCGTTCTCAGATATCCTAGACGCCATACACATTGTCAAAGTCAGTGTTTTTCAATCTTCGCATGCTTCAAGAGTCGAAGCACGCTTTTTTGACTGAAACGATACTATGGCACACCACCTAGTAACACATTAACAAAACAGGCCTTCCAAGTAAAAGAAATGTGTTATGTAGAGTGGAAAATACTGTCAGTGCCCCTGTCTGGTTCTTAAAATTTGAAAATGGAGATTGTGTCGCTTACATTTTTGGTAGAGAAGTTTGCTCAGCACACTCTGAAATTATTCAAATGAATCCATGTGGGAATCCGTTTACTCAAATTGGACATTTTTTCAAGGCACACCTGACAATCTCTCAAGGCCCACGTGTACTTCCCGGCACACGATTAACAATCAAGGGTTTACGTGAGTCTTGTGTTTTTGAGAGGGCAGCGGCAGTTTAATCTACCTTTTTCCTGTGTTGCTTCATGATGCTTCATTGACACTGAATGATTAGGTGTAGATCGTTGGTTTATTATTAAAGCGATTCCTGAGTGTATGGTGTACGAGATTTAATTTATTTTTCAATAAATCAGAACATGGAACATGAGAGTAACAACACAAAAACATCCAATGAAATAAATGCCATTTGTAGTTCAGCGTAAGAGTTCAAAGCGTGTCAGAGTGCTCCATTTTCAAATAAAGATTTTGAACATGATTTTGGTCCAGACCTTAATCGTTGGTGCAGTTGGCGTCATCTATTTTTTCATAATGGCGTTCTTGCCCGCTGCCAAAAGAGTGCTCCAAAGGTATCCATTTACTGTATCCATGGCAAGTGATACATAGTTCTGAAATCGAATGGAATAGAAAAAACAGTGCAGTGCAGTCCAATATTTCTGAGCAGTTGGACCATCCCAGAGCACCAGGTAATACTGGGCCAACTGGCATCCACACTTTCTACAGCAGCAAGTATTTCCCTTTCAATAGTGAGTACTTTGACATGGTGTTATGATAAAAAACAAAACAAAAAACCTTAATATATTTTTCAAACTGAATTTTTCCTCAGTGGCCACTTCTAAGTGTGGGCTGAAAGGAGGAAAAAAGAATTAATAGCTGGTGCAAACCTAACCTTTCAATTTTGACAAAAAGGTTGAAGTTCATATAATAGTTTTATCCATTTGTTGTTGGTCCTATTTTGGGAAAAAATTATACCAATTATTCTTCAAGGGTGGCACTGTCAAGTCATTTCTGATGAATGCTGGTCCATCTTGAGCCAGGAAAAAAAAAAACAAAACCTTTGGACAAATGTAAAACAAAGGCACTTTAATTTCAATGTTTAACTTTTTAAATGTAATTATTTATATTTAAATAACTATTTTATAGACATAGGAACTAAATATAGGTTCACCAATGTTTCAAAGATTGAAGAATACATTGTATATAATAATATATAATGTTTTTATAAATGTTTTTAGTTTTTTAGTTTAGTTCTTGGAACAGAGGAAAATCCCGCACACTGGCTGCTTGCAGAAAAGTGAAGTTTAATACACAGGTGGGCAACTAGGCCTTCATCAGGGAAATAGTCGTCTGAGACAGAGAGACCGCCTTAAATATGACACATGACACCAAAATAAAGTGAAAACATATAGTTATGGCACACTAGAGACAAACATAACAAGATGCATTAATCATGGGATACAGAATGACAAAGACATAGAAGTAATGAATATAACAGACAAGTAAAGGGAGAAAACCTGTAGGTTTATATCCAAAAACTAAATGTGTGCTAGACCCTACAGACGAAGAAATGTAAGTCTATTTACAGGAAAATGTTTAAACTGAATTTGTCATTTAGGAGCCAGAGTCTGGAGCGTGTAAATCCAGTACGCTCATGTTGCTTCAGTAAGAGGTCATGGTCCCTCCTCCAGGGGGCGGAGATTCATGTTCAGTACTGCAAAAGCAGAGAGTACACACATTGGTGAGTGTCATTAAAATGGACCACAACGGGGTATTCTCTGTCGTCGCGGCGTTTGTGTTCACTGATCCTGTGTTTTAATGTTCTTGTTCTTTTCCTGACATAAGCCAGGCCACAGGGACACCGCGGAAGATAAATCACATGTGCAGAGGCTGTTTGCCTCTCCTGTGAACACAGAGGGGGGGGGGGGGGGGTGTTGGAGGATGGTGGACATATTCTGCTGCAGTGACATTTGAGCTTTTAACCCTGTTCCAACAATGTTCCATCATCAAAAACATACCTTAAGAAGCATAAGTTGCATTCACGCTGTTTTGAGGAATGTTTATTGGAAAATCCTCCCCCCTTCGAGTGTCAAAAACACTTCCTGCTGAACTTCCTGGATTTTCAGACATACTTTCGGATCATCAATGTCACGAGAATCATTTGCTACAACCTTTTCTTCATTCACCTGCTCATCGAAATCATCATTTTAGTGGCAGATTCTTCGAAGTTTCAAAAACTGACTGATGGGTAAACTTGTTTTGAGTGTAAAATATGAATTGTTTTAGTGACTGCTATTCATTTATTCATAACTATCAATCATTTTCAACAAATGTAGACAAACTTTTTTTAAGTAACTGTTTAATTATTAATCAATTAATATATACCAATAACAATAGTTTCTTCTATATTTCTTATAATTTGAACAAACTTTGCATAAATTAAATGTATTTTAATTTGATCATTTTAGATAAACTATTAATAACTTACACTTTGGACTATAACATAGTCCTCCAAGTATTTATCCCAATTGTTTTGTTTTTCATTTGCCAACTCTGTCAGCGCCCTGAAAAACTGAGAAAAAGGTGATTGGGTGGAAGGTAAATGGTTACTGTCCAAAAGTACTGTATAACTCAAGTACAGCTGTACATATATGGGACACTGAAAGGGAAAAAGCGTACTGCTCAGTGTTCTGATTGGTCTTTTCGCCCAGATTTGTCTGAGGGTGTTGTCCAGTTGTAACACTGCGCTCAGTGCTCAGGAGGACACACGGGGCGCTTTTCAGCAAAACACAAAAGTAGTTCCAACCAAACTATTTAAGGAAAGGGTTTAAAAGTACGTACAGTATGTGCCTTGGAAAGAGCCATGACGATGAATGATCAAGCCCAACCACAACTTCACCCATTATTTTAGTTTTTAAAGTATGTCTTTTAAAGTAAGTTTGAATCATAATTTGTTGTGGTCAGTATGTGCTGGTCGCCATAATCTGGGGGTTTGGGCGCTGGTCCTGTCAGGTCTGAGTCACACACAGTGGATACCTCTAAAGGAACGCTCTTTAAGTTATGAAATGTGTTTTCTGATAGTTTGGTTGTTATTTTATAGTATATTAAAACCCATACCCATCTGTCAGTATCATCCATCCCCGTGTGTCCACACATGAGCTTTTTCTCTTCCCTTTATTGTCTTTCATAGAACAGCTCCACATCTGAGAGAACATACATTTCAATTACATTGACAATAGCTTGTGTGGGACATTGAGAAAATACTTAGATACAATTTTGAGATTTTTAAAAGCCAAGTATTAAAAAATGTGGTCCCACTGACTTTCATGATCAGGAGACAGACAGAAGATGTGGTAAAAGTCGGGCCGAGGTCAGAAACAGAGGCAGCAGTCCACGGCGCAGACAGAACCAGGAGATGGAGAGACAACTGCAATGTGGACAAAGAAATGAGGGTTTGGGCGGGTCAAAGACAAAGAGAGAAAAACATTGCAGACGTCCACTGGACCAATGAGCAAAAAAGACAGCCAAAAAAAAAAAAAAGAAAAACAGAAACACGAAAAGTATTTCAAATGGTAGGGTGTATACATCATGTTTGTCAATGTACTACAGGCATCCATAATTCTTTGAATTTGTTCATTTTCATCTTGCTGTCACTCTTTCCATATCCATCGCATCTTTAACCCTTTCTCACCAATGTTCTTGGCTGGGAGGCTGGGATTTTAGCCAGGAAACCGTTATTGTAATATTTTTGCAATTATAATCAGAATGAGTTTGCCCAAATGAAACATGTTCTGCACAAATAGTTTGTGAATACAGTGTATAATGCATCAGCTGCAAGTTGGACTGCACATTCATTCATACAAGTTCATTTTCATTCACTTGTGTCTGGAGTGTGAGGCGATCATGATATTCATGATTGTTTTGTAACATTAGCATGACTTACCTTGTAAAAAAGCTTGCGTGTGAGTACTTTGACTGTTTCCAGTTCTTCTGGTTAATTGTTGTTAATTATCACTGTCTGTCATCATATATAAGTAAACGAGAAAAAGTTCCATTAGGTTTATATCTGCTGTTTGAGAAGCCAGCCCATCACTTTTATGCCTCTATTCATTGGATTATGGCCATGCACTCTACATAAATGCGATGGCAAAATGTCTGAAATCCTTGGACACTGTACATCACTGCGCTTTGAGATTGATATCGCTGTGCTCTCTGTGCCAGGGCGGGGTGCAGGAGGTTCACACGTTTTTAGTGTCTAAAGTGTGTGTAAATGTGCTCTATTGTGTGCCCGGTGCAGAGAGCGGAGGGTCATTACACCCTGCGCGCAGGTGAGCTGTTGAGCTTGTCTGCCCCACGAGTAAAAACTGACTTCTTATGCTGCTCCCACAACCTGGAATTCCCTCCAATCAGAGTGAAGGTAATGTGATTTGGTCTCAGTCAGGTGTTTTTGCACAATTTTGAAAAACAGAGAACATGAATCCTTCAGAAACTGTCTGTGCGTTCAAATGTAGATTTTGTCTTAATTTCTTCAAATTCTCTCAAAATGTAAACATGTTTTTGTAATTTGTGTTTCTGTTATGTTTTTCACTTTGCCCCAGGTCACCCTTGAAAAAGAGGTTTCTCAGTGGGTTTTTACCTGTTAAATAAAGGTTAATAAATAAATAAACCGCACAACAGGAGATCACCATCATACTTGTAAAATCAGCTGATGAATGGGCAGATTTTCAGCAGAGTTTCCATAATGTTACGTGCTCAGGCAGCGCTGACATGGAAAACTTACCCAAGTCATTTTTTGGCCAAACTGTTTTTTTATTTGTTTGTTTTTTGTCTCATTCTACTTTCCAGATTGTGCTGCATCTGTCTGATAGAGTTAGCTCAGATTACTTCAGCCTTCTGTGCTTTAAACATAGATTCAGTCTGTTATTTGAATTATGACCCATGTTGTAATTAAATGTCTGTTTATGGTGGTTGTAAGTACTTTATATCTAAACACATTTTAAAATCACTTTTAGATTGAACATCACATTTTATGATTTAACATGCAAATTTAAAATGGAAAAGTTTGATTATAAAACATCGATCTTATAATACAACTTTGGTCATCTATTAGAGTAGACAGTGTCAACGAAGGGTAGTACATAAATCAGACATGGAATAATAATGATGACAATATCCCAATATTTATAAAACTGAACTTTGATTTGAGATCATGACTAGATCATGCTCCCATTGATTTAAGATGTGGAAACTTTATCACTGCAGTCTCTTCACCAGTAAGACAAAAATTGGATTTAGAAAAGTGAAATAAATAGTTTCTTGAACGTTTTATTTCACTTGTAGATCTGTACAGAAGCTTGGTCTTCACAGTCCCTGGGGTACAAAATAAGTTACACAGTGCAAAGTAATATAAAACAGTTATTCATATTTCAACAGCAGTCACAGTGCAGTTTAACAATTAAACATAGTAATTAATATAGAACAATTTCTCACACACATCCCTCACTCAGTATCTCACACACACACATCAGTAAAAAGCACAGGCTTAGTACAAACATATCCATACAGTCATTGAGAACAGAAGCAATTATATCAGTGTTCACAGGTTTGATTGGTCAGTAGCCATTGTTTGAGTTCTTTGGAAAATGAAACATAGTTAAGATTTAATTAAGTCTTTACTAAGTCTTCAGTCGCCAGTTCAGAACAGATCGCTCAAAGTCTGTATGACAGGTTAGACGACACATTTGATTAAAACGGAGTGAATATGATTGTATTGTACTGGTTGTATTTTTATTGATTGTATTTTTAACATTTTACCTGTTTGTTCCCAGTTTGACAGTTTTCGTAGAGTTTATAATTGTACTTCCTGGTTGGACATGAGCACAACTATGACACAGTTAGAGGTAATTCCACAACTGTTACCTAGCAACCATTTTGAAAGCAAGGGCCGAAATCCATATAAAAAATAGTTATGATTTGACAAATAATAATACCTGATAATATCTTTATTGTGTTGAATGAGTGTTTAAACTGTCAGAATAATGTGTTGTCTGCAGATTGTCTCTTTATTTACAATGGCATACAATCACTTTTTGATGACAAAAGTGGAGGGATTCCCTTTTAGAACTCAGTACTTTTCTACATACTACATTTAAAACTTTTCCATCCATCCATCTTCTTCCGCTTATCCGGGGCCGGGTCGCGGGGGCAGCAGTCTAAGCAGGGACTCCCAGACTTCCTTCACCCCAGACACTTCCTCCAGCTCCTCCGGGGGGATCCCGAGGCGTTCCCAGGCCATCCGAGAGACATAGTCCCTCCAGCGTGTCCTGGGTCTACCCAGGGCCGCCTCGGTGGGACATGCCCAGAACACCTCCCGAGGAGGCGTCCAGGAAGGCATCGGAACAGATGCCCGAGCCACCTCAGCTGGCTCCTCTCGACGTGGAGGAGCAGCGGCTCTACTCTGAGCTCCTCCCGTGTGACTGAGCTCCTCACCCTATCTCTGAGGGAGCGCCCAGCCACCCGGCGGAGGAAGCTCATTTCGACCGCTTGTATCCGCGATCTTGTCCTTTCGGTCATTACCCAAAGCTCATGACCATAGGTGAGTGTAGGAACGTAGATTGACCGGTAAATCGAGAGCTTCGTCTTTCGACTCAGCTCTTTCTTTACCACAACGGTTCGATAAAACTTTTATGTATTACAATTTCTTCTGGAACTATAAATTCACGAATGTAAAGATATGCTAAACATTTACCACAAGTGCCCTCCTACCAAACTAAGTCAGAATTAAAATATCATAGTCTTTTCATGTTATATAACTGTATGTGTTTAACTAGAAGTACTTGTTCACACTGTAATAGAAGCCACCATGACAGTATGCCACCAAAAACTGAAAAAGGATCCTTGCAATTTTGTTGTGGCTAATGAAATATATAAACTACACAGAAACCAGTGACATCATCCTCTTACTGGAGCTTGAACTTGATTATTTTCCACTAGATGGCAGCAGAACTGCATCATAATAAGGCCTATTTATTCAGCTCCAGCTCTTATGGGTCTGTTTTATCCACATATAATCTTATGTGGAGACACTGAATATTCACTACATATTAGTCTTTTTGAGTGATTTCTATAACGTCAGACTGTGTAGCTTGTGTCCAGTGCAGCGAGCGTCATGCAGCTTAATAATGTCCTTCCAGCGCTGAAGTTACAACGTGATCCCAGCGACCCGTTGACATGAGAGACGGCTCCGACTGCACAATTCCCCAAACTATAAAGAAACTGCAGCTCTCAGCACATTTCCAGTACACACCTACATACATGTATTTTTCATGTGGCTGTGTGTTTGCTGCCTATGGCTCCGAGCGGACACGTGGCTTTATGAGGTGAGCTGACCCCGTCTTTGACAGTCCGTACACAATATACACACTGTACCTGCTGCCAAGGCACGGCTTTGGTCGCAGGTCTCAGGGGGAAAGGACTGTACGAGTGTGCAGTAGAATCCTTTAGATCAAATGCTGTGTGATGGCCTTAACATGTTTGATGATTATGTATTTCATGTGTTTATGTACACCACATGTATTGTGCAAATGTGGTTCATAATGCAGGTCTAAAACATGATAGAACCAAAATCACAAATGTATACGGGCTGTAATAAAAATCTACAGTTTGGGCTGGAGAAACTCTGCCGGGGGAAGTATAGAGCTTAAACACTGTCCTCCATCAACAATATTTAAGATTTTTGTTCACTTGCAGTCTGTTCATTGCTGTTCACATGTTTTTTCTCTTTCCCCACTTCCCTCGGGGAGTGGAGGCTGTTTCAGACACTGCGGCGCCTGCTCCAGTGATGACCCCCCCATCTCGCGACCCTGACCTGTGACCTGGATGTTCATCATCTGCATCTACACTCTGCACCTTCCTTCCTCTTGAGTGGTTCTGGTCCAGGTGGATGTGTCAGTCCTGGTCCATCTGCAGTCTGACCGTCCGTGGGAGTAGGATCTCTCCTTCACTTCAGGTTTTTTGTAGTTTTTCCTTGAGAGAAGGAGGTCAAGGACAGGGGGCGCTTATCTATCCATTTGCTAAATTCTCTTATTAATTTAATTTAACTGCTTTCTACCTGTGGCCCATCGAGACAACTGTTGTTGTAATTTTGGGCACTACAAAATAAATGTAATTTCATTTAATTAAAGCAATTAAAATGTTTTATGGCACCTATTCAAATGATTGCTCATAGTTAACTCAGGATGAATCGCACACTTACTTTAGTAATGTATTTGTAGACACTAATGGCCTAACTACATATAAATGTGATCAGGAAAAAGTCATATCTCAGTGAACTATCACAGTGTCAAGCAGTGGCGACGTCTGATTCATTATCAGCACTCATTAAAACACTGCAGTGAGCTCAACAGTAATGTGATCTGTGGCTGTCTGACTGGCTCTTCCTGCAGCAGGACACTTTTACTGTGTTTAATTGTGTTATTTAAAACCACTAGAGCCTTGACATTATAAACAGCTGAACTTCAACATGTTCCATGTTTTGGAAAGCTGTTGTATTGGATATATTCAGGCAATTATTTAACTAATCAGTGTTTTAACAAATGAGCAGAGTCAAATACATTTTTTATTAAAGCAAACAAAAGCAGTCAAAGTGACACCTCTAGAACATCGTACTATTATTGTGTACTGCTGCCCAGGCCATAGTAAACAGTAGTAAGGTTGCATTCCAGTTGTCCTCGGAGGTCGGATTTTTCAAATTTGTAAATTTACACTGGAAAAGAATGATAATTAGTCATTTCTGCTGAGAAACTCGGGCAACATTTGTCCTCTGCATTTGACCCTGTCAGGGGCAGAGCTCACTGCAGCCCAGAGCCCGGGGACCCATCTCCAGCGGAGCAAGGCTTGATGAGTCATACACATGGGATTCAAAAATGTTTGGTAGCTCCATCTACTGGCTGCAGAGGCAGTTATACATATTTGTATATGCACAATGCTATCACATTTCAGCAGTCTGAGCTGTGCTGCAGTTGTAGAGATCATGATTAGACGGAAGAAATGCTCAAAACGAGTCTGGTGATGATTTATGGAGTTGAAAACAGCAGAAGAGTCTCGGATAAGTGACGTCAATTACCGAAGAACGTCACACATTGAAGGAATTCAGAACAAACAGACGTGTTTTGACGGTCGGAGGGAGAGGATTTTCTAATCAGGATTCATCAAACAAGCATGAATGAATGCAAAATGCTACTCCATGTTTTTGATGACAGAACAATGTTGGAGTATGGTGAATAAGCTAAAAAAAGTCAATTTTGCATAACATTTGTCCTTTAAGTTGTATTTAAACACTAACTACTAGAAAAAAGCATCATATGTCTCCTTGGGTGGCATTATTTACCTCACCCAATCACAATCCACACTGTACCAGACCTGCCAATGCCTCTTTGTCATGTGTCCAAATTGCCTGCTCCATCAGAAAGAAAAATGGCCTAATGAAATACCCTGATAGCTTTGCACATTAAAATTGGTTTTGCGTTCCAATTAGCGCTGAATACAACGGGTCTGTGCAGTGAGAGATGAGCTCTGCGCCCCGGGTCCTTCTGCACACTCAGGTATTCACACGGGCCATATTCTTTTCTCTGTCTGAGCACAGTAAGCTGATGGACTCATTTGGACAATTTATGAATCAATTTCTGCGTCCAATTACGTCCCAGTGCAACTCTCTGATAGACGACTGTGGCAGAAGCTATTTCAAGATTCTGTGCCATTAGTACTTCAAAATAACAGTATGTTATATTTTTTTGTTCGTTCTGTGACTGAGATAAACATTGAATTTAAGGCGGGACTCTGCAGGCAAAACTCTTTTTTTTTCGTTCAATTTTTTGTTTTTTGGTTTGTTTGCTATGTTCTCAACATATCGACTTTCATATGGAAACAACAAATGTGTCCAATCTGCTCTTAAAAAGGTTTTATTACTTCATTGAATCCACTTCATCCATACATTGCTCTGGGAAATTGTAACTTCAAAGGCTGTTTTCTCAAAAACTGTTTTTCTTCTCTCATAAGGACATACGAATCACAACTTAAAGTAGATCCTACACCAAACTTTACAATCTTAGACTCAACAAGATTTTGACGAAACATACAGAAGGATGTTTTGATATCTCATTCTAAAACGGATTTATTGAAGTTTTTAGTAAAAAAAAAAATGAGGTGAATTTTGAAGTTTTAGGACAATTTTCAGTCCAATCTACCGTAGTTTACTTAAAAACGAAATAAGAAACCCCAAATCCCCTCTATAAACTTTTTGTATCTAATATGTGAACCAAGAAATTTAAACCTGGTTCTGTCCATTTTTCAGATTTATATGTCCCAAAGATGTGTAAGTTTGGCCGTAGAAATAAAATGCCTTATTTCTACAGGAAAACATTAAATTATGACAAATTTGTAATATTTTTTTTCTTACATTTATTTGACTAAACTACAGGGGAAGTTTACTATTAATATTTTTTATTTACTTGTTTTTTTCCTATTCACCTGCAGTGTCTCACCTTAAAGGTCCCATAACATGCAAAATCGACTTTTCAGAGGTTTTAACCTTCCTACAGTGCTATTTGGGCCTCGTATGTTGTGCCCAAAGTGGTTTTTTGATTGATTCCCTCATGCTTTCGCTAGAGAACTGTCTTTTCCGTCCCCCTCGGCTGAGCAGCAGACGGGGGCTCCTCACAAGGATGACGCGGCTTCACTAAGATGACGCGGTGTTTAAGCCACGCCTCCAGGAAGCGCGCAGCCGCAAGAATAAAAACAGCTAATGCTAATGCTACACAGTAATTACACGATAGATACGACAGATAGAAGAGTTAGCTTGTTATTTACCAAACGGCAACGTCTGTCGTTGAGGCCCTGGAGCACGTCAAACTCCAGGTCAGATCCAGGACGTAGGACTCAGCACGACGCACCGTCAGGACGGATAAAATGTTTATTCCTGTGTTTGTGTATCGCTGTTTACCGGAGCACACGGCGCATGCACCATCTCCACTCTAGGCTTCGTCACGGGTTGGGCGGGGGAGGCACGCGGGTTGGGCGGGGGAGGCAGACTGCTCTCTATTCGGGCGGGTCAGATCTCAGAGTGAGCCGTTTGCTTTTGCAAGGAGGGGGGCCAGTCCAAGAAATGGGTGTTTTTTGGAAACTGTTATGTTATGGATATTACACAACGCAACATTTTATCAACAAAGCCCTTAGAATAGACTGTGTGAAGGGGAAAATAGCAGAATATGGGACCTTTAAGCTACATAATCTAACTAATTACTTTTTCCTCTGCCATCTCACTGTTATAGATACTGTCAGTGTAATAAGCGGTGATCGATCAGACTCGGCCGAAGTGAGTTTTATTCAATGATTGTTTGGGCTAAAAAAGAGATTGACTGTAAATGTGGCCAATCGGAAGCAGCGATAGGCGGGCGTAAAGACTTTCCTGACACGTCATTGGTGTTTGATCACACTGGGCAGTCTTATCCCAAAACAGAGGAGCAGACGCATGGATTCTATCGATGTTTATGCTTATTTTGCAGCTCTTTTTGACGGAAGTAAAACAATGCATATATATTTTAATAACTTTTTGGGCGAATAACATTTACAAAATACCACGTGAAATATTAACATTAAATGTTTGAACAAATGAAAGACCAATGTATGTTTATGTTGGTTATTTAGCGCGGTTCGCTGACAGACAGGCCTAATTTTTTTTGTGATTATAAGGGTGAAGAAAGCAGCAGAATGTAGCTGAGGCCTGAAACACATTATGTCTCAATGGGAAATCTTGTTGAATACTCATATTTCAAATCTGATTAGATTATCTGTAAAAATGAGCATTTACTACTCATTTTTATGCAAATATATTTAGGCGTTTTATAGAGGGACTTTGATTTATCCAAAACCTATCCAAATGGAGATGTCTGGAAAACGTATGGATAAAATGCAGTAACTTTGGAATGCTTCAACCTACAGACATCAATGAGGGCTCTATAGAAAGCTTACATCAAGGAGATTCTTCAGCTGCACACTTTATAGCCATGATTAGTTATGAAAATGTATATTACCTCATAAAACAAAACATGAAACATGTATTTTATATAAAAAGTAGTCAAAACAAGTTGTATTAGCCAAAAAGATATGTATATTTACAATATTCAGCAAAATAACACTCATACAAACTTCATAGAAGCCAATGAGCTCATGAGACAAATCAACTGCACCCATGAACCTAAAGGAAAAGCACAAGTATGTTAGAAATAAACAAGTATGAAATCAACATGGGATAAAGTCATATAATATTATATTATGTGTACATACTTGTTGTAGTCTTTGATGGCTGGAGGTTTGGGCACATCTGTCTGTTCTTTCTCTTGTCTCAATCTGTGGCCTTTTTGAAGAGGAAGGACCAGGTTCTTGGTCAAGCTCAGGTTCTGATGTAGGTCTAGAGTGAAATCAAGAACAAACAAAAAAGTTATTCTATGCTTATGATCCATTGTTGTAGTGGTAAAATACACACCTCATTATTACATTTCATTCTAACATTCCACCATTTATCTGCCTTCACTCACAATACATTACATCAAATTCTATATTTACAAAATGAAGTCACTTACTCCACGCCTCTCCCCACACGCACAGCCGTGCGCAACCGTGCACAACCGTATCTTTACTGGATGTCCAAGACGCCTCCGTCCTGCGCACACGTGAGATGTTAACGTCAGCTCATCTTATATTTCCATCACGCAATGTCAATAAAGTGTAAACTAAAACAACACTTACCTATGAGAAAGTTCGTTCCGTGGAAATGTCCGGGTCCGCGGTGGCCAGGAGTCCCGTTACCCAAACTGGATCGCAAAAGTTTGACTTTCGGTCAGTCACGGCTTTTACAAACTTTGTCCAACTCCTCAATGTGTGTATTTATGCTTATCAATCCGCTGTGTCATGTTTATAACTCAAAAACAGCAGCGCGTAAACCATGCGTAAATTACGCACGGAGCTGTTTCACTCGGCTTCTCCGCGTTACGCGCAGTTCCTGGAAGCCCTATCAGCAGAAAAACATATCTTTCTATAGCTCTTTCTTTTCAGCTGCTCATTGGCTATAAGCCTAATCCATCACTGACAACGTGCAATGTGACATACAGGAGGGGCGAGACTTGTGCGTAAACGTGGAGAAGTCTGAGGCAATGATTGGCTCTACAGGGGTCCTGTGTCCTCCCAACCCCATCTTATTGGCCAAACGAAGTGTCAATCAAAAGCTAAGGGTCCCGTTTAGCATTAGATAGCACAGTTTATGCTATCTGAAGTATCTTCTGCCTGAAATAACCAATAAAAATGAAGAAAATGGCGTCGTGGATGTCACGTTTGGAAGACTTTATTGCTGTATTTTTGCCACGGAGGATCTAACACATGTTGTGGACCTTATCATTTTACTGGATTATATTTACTGGACCTGTACCGGACAGAATAAGACCAATCTTGCCGGGAACTATGGACATTTGACTTCACCAGAGCTATCAAAGGTAAGGAACGTCAAATCGCAGCTTTTTTCTTTTCTGCAAAAACGGCGTTACTGTCCGCGCTGTGATTATCGCGCGTGTAAATTGTTTGCAGAATCAGAAAGACGAGAGTTTAAGCTTTCATTTGATGTGTAGATTGTGTATGTGGAGGCGGAGGTGCCGTATTACACTGTTATGCCGTAGTAAAGTTGTGGTCACGGCCCGCTCAAGCCCCGTCGGAATGGGAACTACTGTTGGGGCTCCTGCTCCTCTGCCCCTGAGGGCCTCTCCACAGCTCCCTGAGCTGCTGTCTCCAGGGTCTCCTCCTGTTCCCTCCATGGACCCACTGAATCCTCTGAAGAACCTACAGTGCTACAAAAGTGCCAATAGGCATTCATAATTCTACCAATAATTGCAATAGCAAAAATGATAATATTCAGTGTACTTTCCATTAGGAAACTTCTCAGTGTGGAATACTTCCACTCCTGCTGGAAGTTTGCTCCTGTCCCACTGGGAAGATTTCACTTTTTCTTCCATTTCCCTTTGCGACTTCCACCTTACCATACAATCCTGCACCATAGAAAATATTAAAGTATATTCCTCTATAATAATGCATATTATTTCACAGGTACATGGCCCCTGGAGAAGCCAACACAAGCCTGGCACTTCACTTATCACTTGGATGAAACCACACTGTCCTGACACTTCTGGTGCCATTGTAAGAATGATGGCCACTTGCTGCCACCAACAGAGGAAGACTGGAAAAGCATTGCTCAAAGGTTTAGTAAGAGATGGCATTTCCCACTGCATTGATGAGAAGCATGTTTCCATTTTCTGGGCGAGGCGAGCTGGATCAGAAGCAGCACTTTAGAAGTAGCACTTAACTATAAACTGTCTCGGGCAAGAAATCTGGAGAATGCCTTTGGGATTCACGCTGTAGATGGAGGATCTTCGTAACCATCATATATTTGCATCCAATAAAAGTGGATCCCATTGTTCTTGCAGCCTCCTCCATAATATCCTCCCCAGGCCCAGCGAGACCCTGGGATGGTTGAAGGAACAAGTTGTCCATTTGTCAGACAGTCTAAGGATGGGTGAAGGCAGACGGAGTCACGGGGAGAGAGAGTGAGAGAAAACATGTGCAATTACTTCTTCCCATCCCTTCTCCCCAACAAAATGAAAGGGTTTGAGAGAAAAACATTACTTTTTGTGTAGGACTATGGGATTTGTATATTTGTTTTAATAATTCTTGTTCTGAAAAAAAGTTTGCAATAATGTGTATATATATATATATATATATATATATATATATATATAATTATTATCATTCGCCTATAATAAGCTGTAGGCCCACTTGATAGGTTGAACTGTACACATACATATCTATCTAGATATGTTTCTAGATACATGTCTATCTTTCTACATAGATAGCTACTAGTGCAAGTAGGGACTTTTTCTGGCACGGCGCTGTGTCCAAATTCAACAAATTTGGAAAACAAATTGTGGCGTTACAGTGCACCTGTTGTCGTTATATGCTCTTGAAAATTATGGCAAAAAGTCCCGGTGTGCGTAAGCCTTAAAACTTCTGAACTGCAGAGTCAAATGAATGAAAGCGCACATAAAAACACCTGAACACCAAACACCAAAATGTGTTTGTAAAACTTGCTTTTGAGGAATTGTTTTAGCAGTTACAATATAGACAGGACAGTTTTCCACATAAAACAGAGGAAAACTAGACAAAGGACACAAAACAAGACAAAAAAACAAACACACACAAAAAAAAAAAAACCTAAACTCTAAACTAGAGTGTACTATGAAACTTTTCTGGTGGAGAGTCCTCTGACACTATCCCCTAATTACAAGTTAAAAAAGAGTTTGAAAGTGAAGATAAAAAAAATACTGATACAACAATGCAACTTTGATTGTACACAATAGCCTTGTTGCTTTTTTGTACAAAAAGGTAAATATAGGATAAGAAGAACATGCAAATCTTACTTAGTTGACAAATCTTCTTTTCAGTGGGGTGCCTTGACTGCAACTTTGATAACACATTTTCATTGGCTCCATTCAATTCATTTTTGTTACATTCTGAACAATCTGTCACACAATTTCAGGGGAGAATATTTGAAATTATTGAGGAAATTGTGAATCCTTTCTCCAACAAAGAGCATAAAAGATCCAAATCAGATGTTTTGTGAGTTTTCTTGGAGTTGTTTGGATTCTTTTCAGCGAGCGGACCCGGGCTGAAAGGAAGGCTGTGAGTCTTATTAGCTCCGAGATGTTTGTTGTTCAAAGAGGTGAGGAGCCCGGGGAGCGCCTGTCAAG